>VZRU01017230.1:156735-220653 GCA_013398155.1 Pedionomus torquatus | reverse complement strand
CCCCCCCCCCCAAAGGCGATGTTAAAGTTATAAATCTTATGCAGGAATATTTTCATAAAGATAGAAAGACTTGTTGAGCCCTAGCAACTGCATGAAGTTAACAGTTGGAGGTAGCAGGGACACATTGCTGGTAACTTATCTTTGCTTTACAGTTCTAAAAGAGAAGAAAACCAGCCCAAAATGACAAAATAATAAGGTTTTTTTCCAGCCTTGAGATCTGGCAACTGTGCAGAAGTCAGCTGTAAACTGTGTTAACAACACTGATCACAGTGACAGCAACAGTGATTTGTGAAAATCAGTGTGCTAATTATTAGCCACTTCAAGCCCCTTCGCATCTAACCTCACCAGAATGAGAAATACTTGAGCTCAGATTCATTTGATGAAAGAAAACATAATTTCAAAACCGCATGTAATTAGAAGAGTTCAACTAGTATCCTTATGTTAATTTGTGGTGAATCTGACTTCAAACTACTCACTAACAGGCAACGTGGTGGTACTACTGTGCAGCTCTTGAAATCAAACTACATCAGAAAATAATGTGCTCTGTATGCATTTAACAAACAGCAACAACAAAATGCAACTATTACACGAGTATCACAAGTTTCAAAACATGACATTACAGTATTTGGATAAAGGTTAAGTCAATGGAGTTAATTTTAGCTATATAAATGTTCACAGTACAAATGTAAGTTAAGACCAATTTTGATTCCACGATTTTTTTTTTGTTCTTTCAAGGCTATAAGGACCAAAGCATTTTCCTCCCTCATTAAAAGCCTTTTTTCAAGCATGATAAAGATTATTTCTGTTGCTCACGAGGTGTTCTGCTCTCTCTAGAATATCTATTTATAGGTACAATTATACATTATTTGCAGTATCCTGCTCAGCTACTTGCTTTGTTCTATTTAACTTCTATAAATAGGCCATATGAAACAAGAAGAACAATACACTTGCAGGACACATCCTAAAAGCAGAAGCCCTGACTGTGACCTCCAGGAAGTTCCCAGACCACCACCAATTGTCAAAAGCAAATTGAGCCATCCTGCCTTGACATTGCCTATTAATTTTCAGTTTCTAACACAGTCATCCCTGGTTATCTTGGGTAGAGACAACATTGTCCTGCCACGTGCTGTTAGAAGATTGTTGTTGACCGATTATCTTTTTTTCTCCAGTATTTTCCTGCCAGGACACTTAAGGACACACATACCCTCAAATACTACTCAAGTGCTTTGCCATATCAGGACCTCACTGCTGTAAAGAGTTCAGGGCGGAGTGACCTGAAGTGCTATACGTAATAAATTCTGTAAAATTTCAGTTTTAACGTTGCTGGCCTATAGAAGTTGTTTTCCACACTGCAGTTTTAAATATACGGCCACTCAGCAAAGCAGTTGGTATTTCAAATGAGTGTTTGTCACTGCAAGCTATAAAAATGACATGAGAAATCTAACAAAGGAAAAATCATACATTAAATAATAATGAAAGTAGCACTAAATCATAATAAAAGTAGTAGGTGAGTTCACTTTTTAAAGTGTCCATTATTTCATAATGAATTTGACACAACAAGGAATGTTTTATCTTGCTTCAGTATGCAAAAGCAGAATTACATCATTTATTCCTAAATTACCTGCATAAAATGGGATTTTCTTCCTTTCTCCCAGAAGTAAATCAAGCCACAGAACTTAGGGTGAGGAGATAAAATGGAAACAGGACTTTGGGAAATTAGGCTGGGACTTACTGTTGTTGGGTTTTTAGTGAGAGGGAAAGCACAAGTGACAATATGAACTCCTCTCATTGTTCTTGAAACATAGCTTTAGTGCAAAAACTTAAAATACTTTATTAAAGCCAAGTCTTCGAGCATCTCAGAATCATATGGACTCAGTTAAAAAAAAAAAAGTAGTCATTTGCTTGGCAAATTTTCTCTACTCTTGTTTCTAGGCTTAAACAGGGATGCACTGACTTATACTATTGGAATTTAATAGTTTTATGTTTTCCTAAGACAATCAAGTATCTCTTTAAAAACATAGAGAGCATTTTCTTAGTCTGATCTTAATCTTTTCTTTTAAATCAAAATTTCCTGAGTTTTATATTAAAAAAAAAAAAATAAAAATATAAACCCAAGCCATTCTTGGGGTTGAGAATAAGAATAGTGAGTGGTTTTCAACAATTTTTAAGCATTTAGCAAATGCCACTTGAGCATCAGCTTTGATTTTTCTTGTTGCGAGGAACAGAAGGTATTGCAGCAGGCTTTAAGCAGGTGCAATCATAGTCAAGATGCATTTTACTTGAAATCATAGAATAGTTTGGGTTGGAAGGGACCTTTAAAGGACATCTAGTCCAACCCACCTCCAATGAACAGGGACATCTTCAGCTAGATGAAACCAAAAACACCCCACCACCAAACAAAAAAGCAACAAGCTATCTCCCTTATATTTAGTCTGAATCTAGCCTCTTTTAATTTAAAACCATTACCCCTTCTACTCTTTCAACAGATCTTACTAAAAAGTCTGTCCCCATCTTTTTTAAGCGCCTCTTTTCAGTATTGAAAGGCCACAATGAGGTCTCCCCAGAGCTGCCTCTACTCCAGGCTGAACTTCCCCATGACTGGAGGATGAACCGATTCCTAAGAATTACTCAAGATCTGTCTCATAATACATATTCTCCAAATGAGAGGATTATTACTTTTCAGTCTAAAAATGGAAACACCATAGAAGTGAAGAACACTGAAGTGCGTGTCAGCAATTAAAAGAAATAAAACCACACCACTTTAAGTAGATCTGCTTCCACCCTATTTCCATGATCCCTCATTAAAGCAAAACTTTGTTATTAATTCATTTATAATTGACTTAGGCAACCTATTCAACTGAAACTTCTTCAACAGATTTAGTATCAAAGAAAACACAAATTACCTCTCTAAAACAGATTTTTTTTTTTTCAGTAGGTAAATCTCTAAAATTCTAGTAAAACTCCACTTCGGTGGAGTTTTTCTAAATAGATCTATATGGCCAGCTTTTACAATAGCAACAGCCCTGCGTTTTGGATCAGTATGCATTTTAAAAACACGTCAAATTGCATTTGCCCCCCAGGTTAGGTAGCAAAATGAATGTACTGTTCCTAGGAAATAACACTTTGTGTTCCTAACTTCTGTATAGAATAATTTAGACTGTAGCACCAACCATTAAAGTTATGTGAACCCAGAGCATCAGGACCTTATGTATGAAAGGAGTGGAAAACTGATCTTTGGAAAGCTACCAGTTCCATCTTACAGTAGCACATCTAAAGTTCACCTGAAGTCTAGGTAATTTAGCATTTATTCCTTATATTCTGCTACATCTAACTTCTCTTGTAACAGTTGCAATCTGTTTCAGGTTTCTTGGGGTTTTTGTGTTTTGTTGGTTTGGTTTTTTTAAAATTTTATTTATTAAGCAGGTAGGGTGATAGCGAAGTGCCACACCAAGGAAGTTGCAATGTTTTACACAACTCTAATCAAGAGGCCTTTTAGTGTCTCTGTAGCTAAAAACAATCTCAAATGAGAAATAAGTAGTTTTTTCAATTTAAAATGGCATCGACAGGGAAAATGACAAGAACTATGAACTGTGCAGCTGCTAGCACATACGAGCAAGCAAACACATGTAGAGAACAGTGTAATCCCCCACAATTCTGCAAGAGACATGCTAGGTTTTTTGGTACAGTCAGCATTACTGGGGAGCAGCAAAGGAGATTTCTCAGACTTCCAGGAAGGAAGAGCAGGAGATTATTTTGTGAGGCTTCCCTAGCTATTCTGCTCCTGTTTACCTTATTTTTTAATGTAATCTCAAAAGCACTTTGCCCAGTCCCACAAAAAGGAAGCAATGCAGTCAGATATAACTAGTTGATGACAGAGCAAGGAGGTAGGTCTTCTAGCCTGACTCTACCATGTAAATGAAATGGTACTCAGACTCTTAAGTTGATCAGTTCAGATCGCTATGTTGATCAATACGCACACATGAGTTTCAAGAGCATCATCGTTGTTAAATGGCTTAGACCTATTACTCTGGTTCAAAAGACCTAGCTCAAGTAAAATTAATGTTGTTGGCTGTCATGTAAAAAGTGAGGTCCTCCTGTGAATGACACAGACTTACTACAGATTTTGATTTACTGTTGTGGTGGTTCAGCTATTATGTTTGTATGATTCTGTTAAAGAATTTCCCCTTTCTACTTGCATTATATACTTAACTAGAGCACTGGGAGTATTTGGAATTACACATAGACTTCAATGACATAGTCAATAAAAGCTTCACTGCGTATCCTTTGCAAAGAAAGACAGACTCAAGAGGAGTTTATTGAAATATACTTTCCTTGAAATGCAAGAGAAATTTTACTTGTATAACTTCACAAGCTGCATTTCGCCTAGGCTGATCAGCAGTAAGTATACTGGGTTAGAAATCTGATTGCAATAACTAAATTTGTACCTGAATATATTTGAACTGGAGATCTTAACCAAGGATTCTTTTTTTTTTCCTCTTTCTCTTTTTCTTTACTATTTTTTTTTCCTTTTTTATAAAAATCTTTACAGACTGTGGGTTTAGCTAAAATTAAATAAATTAGCTGCTAAGGCTACACCTGTGCAAGATAGAAACTGCTAAGCACTACCTTTGCCACTGTCAATACACAACACATACATTGACCATGTCACACTGGCAACAAAAATCAGGGTTTTTTTGGCACCAAAATTTTATGTTTTTAATTAGCTGATGCAACATATGCGGTACAGAATCCACTCGGAAGTTCTCAAATGCAGTTTTACAAGCAGACTGGGCACCTGTGGATACTTCCAAGAGAACCCTTTAACCTGTGAGATATTTTTCAGGTCATTTCCACAGAGGAGAGCAAGAGCACAGCAGAGGAAATAAAGTTACAGAGAGTAAGGGAAAGGTTACTTCTTAGAATGATAATTTAAAGGGCCAAAGATATAAGCATTTTGAAAGCTGGTACCAACACTAACTTTTTCGACTGCAGGAAAAAAGAACTATGAATCAAAAGGCAAAAAATCCAAGTAGCATGAATCCGTATTTGTATCTCCTTTAATGGAAATACTTTGAAGTTGGTCAATGCATAAAAATGCATTCAAAGGTAAGTAAGTTGGAATAATTTCTACTTATGGTTACCAAGAGTCTCATTTGCACATCACATGGCTTGTACGATTTAAGATGCACATAAACATACACACCTGTCTGTATTCTCTTCATCTACATTTTTTTTTTAACATGCCTACATGCAGCAATGGCAGATAGTTGCAAAGTTAGGTATAAAAGTCACACAGCTACTTTCCAATTAAGAGAAAAGAGAATGCACAGGAAAGAAAATATAAAGTGTGAATGCAAGACTAAAGAATACATTTTGCAGAGACTTTTAAATAGATCTTCCAATGTCCTTCATGAGGATTGGGGGGGAGGGGGGGGCAGAAAAAGTAATCTACAAATACTAACTAAAGTAAGAAAAAAGTAAGACAAGTGAAACAGCAACCACGTAGAGAGGATGTTTAATAAAGCCTAGCAACAACAACAAAAAAAGAATAACAACGGTGCTTGCAAAGATAAGGACCTTGTTCCACAGAAAGAACAAACTCCAAGGGAAAAAGTAAACATCTGGGCATGAGGTAAAATATTACATTCGGTATTTATAAACTGTTATGTGAATGATTGATTAGAAAACCTCATCCACTGCTTGTCCCTCCATTCCACTTAAGCTGAACACACAACTGCAGCCTCACTGCTGAGCAAAAGCTAGAACCTTCAGCACCTGTAGAAGTAGCTGGCACCTTGATTTCACTGCACTTTGCTATATTGACTGAAAAATTGAAGCATTAACATACATTTTTTCTTTATTTTGTTTCATTTCAAGCCTAATTTGGATGTGCCTCTGGCATTTCCATTATAATCTAGCAGAATGAGCGACATGAATTACTTTGTTCCTGCAGATGAAAAGAGACTAAGAGAAAGAAGTGACCCCTATTTAGACCAAAATACAGAAGTAGCTTGGGAAGGGCTAGAGCCATTAGCCACAGAAGCAGCTTAGGTTTCATTCACTATTCAAGCAAGCATCCCACAAGACCTAGATACATCCTATTAGAGGAAACTGAAGTGATTAAAGTATAAATTGCATTGCTGTTAATCCCTCAATGACTAAAAACTGAAATGCATCTAAGACACTATGCAATTTATGATACCTGCAAAGATGCTATCTACCAAAAACATTTGTGATCTACAGACTTTCATTTTAATGAGTTTTATGCCATGTTCTATTTCCAAGGCAACTTAAGTAGTACGCAAAGAAGTCCCCTTCACATACACAGTGAAGGTCTTAAGCGGCATTACAGCAAAGCTACTCATAAGCACAACTGCAAGAACAAATCGTACATAAATTGACTACCAAAATATTAGCTCTGTTCCTTTGTTGACAGAGCCTATAACACCACTACTTGGTACAGCACAGAAAATTAACCCTCACTGTCACACAGGAAAATATTAGGATAAAAGAACTCAAGTCCAAAGCGAAATGAAAAATGCCTAGCAGTCAGATTGGCCAAGAATGATAAAAATAAAACAGAAGACATAGTCAAAGCCCACAGTAATGCAGCTGGCCTACTATTTCAGGCAAACAAACCAGACTTTTAATAGACATGAGGGTGAATAAATAGAAGGAAATATAATGATGAACGTATGCTTTTACTAAGCTCCACTGCACAGTGGACATAATGAGTGCTGCCGATGCTTGTGGCTGTGTGAACTCAACAGTCTTAAGATGTGAAAAATCTCCAGTTGGACTCCATGAGATTTTATTCATGTACTGTAGTCACCAGTTTTCCTGCTCACTTCAGAGGGGCAAAATATAAACCCTACTTACAGTTTCTTAGATTGGCTCAATTTTGTTATGCAAGAATCCGCCTTTTTCTGCTCCCGGATAAGAAGGAAGAGCTAGGGAAGTCAAAAAAATAAACTGCCAGCAAAGAACTGTAGACTGAACATCATCATCTCAAATGGAGCATGAAGAACCAGCTTCATAAACAAAACAAATTTGTTTCCAAGTGCTACCATCGCCCCACAGAAAACTCAGTTGCTACCGCAGACCCACACTTAGTTTATACTTTGTGTGGCAGGAATAAGTCATAATTAATGGTTTGCTACAAGTACCAGAATTTTCAATGAGCTCTTGCTAAGCAAAGCAGTATGCTGCTTCATTCCTCTTGTCTCTTGATCTGATGCAGGGATGGACTGAAAGGAGGAGGGGATGGTCATAAAGCCCAGCTTCAGCCTAGAGAGGTAAAACTCCTTTATGCTGAAGGAGGCAGGGCAGCTCTGCAAAGCCCCCGACATTCTCCTTCTCTCTGTATCTGAGGGAGGGCAGGGCAGTAATTCCAGCAAGTTCACTGCTGCACACCTGCAAGAGCTTTACAGGCAAGAGCACAGGAAAACAAATCCAGAAGCTTATCAGACACCTGCCACACAGCCCAATCAGTCAAAGGCACTATCTCACTTCACCCATTAACAGCCAGCCGTGATTCCTGCACCAGCAACAAACACCTGCACAGCAGCTAAACACAGGGCCCCACCTGGCACAGGTTATCCAGGGACATCAAAGACATTCTGTGCTGTGTGAACATGGCTGTGCTGCTTTTAGAGATGACTTTATTCATAAAAGCAGGTTCCTTTGCAAAAGGCAGGTGGTGATACCAAGCCTCAAACCCGGTCCAGAACTTGGTGCATCACACACCTGAACCCTTGCACTAGAGCTGTAAGGAAACATGATACTGTGGTACTTGATCAGACACTACTTCAGTCAAGTCCAAGGTGTCAGCTTGGGCTTCAGTATCAAATTTGACAGCAGAGTGAGCAGCAGTGTAGCCTGTGGGGTGAGGACTTTGAGACCACAGCAAGCAGCAGAGCATCCACACTGCCCTCTCCAGCTCTCAGCAAGGGCTCAGTAGGCTCAGAGAGCTCTAGGTCAGTGTCTGAGCACTGTCTCAGCTCCGAGCACTATGAAGCTCAAGGTAAGTACCCATGGCTCCCTTAGCACCAAAAACAGGAGTGGACATCTTCGTGTACCAAGCTCATCAGCAATTATTTTCCCCTATATATTCTTTTTTCCTTCCCTCAATTCCATCTCATTACCCTGGATACCAGAAAATGAACTGTACTATAAAAGTCTTATGATACTTTTTCTTTTCCTAAAAAAAAAACAAAATAAAAGAAATCTTCTCTTCATAAATCCTTGAATAAAAATTTGGTAGTCTGTGTTTTGAGTTGACCATAAAATATTAGTTTCTCCTGTACAAGACCTCAAAAACTACGAAAGCACAACAGGCCCAACCATACCATACACCCGAGCAAAGTCTGTAGAAGAGAACCCCATAATCTTACCTGAGAGGTAAGCAAATTGTTTCTTTAACTGGTCCTGAATATCTGCAGCATAGAGGGGAATGATATCCTGATGCATGATTTCATCTGTGAGGAAAAAAAAAAATAAAAATTTGCATTGCAAAGTCATTTTATGTAAAATTTCACAGCAGACATCAAAATAAATCATCCCTGGAACACAAGCATCCAGAAAACTACCCCAGTTTTGAAAAATAAATGAAAATATTTAGCATCTTTCAAGTCTCTGCCAAGGGGAAACTTTTCTTTGAACTGCATATTGATAAAAGAGTAAAGTAACGTTGATTTGCTGACTCTTGGAAGCAGTACAGGATGTCACTGAACCAAACACCGTAGAACTTATATTTCTCAGGAATTATGTTAAACACTGAGGGTTTTACATATCAAATTCAATTTTTATCAAAACCTTCTCAACTCACAGGAAAAAGAGAAATTTATGATCCCTCTAGCCTGTTGTCTAGTGTTCAAATACCTCAAGATAACAGCATTCTATAAGGTAGGCAAAACAGGCTCGAAACGCATTAAACAAACATATTTACAGCTCAACAGCAAATGGCATTGCTTAGTCTTTTAAGCTAAAGTAGAAGGGCTGAGATAATGATGCACGTACAGCTTTCCCCAACTGTAACTTTCTGCTACAACGTTTGAGCAGAGGCATATCCTACAGCATATTTCCAGAGGTCAAGCAGAAACCTGAGTTTCAGTGACCACAACAAAGAATGCATGACAGAGTTGCCTCATTCATTAAACTATGAGCTAATTATTAATTTTTTTTATATGGAAACAAAAAGTTTTACTCTTCCACAATTTCTAAATATTAATTATTCTATGCTTTTAGCCTCACTGAAAAACAGCAAAGGGATAACCTGGTGTTCTAATTTGGTTTTGAACTGGCATCATATAAAGAAGTTTTGTTGCTAATGTATATTGAAATACCATTAAGATAGACTCAAATCTGAAACTCAGAACCATGAAATTCACAGGAAAAGTAAGTAAAAATCTAAAAGTGATGTAAGGGTAAGTGTCATCTGCCTTGAAGTATAAGCTAATCAAACAGAAGTAGAGCTCTGGCCTTCAAGGACAAGTTTGCTATTGCTTAGATTTTAAAAATGCTAGATCTTGAGGGGATAGTCACTCACTTTTATAAGTGATTCTCATGTGTGCAAAATTCCGAGAGCTGCAATTGAGAACAGAAAAAAAAACCACCCTACTTTCAGTTACTTCATCCAGATAAGCAACAACTTATACTGGGAAACAGAACTACTTTGTTCTCTTTCGGCCAGTCTGGCAGGGGAAGACCCATGACCACTTTCAAGGTCACACAATGATTAGAGCTATTTTTCTACATCCGGTGAACTGCTGCTTGATCAGAAGACCTCTACATACCATGCTGTCAAATCCATAAGTGGATACGTTTAACTATTAAGTCATATTTCACCCAGACCATCAGTTATGTCATCATCTTAAGTTTTTTTTATCTTAAAAACATGAACACACATCTTTCAAAAGTCCATTCTCAGATGACCAAGTAATTTCCAGTGGAAAGTACACCTCCTTTCCCTCACCAAGGGAAGAGGGATTTAAGATTTTAGTTTTGTTGTCGGTGCTTTTTAATATAAGGAGTCCTCCTCCAGCTGCATTTAAGAAACTACACACTCCCTGGTTCTAGGCAAACCAATACCTGCAGGTGGACCCATTTACCTGAATATAACCTACTGCAGGATCAACGCCTAAATTTTTGGTGGTAGATGGGAAAAGGGAAAATAACATAATCACTTGGTAATAGGATGCCCTGCCTACAGTCACAGGCAGTATTAAGTTTTTATTATTGCAGTACAAGCATGTAATAAAATAGGTGTGTTTTGCATACGTGAGTAAATAACGTGACAAATAGCATTCAACCAGGCAAGATGTTCCAAAGTCAGGGAAACCCTTTATGCTTCCCAGTCACATAATGGTTGCTATTTCCTCATGTATCTGTGGATGACTCCCATTGCGCTTCTGAATTCTGGCAGGTAAAGGCACAAGTCTAGATTTGATTGCCCCAATGTTCTTCTCAACAGGGACAGTAGCTTTTGCAATCAGCACAGGGCAGCCCACAACACTGCAGTCAAATACTGTTTCGCTGGAAAAAAAAAAAAACAGTATTTCCCTATTTTCCTCCACATGGTTCTAAAGACAGTTTTAACTCAAATATAAGAGCCAGGGTGTTCACAACTGGAGGAGCTGCACACTGTGCCTGTTCATGGATGGAAAAACTCCAGAAGCCCTTTCTGCTGCTCTCTCCTCCACCAAGGCACAACCCCCTTCACATCTTGCTGATCTGGTTTCAAGACCCTCTTCAGGAAGCACAGTACACATTAAGATCAGAGCTGATTTTCAATAATGTGAAACAGCTGAAATAACAAGTAGCAGCACAAAACAATGAGAAAATACAAGTGTTGGAACCGCTGAACAGTTTGCATCCAGCAGCTTGACAGAATACACCTGAACCCAGCATCACAGATTTAGTCAGAAATCCCCCTCCAATACCCTGTCTCCTTTGAGATGCAATTGTAAAAACCTCTCAGCTCTTCATTTCCCTTATATTTAGCATCCCTCTAGAAAAGAGAGATCACCACAATTTGCCTGGGACTGAATCTGATTTCTCTTTAAGTGTGTCCCTCATTACTTGAATATACTATTTCTTCAGCAGGATAAGGTAAGGAAAGGTACACACGCAGAACAGACTGTGAGGGTATACATTCCCTACTCTCAGGGACTTTGGAGAAACTAATTTCTTGGAAATACTCTTTAAATCAAAAACCTGCCACCTGCTACAGTCTCTAGAGACAATCTCCATTTTAGAAAAGCTAATTAAACACACATGAAAGTACAGAATTACTGAAAAATCTGTTCACTCTTTTCTAAGGAATTCTAAACTCTACTTCTACTTCCATGGATTAACATTTACAGAGTCCACAGTTTTCCCTGTTTTCCTGTTTTGACAGCTTTATTATTTGACAGTATTTTCAATACAGAGACCTAAGCATTTGGGTGTTTTACTGTATCTAAAATTCATGACTGAAAAGAGATGCTCACACAAAAACATGCTAGAAGAGCCAGTCTTTCCTGATTAGCTCATTTAAAGAGTCTTCCAGAGCAGACTGCTTAAAGTAGAGACCATAGAATTTATAATTCATCTGCTATTATGGGTGTTAAAAAACAGTAAAATAAGATTCTGTAAAGTTATTACTGCTTTTTTTTTAATAATTATTTTTTAAGATTTAACACATAATAGCTGGAAAAAACACATTACCTATTGTTTAAATTACATGTAAGACAGGAGAGAATTGCCACCTTGGTAACATAGGAATCAGTTAAGTACGTGGTTCTCATTTAAAAAAGCTTTTCTCTTTAAAAACGCAAACTGAAATCTTGCAGATACATAATCTTCTAATTCAATTTTAAATCTTGGTTTGATAGTTCTGTCTCTATGACGGAGGAAGATGGCTTAGGTGGGGCTGACCCCATCCCATCGAAGGCTCCCGACTATTTCAACTGAAGCAGGATGACAGATTTAAGCACAAGGGCACAAAGATAAGTCATGCTTGAATTACCTGGTGCCAGTAAGCCCTGCAGAAACCCGGATCTGAGGAAACTATCAATGTCACTCAAGTCAAGATTGTCACTTATTGGTAAAAGGCTCCTCTTTCTTTGCAATCAAACTGAAATTCAGCACTGAAGTTCACCTGACAGGCCAAAGCAAAGCTCTTTTCACAAAAGACAACATCAGAGGGGAGTCTGGATGGACCATGCCTACATTACATGGAAGTAAGTCTCCCAGCATGACTCACCAGCCTCTTGTAATGGGTTTAATCCAATTCCCACTGAGCCATCTGGAATTACACCACCCTTTGAGTAGGGCTGCATGAAATCCTACGGCTGTTACTTTATACCAACTTGAAAGCCAACCTGTTTCTACACATACGGACACAGTTATGCCTTTCAGTACAGATCCCAGTATCACACCATAAAGCAAACTACAAACTATTTTCCCACCTCCTTTTACTTGCAGAGTCAGCAAGATTTCCCTGAAACCGTGTCTATGGCTTCCCAACAAAACTTATGCCTTAAATTGAAGAAATAACATCTTTTTCTACACCAGTTTTGGTTTGCTTCTCCTGTGGAGCAGCCAACCCACCCAAAGAGTTGAATGCCTTTTAAGAAGAGGCCTTCATGTGAAGCACCCTCCCATCTGGTAATTATAAATGCAAGATAATGACTTTCAGAACAGTCCCTTCATCTCCCTCAGCCCCAAGGCAAACCTTTCATTTCCTCATTCTTCCCTCTTCATCTTCACCCCCCAACCACCATCACTAACAGGCAGCTCCTTTGTGTAACCCCCAAAGGAAGAAGGACAAGAGCAGCTGATGTGATGAAGATAGCCCTCTTCCACACTAAGCCACGTGAAACTAATTAGCTAGTCAAGATGGCAGGAGAGCTTGCCAGCTTTAAAACTAAATTTTAGAAAAATTGCTGCTGAATAGCCAATGATGCCTTTAAGATCTGTGCCAGGTGTGCTCAGGCACACCTGCAGACCAAGCTCCTCATGTCCATGTACTATTTGTAGCCACAATGGCCTGATATTAGGAGTTCATGCAAGTGCCCATAAATTATTAAAGCCTCACCAGTCCAAAATATTTTAAGGAAGAGGTAATTTCTATTTTATTTCAACACATCGCCGTGAAAATAAGGGGCTGTGGAAAGCAAGTGATTAAACCTCTGGAATTAGCTCCCTGCTAAAGTATAGCTAGGAAGGAAATTATCAACCAAGTGAAACAGCGCTCTCAACTTATTTCTGGTGAGCTAGAATATCCCAGGCAAGTAGGCAACAGGAATTCTTCACCAGCATTCCAATTGCTAGCACAAATAGAAATAAAGCAACCTAGCACTCCAAACAGCTTTGTATGGCACGGAGTGTTCAAAAAAATATTTTAAATGATACAGATATGTAAGAATTTTACTTGCAAAAGGTTAACAGCCTACAGTCAAGCTACATCTCCTATTTCCTCTCCTAGTCAGGATAGACAGTTTCCTTTCAAGAGCGCTGGTGCATAAAAGGGATGCTCAAGTTAAAATAATATATTTTTTTCCTTCCAGAAAAATCATGCTTTATATAAGTTCCTCTTCTAGGGCATCACTAACATCAGTTTATCTTCTAGGACTGCATAGCCTAGTGGCACAATACACACAGAACAGCATGATCACCATAGCCCATTGTGGCTATAGGCTAGGTTGGAGTGCCATGTATTTTCAGCATTAAATAAGGAGATAGTTGAGTCAAGACTTCAAAACGTTACTGCTAAAGAAAATCTAAAACCTTAGGAGTGATGCTCTCTCTACTATAAACCCATGCACAGTTGACAGAGGCACTTACTGTTTGAGTGGTGTTTTTAATTCCTCATGTATCAGAAGCCCTAACCATTTTGATCTTCCACAGAGCCTTTGGTATTTCTGCAGCACTTTTCACAATCTCTAAAATGAAATTATAACTAAGCTTTAATCATACCTGAAGTAACTACTTAGAAGACACATAAATTAAACCCAAAAGGCTGCAATTCCAGAATTTAAATACAAGGGGCAAGAACTTGTTCATGGGTGAAATAACAAAAAACAAACAAACAAACAACAACAAAAAAAGCCCAGAAAAAAAAATATCTCTATTATAAAAATGTCTACCAAACCACCTGCTACCTGTAATCACAATTAAAGAAAAACAAAAAGGTCCACCTGTTACTTCTTTAAGATCACAGAGTTGGAGATTTCTTATGGGACTATACAAAGCTACAAGGATGATGATTCGCTTTCAGGTAGGAAGATTAGTCACTGATCCTTCTTTTAGTGGGAAAAAAAAATAAAAATGTTTGAGGTATACAGCAAATGCAGTGTTGTTGGGTTGACACAAGACAAGAGGTGTAACAGTCCTCATTTTCTTCACTCAAGTTATGAAATGCCTACTCAAAATCACACTTTGAAAGCCAACCAAGATTTTGTTTTCTTTCCAACTCTTCTCTAAAATTTTTAGATTTGACCACTCATTATGCATGTCAAAGGATGTACTTGTTCTCTTCCTCATTCTACCTCCCCTTTTGCCAAAGGCAACAAAATTCTTTGCCTTGATTTGCCTAGATAGTATCACCTCAAAGCATAAACATCTGAGGAAAAATAATCCATTCTCTTCCATGTATAGTAGATGAACTCACAGGATACTATAAGTGCTAAACACTACAGTGTCTTTCTCTTCTGCTTCAGCAGTCACACCTACTCGACACATGTACTCTGTAGTCTCACAGCTTCTCAGGTATCAGCTTTAAGTTTGGTTATGGCTTACAAAAGCAACCAAATACTAGCTAATCTGTAACTAGAAGAAAACGATGTAGTAATTAAGAAGTCAATCTAGAGATCAACAAGACAACCTAGTATTTCTCAACGAAAATCTAAAACAAGATGGGGAGTGGGGGGAAGGAGATTTTGCAATTCTTGCAAGAAATCTTAAAGTTACCAATTATACCATCTAATTTGTTTTATCACACTTTTGTTCCATGCAGAATTTTGCTTTCTAACTACTAAAGCCTTGCATAAAAGGGGGAGTCTTTCAAATACGGAAAACAGAAAGATAACTCTGAGAAGAACTGCATGCAAATTATAGGACTCCTCTTCACTGTGGCTTAAAAACTTACGATGCAATCATACAATTTAAACCGGAGGTCCTGCTTTGGCAGGGGGGTTGGACTAACTGATCTCCAGAAGTTCCTTCCAACCCCACATCATTCTCTGCGACTCGTTCTGTGAAGCACTGCTAATATTAAACTGCTTTGGGCAATGCAGAGGCAGGACATGGTTCATCATCTGTCATGGGTGGCTAAAGAGTCCTTTAATGCAACACTCCCGGGTCTGCTGCTCACATCCAGCATTTTGCAGGCAGCATGCTAGAGGTTGGGCAGGAGCCTCTCCTGCTTTATAGACCCTCATTTTTATCTCTTTTAGGTCTCTTCATCATCCCATTTCGGCACATGGTTGTAATGACTAATCAAGTTCTGGCCATGTAAGCACGGAGTTATTTTTGATAGAAATTGACTGTGCAAAACAAGTGAGCCCAGATACAACATCTTGGATTCATTTCAGTGTCTCACCTGCAAAAAAACATTAGATTCTGTTTCCATAAGTGCAACAGTCTAACTGGATGTTACCTCCAATTTGAGAGGTCGTTTTGCCAGACTTTGAAATCCAGAGATTGATACCTTTCTGTTAAAAAAAAAAACCTACCCTTTTGGGTAGAACAACAACAACAAAACTCACCCTATTTTGTAGGTACCAAGTACAACACGGATGCATATTAAAAAAATAATAATTTGCTGTTTTGTTAAGAGAAGCCATGGTCCATAAATCATCTCAAGTAAAATGCAAAGTCCTTGCTTAGAATTTAAAACCGACAAAACTGTGTCATGTTCAAACGGAGTCATTAATAGATACTCCACTTACTTGGAATTACATGATCTCTACAAGTTTGTGACTTTAAAGTGTGAATACAGAATAAGGCAAAATTTAGTTATGTTGACACACCTACTGTATCTCAGGCCAATATAAATCTGCCTACCAACATATTATACATAAAGCTTCCGTATGTTCTTAACATGGAGATGTAGCAAATATGGCAATTCATCCCCTACATCATTCATTCTCTGACATGCAACTTACCTATGCTGTGCCCGATTCTATCAGCTCACGGGAGTCCACCTTCATCGCAAATAAGACTGAGACAGCCAGATTTTAAAGACACTCTCCTGAATTACAAGCACACACATAAGACCTCTGCTGGGATTCCTCTGATCCTCTTTCCACGTTTCTCTTACCCGCAAAAAAAAAACCCTAGGAGAACCACCATGGAGGATCCTTCATAGGATCCTGTCACTTGGAAACAGCCTGATAACTCCTGGGGATTCACGGCCACAGATGGGCAATGCTGGTTCCACACCCTGCTACTGCAACACGCAAATTGTGTCAGAAACTTTTTAGTCCTGCGATGTACCTACAAGGCAGGAGGCGCTTTCACCCCCATTTGGATGCTGAAAAGCAGAACCAGCATTGCTTGCAAGTACCTGCGCAATCTTTATGCACAACAGACACCTGAGTTCTGCACCGATATTCCAAACTAATCTTCTCTTTTCCGTTTGTTCACCCTTTTTCTCATCTCCCCACCCTTGCTCCCTGATGTGGGCTGACAAAGGAATTCCATAAGACAACATCTGTTTCCTTGAAAATTTTCACAGGGTTGAGCACAGAAATAGGAAGATGGGTATCCGAGACCTCCCCTTGATTTTCACTCCCTCCCTTCCGCTGAATACAGGCACAAACTTTCCCACTCCTGTAAAACGCTCAGGGGGAAAAAGAAAGGACAGTGTTGGGGAAAGGGATTAAACCCTCTGCCTACTTTGAACACAAAATCATGGCAGTGATCTCTGGCACATTGAACATGCCCGCAAGGAGCGGCAGCAGTCAAAAGATGAAAATCAAGTCTAGGGTATTGCTAACAAAAGCAGCCCTGCTCACTTATTTCCCAGTAATCAAATTCAGATTAACCCCTCTATTTTAAATTTAGCAACTTATACAAATAGTCCTGGCATGACTACATGTGCACCATCATGACCTGACACAAAATACTCCCTGCCTCTGAAGTTGAAAACAGACATTCCCTCTCTCCTACAATAATCATCTGTTTCCTAAATCCACCCCTCCCCTCTCAGCACAGACAAGGATGCAACGTAAAGACCAAAAGTTATTCAGAGTAATTAATCCCTCCACCCTTTCCATCTGGCTAGACTCACCTTTCTTAAATCCTTCATTCATTCCTCTTAAGCAGCATGCCTTTTAGTATTACCCCTAGTAGCATGGAATATTACTAAGAAGCAGGTCACTCAGACTGACATGTTGATAATTTAATTAGCAATACTAATTAAAGATTAGTACCAAGATCCACCCTATAGCTTAAAGAGCCACCTTCACATACCTGTTTCATTTAAACTTGACATTTCAAAAGCAACAACGTTGGAAGGTTAGGCATCAGTCCATTGACTCAGTGCTCTTTCTCTGGTCCTCCTCTGTTGCGCATACCAGAAGCGGAAAACAGAACTAGAAATGTGAATTCAAGCACCAGAATAAGGAAGCAGTTTTTGCTTGTCCCTATTCCACAAAACACGCTTTCAGTTTTGCAATGGACTGTAGCTGCACTATTAGCAGCAAATAATATCTCCACTGTTTCATTATATCTTAACAGAAACAAGATTCCTATAGAAAGCTTTGACTCAAGGAATTTAAGAAATAATGCATTGCAGATTAACCCTCCTGTACTAACAACGAGGGGATGGCAAATTGCATCCTATGAAAGAAACCATGTTTTTTTCCCTACCTCAAATAAGAATGAGGAAAAACTGCGTATCTAAGATTTACATAAAATGTAGTGAATGGAAAAATCAATGCACCCCCAGCCCCCTGTAACTCAGGAACGGCAGCACAGCTCCCTGCAACAGCAAATTCCCCTTGTAAGCTTTAGCTGTGGTTCTGATCACCAGAATCACTGAGTGAGTGAATTCTGAACAAAGTACCTTTCATGTAAAATACAGGCACAGATCTAGCGGACACGTCTGATTTACTGAGAAATACATCTGCAAATAAAATGATACACTGCAAATTTACACAAGGACAGGACGCACACCCACTCATAACAATAAACTGTATTTATATATGAATGTACACAAAAAGAGTACAACTTCTGCCTTCATACTAAAACACATCCCATCTTCCTCAGTAGGACAGTCATCTGCCAGGCTTCCTGCATGACCTGTAATCAAGTAACTAAGAAAATTTGAAAGACTAGACACACCTGTGCTTTTCTTCAGAAGAAGCCACAATTCAGCAATATCTTTGCAGAGCAAGGAGATCAGGCTTAAGGTCATGTTGCTTCTAATCGATTTAGTGCAAAATAGTTCCGGAGACAGTGACCTATTTATCTGTGAGGCCGTCTTCAGTGCAAAATGAGAGCACAAAACTCCATCTTTCAGTAAAAGCCAAGCCACCAGGGACACAATACCCTTCTTCAAATTACATGCAGAGCAACTGTGACTGTCAGGAGGCTCAGAGATCCCCTGGAAGGCGCACTGGTTGCTGGTTACTTACCACTTCTCTTCCTGCATGAAGCACTGGTACATATTAAATGCAAGCTGTTTGCTTTAAATGTGCACACATTCAAACATTATCAGAGCAAGAATGCATTAAAAAAAGTTAATCCTAAGTGTGCCTTGTCAAGAACCTCCCTTTAAGAGCTCTACTTTCAACAAATGATGATCCAGTAAATCCATCATCATAATCTTTTTCTACCATCCACCCCTTCTCCACACAAGGAAACTAGCTGCCCAAGGGGCAGATGTCCTGTTCCAATGAGCCTTTGGTTAGAAAGTTCCTCAAAAACACATCAACACGTCCTGTCTGGGAGGGAATTCTCACCCATGTGTCCTTGGTGGAACTAAACTGGGATGTTTTCCTTGGTGGTAAACCCATCAAGCACCTGTTCCCTATGAATAAGCCTGCCTAAAGCAGCAGGAACCACCAAAAGGACACATCTTTCAATTTACAAAGTCATTAGTATCATATGCATGTCTTACTCATAGGAAAATGGGAAATAAGGCAATAAGTAATAACATCAATTATAACCAAAATATTCCATATGATCTTTCAGGCAGGAATGCTCAACTGGTTTGCTTTGATTTTTTTTTTTACTTGATCCTTTTTTGTTTTATTTGATCCTTTATAGTAATTGTCCAGTGTCGAACTACCTGTTAATTAATACACTTGAGATTAGTTACCAGCAATCCAGACTCACCAATACAAAGAACGAACCAGTGGGCAGGAGTGACAGCAACAACCACATGAAGACAAACGGATTGTTTTTCCTCACTTCACGGTGTTATAAGAGCCCCTCTCCCAACAAGAGGGGTCAAGGAAAGAGGCCAGTGAGGATAAAAAGCTTGGACTGATGGTTACATCTGTTCACAAAATCCCATTTACAGATGGGGCAGAGCTCAGCTTTAGCTTCAGCACTCCTGGCCATCAACCAATCCTACAAACGCAAACCCAAACAAACCCAGGTCACTCACACACCACACCAGAGGTTATTTCCTGAAGTGCCCCTGCATCTGTGTTCTCACCACTCATCTGCCACAGGGCAGGAACTGTTGATAATCCCAAACCAGTCAGCTGTATTGTAATAAATCTACCATGTAGATAAGCAGCCCTGTTCACTGTACTGCATTAACGTGTGACCTGAAGAATATAATTCAGGTAATTTATTTTAAATTCTGTTTCATTTTGGGGCCCATTATATTTTGTGACATCAAAACACAAGAGCTTCCTAAACAACTTTAGATATTTTTAACTAAAGGTAGAGTCAAAAGAAAGAACACTCATTAGAGATATTTTATTTAACTGTTCCGTATTTTACAAGGACTTTACTCGCATGTTTGATTTTGAGGAGAGTTCAAAATTAGTGAATGAGTCTCCACACCACTCCCATAAGTCATGTAAATACTCAAACATGTGAAAGTTGAGACTGAGTAAGTGACCTAACCTGGATCAGGTAACAGCATCTGTTGCAATGTCAGAAACAGGATCTATGCCTTGTCTCGGCAATAAGCTCGTACTCCCTCCCTTCCAGGACCATCACCTAACCAGCTTGGCAGAGGTGCATGCTCCTAGATCAGTATCTGGACTTGTAGTCCTCAGACAGAGATCATAATTCACAGCATTTTATTTCAAGCTGTCGTGCTACAATGTGGCTCCAGGAAGAACAGTCTTGGACTAGCTATAAATCCTACTAAATACGATACACCACATGCAAGTATACACAATGAAATTAATCTCTTTCTTATTAGCATGAAGCCAGTCTCAAACATTTGCCAGTGAGAGTCCTCAGCAATATACTCGGCCGACTAGTTATGACTATTAGTATTAACAGGAGTGGCTAAAACTTAACTCTTGTTATCCCAAGTTTTATTTGATGATACAGGAGTGCTTTCCAAGCACACGAAGAGAAAGAGAAGCAGCCTTATAGCCTTCCTTCAGATATTAAAACCAACTGAAATAGGAAATACCTTTTGAACAAGGGTGTATCCCCCTCACACACACTCATTCAAGTAAAACACAAGAACCTGCTATTTTGGCAAGCTGGCTACTTCCTTAAAAGAGGAAAAAAAAAAAACACAAAAAAACCCACAAAAAACAAAACAAAAACAAACAAACAAAAAAACCAAAAACAAACAAACAAACAAAAAAAAACACAAAACAAAACACCCCAACCACCACTAAACAAAAATCATGAATGTAAAAGAGGAAAAATAACCACCTACAACACTTTGGCTCTGCTTTCTCATTGTCAAGACAGAGAGAAAGGATAAATCCATGTATTAATCAACACTGCCTGTTCCAGAACCCCTTCATGTTTTATGTAACATGGACAATCACCTCTCAACAGGCTTCTGTATTCAGATTTTGGAGCAGAGGAAACCATGGAGCAAGTCATTCAGGTAATAACCAAGTACTAATTTTAAAACAAGCTAATTTCTGGGACTAGCCCAATAGATGCATTTAATATCCATTCTCCAGGTGCCCACCTAGCATCCTTCTAGCCTTCAAATCTCCTAAATCCACAGTTCCTGGACTTCTCAAGACCCAGTAATGGCAATGAGCACCAAAATATAGCACTGTGTGTTTTCATCTTACTACACTCCAGTATTAACCACTGGACACACCTTCACCTCTCACCAGGAGGCGAGAGAACCCAGAGAGTCCAAAGACTGAACACACAAGAAGAAACAGTACAGAGAGCTCAGCCTGTGCTGTGCAAGAGATTTGGAGCCTACTCCCACCATGCTGGAGGGACATGAACCTACACAGCGTGCCTCTGTGGAAATTGGCCTCAGCTGTGTAGCAAAATGAAGCTTCAGGCATGGGTGATTTTTTTTTTTTTTTCTAGCAGTTCCATTCTACACAGAAAACTTAAATTTTCACTGGGCTACAGTGCTCCTGCAAAGCAAAGTACGAAACACCCTCCTGGGAAAAGAGGGCTCCTGCCAGTATCTAAATGCATTTTTACTTTGGCATTCTATTTTGGAGTGTGTGTGTGGGGGAAGAAATGTTTGCTCCACAGTTGTAATACTTGGTCACCCTGCTGTGCACTTCAGAGAACAGCAGTAAGAAAGAACAAAACAAGTCAAAGCACAAAACCCCTTTCCCTGGCCTTCACAATCCAGCCTGAAACACAACTGGAGAAGAAAACCAGTACGTGGGCACGCATGTTAGCAAGAAGATTTAAGGGTAATTTTAAACTCTTAAAAAAACAGGAGCAACAGCCCTCCTGAGAAAGTCTACGTGGGTAACAGGTGTATTACAAATGCAAGGAAATCCATTTCCACTCCACTCATGCTCCGCGCTCAGCTTGAGCTCTCCCTGCTGCCTTCGCAGGGACTGTGAACAACATACTCCAACCCACAGAGCAGAAGAAAATGCTGTGGGAGAAGCTGTTAAGGGACACACACAAAGCCAGCTGAGGGTAAAAGGCTGTGTCACCCCAGTTTCATGAATCTCAAAGGAAATTATGACTGTGGCTTAAATATACACGATATGGTACCTGCTTAATAAAGCACATGCAAGCCTGGAGCATGAGGATGGCAACATGCATGGAAAAGGACGTTAAAATTTCGTAAGTACAACATTAAAGTATAACTATGAAATGTATTTTTCCTTTTGGGGTTCAGTACAGAGCAAAAAGCACAACAATAGAACAATGCGACACTTTGTGGGATTCAGCACGACAAAAGCTATCTTTACAGGATCACCTTTAGCATTACGTAAATACTCTCTCTAAAACAAAATCCCCAGCAGAATATACCTAACTCGCACCTGTAACCACAGAATTTATAACTGGGTGGAGTTCTGAAAATGTTGAATATTAGACTATTTAAAAGCCCCATTAATTTTCTCCTTCCGATCCTTCTTGATGTTTTGGGTTGTTTCTTGCATTCGTTCTTTGAAAAAATTTCATTTTTTTTAAAGTCATCAAGCATTCAAAATTGCCAATTGTGTCTGGTTTACATCAAAAGATTCCAAAGCATTGAAAATCAGTTTATGTACTCATCATACATCCAATACACACACACATACGTGTTTGTATAAATCCGTTACACAATTTACAACTTGTAAAAATCTCCACGCAGCAACCAAACTAACCCATTTTGAAACTCCTTCGGCAGTTTTCAACTCTGGTGCTAAGTCACACACATACACCAAAAAAAAAAAACCCACAAAACAAAAGATGTCCTTGTATGACATCCAAGCCTAAATTTAAGCAAGCATGAGCTCTGAAAACCTGTGGTCAGAGAAGAACAACAAAAGCTGCCACCTATAAAGACAGACACTGCTTCCATGAAAACAAGGATGCTGGTAACACCAACAGTTGTTGGAGCACTTCAAAGTGAATGAAGCTGTTCAATTAATAGGATGAAGCCAGCTGTCTTTCAAAAAGATACTGACAGGAAGAAACATAAGGAAAGCTAAGGAGGAATTACATCTTAAAAGTACACTTTGCACTGTAAGACAATAAGAAACTTCAAAGAAGATTACACATCCCTTACACTGGGTATCTGGAAAGTAAAACAAAAAGCAAAAGACTTCAGTAATTTTTAAATGAACGTAACACCCCATCAGGGAAATCAGACCTCCGACCTCTTGACTACACTTTGAACTTCTTCCCCAAACCATGACAAAAGCCTGGGCACCAAATGAAGTTGTCATACATGTGCTTCCATTGGCAATTTCAAAATTGTATCTTTTGGGTGTTCTGTGAACTGAATTTCAATTCAGTTTATATTCTTCTATTTACACATTCTTTCTAAACAAGCTCACACAAGTATTTAATCATAGGCCTTTCCTTCACCATGCTGCAGAATTTACCAAGGTTTCTCATTTCAAAGAGATACAAAAACCAGGCTTTTCTTCAAGTCAAATTTAATCACACAGGAGTTAGTAGTAAAACACTTTATCCTGCAGTACTTGGTGACAGTTCCATCTGTCCACAGCTGCAAAAGCCAACAAAGAAACTGCATGTGACCTTTTTAACTTCACAAGCAGCAGTACATCCTTGCAGCAGTGCCCGCAACGAGATGTCCCTACTCAGACTGCACTGGGGTGAAGAAAAGAGGACTCCTGGCTCTGCACTGAAGTTGTCCACAGCAGTATTCAAAATTCAGTAGATGGGAGACTGCAATTCGGTAAGAATTGAAAACTGTAAAGGTGGAAATCAAATTGACTTCACATAGATGGTAGGACTAGAGTTCAGGAAAATCAAGAGGATGAGATCTGTTTTTATAGAAGCAGTGGGATAAAAGGACCCAGTGGAGGAGATAAGAAAAAGAAATGGATAAGGAGTTTAGTGTCAACAGTAATTATAACCCAACAGTGAGTAACAAAACCAGAAATACATGACGAAAGCAGCATAGAAATTGAACTCAGGAAATGAAAATCAGGTTTATTTTGTATTCTGAAACAATATACATTAATAAGAACATTACTTCAGAAAGCAAGGAAAACCACCACAGGACACTGCAACAAATGAAGTGTTGTACCACAACGACAACTATAAATATAGTCAAACTACAAGATAAAACATCATCAGCAATAAAAAACCCTTTTTGTGACTCAAAGTACACAATTTTTTTCCAGATTAACAAGATACTCAGGAAGCATAAAAACTTTCAGGTCAGAAGGGGTGGCAGAATTGGTTCCAACAAAAATATCAGATGCTCATGTAACACTCATGAACACAGAAAAAGGCTGCAAAACTAATTATTACAAAGGAAGGAAAGGAAAAGAACATTTGCAGAAATCATCATTCTCCAAAATCCTGAAACAGCAAACATCACAGAGAGAAGAGAAACCTGCCTTTGATATGAGATAAAGTGACAGAAAACATTAATTTAGAAATGTGATGGAATTAATTGTGTGTGATTTTAGACAAGTTTTTTAGAATATTTCAGTACTGAAAGTCCCAATGAAATGAAAAAATTTCATGTTAGACCATCTTACCTGTCATTTGAGATTGGTGAGTACAAGCAAAATTCTTCACAATTGGCCATCAACCTTACATCTTACTCATCCTGCATAAATCCTACCAATATTACTGTGAGGTTACACTTGGAAAAATGCTAAAACCCACATAACAGATAGGATTATAATGTCTTTGTCTGTTTAACAGCTTCTTACTTTTCAAGCCAGCTTTGACTCATGATGCAGAATTTTTGTGGCCAAGGCATGAATGCTGCAGTAAGCTGCCTGTGGCTATGCAACCCACCGAGTGGGGACTCATGGGAAAAGTGTGGAAAAAATGCAGGAAAACCCTTTGAGCAACCCTCAAAGCTCACCACTTCCTCTCCTTACTGGTTCCCAAAACCGTATCTCTATTTCTCCCATTGCCAATCCTTTCACCCTCTGGGGCTTCAAAATGTTCCACATCTCCCTCAAGAAAAGAGAAGGCTTAACATCAGCAAAGAGTAACCAAAGCTCATTTTCTACTGGTCAAAGAGAAAGAGAGCAGAAAGTGTATTTAGACCAGATTTTTGTCTGTTGTGGGTTTTTTGGTGGTTTTTTGGTTTGTTTTGGGGTTTTTGTGTGTGTGTGTGTTTGTTTTTTCTCCTCTGGAGGGGCATCCTGGAGAGCCAAACTGGAGAAATTCTTCAGATTCTAGACATGAATTCATTTCCTTCCAAGAAAGGAAATCTCACTGCAACAAGAGAACAAAATGACTTACCCCTTGTGCTTAGCAGTGCAATATTGGTTAAATTTAGTCAATGGAGAAAAGCAAAAGTTCACACTGTTTGCTTTCTGTGACAAGACAAGACATACAATCACACCTGACCTTTTTGCTTTGTAGATGCAGGATTTTTAAGAAAACATTATTGTATCAGTAAAAAAAAGGCAGTGATCCCTTTAATAAAACACTTTTTAAAAAGAGAAATCCAACCTCTCAAAGAGCTGTTGTAACACCCATAAACAACAGTGGCAAAGATACACAGCAGCTCTAACTGTGTCCTGTTTCCAGTCTCCAGGAAGCAAACAGGAAACCTATACCCTTACCTGATTGAAAAAGCAGCCAGTCCCTGAGACTTTAATCAGCCTAAAGCAGCAGACATTTTCCCTCTTTTCCAGTTTCCTGGGATGCTTCCTGATACATTCAGGATAGCAATAGGGAGACCGAGCTTTACTCGAGCTTTTTACAGCAGCATTACCTTCATTTTCCACATTAAATATTGTTACTTGCCCTGTTACTATATTTACTTTTGACTCAGGTGCGACAGCTCAGGCAGGGCCATGGATTCAAACAGCAAACCCACTCCTCTGCCAAGGGCAGTTTATTAGCATCAGCCTCTAACCGCAGAAGGCAGAATTGCTTAGCGCCTCTCAAAATAGCGTGAGATTTTTGAGACATGCAGTAATAAAAATAGATACACCAGCCATACAAGAGATGTAATTATGCAAACCTTCAGCAAACAAGGAGGAAACCTCTATAAAAAGCCTGGCAATCCATCACATTCACCTCCTAATCTCCATCAATTAGGACTTCGCAATTAATGCCAAGCCCCACCACCCCCCTTGGCAGTTCCGGGATAAGGCCTCAACCACCCAAAGTGCTTTTGAAACAGTTTTGTGTTTCTTCTCCATTCCATAAGAGGAACAAAGACGTAAAGAAGGATGAAATGGAGGCCAAAGAGCAAATTCCACTTGTTCTGACACACACAGCAGCTGAACTTATGCTCGTGAATCTCACAGGAGCATGAGACAACCCAGGCACAACCCCTACCCATTCTTTCTGCTCTTCCTCTTGTTGCCTTTGCAAAAAACACATTTAGTTCCCCACAGCTTCTGTCTTAGCAAACACATATCTGACTAGTTGAATATAATTTTAATCTAGCCCTTACCCTCAAGTTTCATTAAGAGAAAAGCACAAGACAAGTGGATCAAAGGTGAAGGTGCTCTTTGAAGTCTCTTGCACTATGGTGGCAGCAAATAAGACTTCTTCAATTTAAGTCTCATCCTGCAGCCAATCTTTGGAGTATTTAACAGGACAGATTTTATGCCCTTGGTTAAAAGCCTCCCTCTCCCCTTACTCAAATGTGGAAAACCCTACGACTGCTGCTGTTTTAATCTCACACTACAAAAGTTTAGCCCTGAACTAGCCTCTTTAGCCATGTTGAACAAAACCCTTCAGGACACCAAATGCACAATACTAAGGATAACTAATACAGATATCCAGGCAGTTCAAAAGATCAGCAAAGAACCAAACATAATGTGCAGACAGTACATTGGAAACATTTTCCAGCAGCTCTCAGGTTTTTTTTCCATCATCGAAATTTCTTTTCCTGCACTATGAACAAGTTTGATGCAGCTTACAAATAAGATGTGTTCAAGTCCCTACTGTTAACTGGGCATAACTCCTTAAAGCAGAACAAAAACAACCCACATCTTTTTAATCTCCCTAGTTTATTAGTTAGTGAAGGAAACAGCAGCTCAGCTACAAATAAGAAAGAACACAAAAATATATTAGCCTCCACAAATCAACAATAAAATCCCACAACTTCCCTGAGCTTATTTCACATTTTCCTTCTTCAGGCAAAAAGGAAGAAACTCTCACTGTACCTGAGTGGAAGCAAAAAACTCACAGCTCTATCATCAGCTTGCTTAAAAAAGCAGCATGCATCTGCGGGGCACCTCCTGGCAGCTGACGGGTATTGAGCTTCAGCCAGCCCAGCTGGGGCGGATTCGCAGGCATTTAAAGATTCACAGGTGCAGCCACCAGCAGTTAGCTGACAAAGCTCGTGCAAATAATCCTTTCGCAAGCAGGTCTTCACATCGAGTGCAGTGCTATAAACCAAGGTTTCTCCTGAAGCCTAAACACTGAGAAAGAGTTTAAACACTGTTTAGTCAGACCTAATGTGAGTCTCCTCCTGTCTGTGGCAGCCGTTCCACTGAAGTTGCTGCCTCCCATGCAACAGTGGAGATTAGGAGTTAATCAGTATATTTCTGGTGTGCTCCACAATTTGGGGGATTGTAACCCAAAGCTTCCTTTATCACATTTTTTTCATTTTCTCTGGTCTTATTTTACTGTTTTATACCCCATTGCCTCCCCTCACTTACTTAGCTGTTGGTATCATGCTCTAAAACACGCCCTTCGTCTCTGAAGCGCTGATGCTGTCTGCAGGTACCAACACCAACGTCTGTTTTTTCCTTTCTAAAGTAAACATGATCACATAGAGGAAATTGTTTTAAAAAATTAAAACTATTCAAGAGTGAACAAGCCCATTGTTCGGAGAGGAGACTTCAGGGCAGCAGCGCACTACCACAACTGTGTTGCGGAGCATCCATAAAAATCCTGTGGAGGGCAAGGGTTTGATGTTGGCATGTTCTGGGACAGGGGGAGAGGGGACGGAGCATTCCCATTGTTTTAATGTAAACAATAATAATAATAGACTTTCGTAATTGAGAGAAGGAAGCAATCTAATGTGGAAAACAGTTATTATGACTCTGTTCATGACTCCCTGCTCCTGAAAAATATGCTAGGTTACTTTGGAACACTGAAGAGGGCTGAACTTAAGTAACCTGAAATTGGGTGAATGGCTGAAACCCATCTGATAAAATGGGCTTGAGAATACCCTTTTTTCTACTGGAAGCATGCCAGAGTGGAAAATACTGTGTGGAGGATCCATAATTCTTGCAACTGTAAGAGCTTTATTTTCAAATCCCCAGACATATTCCAGTTATTTAGGCAATAAAGTAAATTCACTGCCAAACAGTAACGCAGCACCTTCAGGGAGAAAGCTGATACCCAAATCAAAGGGCACGATCCTCAAAACAATCTCCTAACACTTCAGAACCTGAAGGTTCATTAGAAATTCTTCCAATACAGTTGAAGTTCTCTGCATACAGTCTGATCTGTATTTACACAGTTTAATATAGGAAGAAAGTCAAAGAGCCAGGCCAAAGCTCCAAGTTTCTCTTTTGGCAAAGAAATGGGCTCTGTTTATGGCCACTAGGACTTCTTTTTTTAAGCTCTAATGCTAAAGGTGGGTATCAATGCTTTCTAATGCTTTCAATGAAAATGGGAGCAGAGGTTGGTTTCATATTGAACTGCAGGTGTGTGTCACTCACACTCAGAGCATGCTAACCTGGACCGGGACACCTCACAGGACGTAAACAGAGTAAGGATGCCACTGCAGTTTAGGGTGGCAAATCTGGCATCCCCAGAGGGATATTTTTTGGCATTGTGAAAATAGAACTCACAAAGCAGCAATACTTAGGGACCCAAAGGACCAAGCAAGGACTCTGAGGCTTGGCTGATGTACTCAACTTCCATTTAGATCATTCTGGGATTTTGAGCCTCAGTGGCTGTTACGCTGCTAAAGCAGCACTGTACAAGCCACCTGTGCCAAAGCAGCTCTTTTCTCACACACTGCAAAACACAGTAATCCCTCTGACAACATAAATCTTAAAAGTTCCAGTCACACACAGAAAAAAATAGCAATCTCCCCTTAGGCTATCTTAAATACACATTTTGTCTCACTGCTGGAGTTAAAAAATGACTAAATCTATACTTTACTTCTCTGATGCATTCTCTGCCTTAAGGCATTCACTTGGCTGTGTCTACAAACCGTTTCACTGGTGGAGCACTACAAGATTTTGTCACAAGCAATGCATAGACTTCATTTGGTCAAAGGAGGTTTCTTCTAATGAAATATTGTTAGCACTCTATCATTATTCTAATTACACAGGAAAACACTCTAAAAATTCAGTATCTTGATTTTTTTCTTGAAGGAGTCTGTTCCTGAAATAACTCTTTAAATTCACATGACAACATCTGCAAAAATTATTATTACATCTTACCTTGCAGACAAATAACATAATTTTCAATAGCTGGAAGTCAGAAAAAAATAGAGAAGGAACTAAGGTCAAATGTTATCAACTAAAATGGGAAAAGTTTACACTGAAGAAGGTAGCAGACACCACCTTTACTTCCACCTGAGGTCCTTAAAAAATCTTTTGATAGCCATCGTGGTAGATGAGACAGAGACAGCTAAACATTATCTGTGTCCCCAACGCACAGTTCAGTTAAAAGCCTCAACATACTACTGGAGTCCTAGAGGTTTAGGTGGTTAGAGAGCTTGGAAGTGAGCTGGAGGAGAGCTGTGTGGTTTTGTGCTCCAAAGAAGAACATGTTTTGAGTTTCTGTTTTAGAAGACCAGCTATGACATGTAATATTGAAAAGGTAAAGCTTATCTAATGTAAAAGGATAGAAGCAGTATCTTGAATTCTTTGTTCCACGTCAGCTCTCTTTAAAAACAACTGACCTACTGATCCCTACCCATTTTCTCATATACACCTTTTGAATGCACCAAAGAGAGTAAGAATAAAAGTTTGGCTAAAACAGAGAAAACACTTATTTTATAATCACAAAGACTTAGGAATTAAAGAGGAATTCTGCTCCAAAGCCACACTGCAGGAAACAAGTTGCCTGTGTGTCATGAAAGCTTATGACTTTCACCTAGAAGAAGAAAAGGAGGGAAATACAGATTGCATCTGTCCTTCAAATAAAAGCCTGAACAGCAAGTAGCTCCTTCCCCCAAACCCAAAGCACACACAGAAACAAGTTCTTCAACTAACCCTCTGACATATATTCATATAAGGTATATGTCACAGACTGTGGGGACTTCTAAAGTGATTTCTCAGACAAGTAAATCAAAAGATGGACTCATTCACAGAATTACTCACGATTAATGCAACTAAGCAACTATGTCCATCTGAAACTCCTGGTGATTACTAGAATACAGCCTCATCCAGATTAAGGTTACTCTAGGTAATTCACAAATCACAAGAGTCCTTATAATCCAGGGCAGCCCTAAGATAAATTGTCACCTGAATTGTACTAGTCACTATTTTTAAAAGTATAATCTTGACTAACCACTCACATCCAAAATTATAGGGCTATTCTCTCCCAACAGCCCCGCCAACTGCTACGTGTTTATTAAGTGGACACAACTACTCACTGGAAGACAACTGCAAGCTACTCCCACTGAGTCCTTCAACATCCTCTTCTAATTTGCTCCCTGAACTCACTTTGTTGTGGTCCTGACTTTACAAAAGTTCCAAAACTTGACTAGAAACTTTGAAATGAGAAATAAATGTAAGTCTGATTAAAATAGTTAGATGAAGATGAGACTCACTGCATGCTAATCTCACATTTTATCCACCTGGAGAAAAGAAGCCCCTACAGAAGACTTCCATAGGGTCCTCCAGTTAGCCTCACTCCAAAAGAAAAACAGGTCCTGTCCACTATTTTCAGAAAAAGGACCAACCAACAAGATTGACGAAGGTTTCATGCCACACTCGAGTCAAAGTGCAAGAAACAGGAGTTGTGTGTGAGGTTGGATTAACCACTAACCAAAACAGAATCTCTTTCATTGTTTTGTTTTGGGTTTTTTTTAATTGTGGAGCAAGACATGAAACACATAAAAATTGTGTTGATTTTTGCTTCCTCCTTTGGAATAAGATGCAATCGCTCTGAAATAAAATAAAATAAAATAAATAAATACAAGAACTAGCTTCAATTAGGAAGTACTGGAAAACCTACAATAAACTTTGATCCTTTCAACTTAGCGTGCTTTACCATAAGGCCGTGTATGTTCAACCTTTTCTGGTTAGCTTAACCTTTGAGGTTAATTTGAAGATCATGTGGGATTTTGTTAAACACTACAAGGAAGTAGTGCAGGCCATTTTATTAAGCATGACTTCAGTACAGCTAAACAGATAGCAACAGTACGTGAGACTGGAAATGTCTTGAAAGAACAACAATGAAGATAAAAAAGAGTAAATAAAGTTACATTCTGGCTTCGGGACTGGTTCTGCCCAGAGAGTAAATACCTTCTTGTTGACAGTTCTCCATATGGAAAAGCAAAAGCATGCTATAAGAACAGCAATTCAGTTTTACTCTGAATTATTAAAGAAAACTATCTCTGCTTATTCATCCAGGAATGTTTAAGTTCTTTTTTTCACCACTGGATTATTTCTTCCAATCTCCTTTCCTCACAAGGTCTGTATTCTTCAGCGGCCAAGAAAGCAGGAAAAATATACATTCCTACTAAGTCACTGTATATTATGGCATTAATACTGTAAATGCTACTGCCTCTAATTAAATGGGTTATTAAATTAACATTAGTGGTCATTAGCCATTTTTCCCCCATTTCAAAAGCCACAGGCACAGTCAGATTTTCTTAGGATTCATTTTACAGGTATTGCAGTAACACAACTATTTTTTCACCTTTTTTTTTCCTCTATTCACATGTGTAACCACTAATGTTACACAGCAACAACCCTTAGACAAAGGTCTGTTCCTTGGAAGAAGACTCGTGGGCAGTTTAAATCTTAGGAAACGGGGACAAAGAGAAAATCACAGCCAGAGTCTGGGGAGATGCAAGGGGCAAGGGAGCAGGCTTAAGTAGTTCAGAGCTCCTGTTGGAACAAGAGCCTAGAGGCAAGGCCTTGTATTCCCCCTAATTCTATGTGCATGTGCGTTTGTGTCTCTCTCTCACATTGGAAAGATTCTTAAAAGCCCTTGGTTTCTTGGAGGAACCATCATATAGAGGAATAAAAATGGTGGCCTGTACATCACTACCCCAGAGCCTACATAGTCCATTCTTATGCACACAGCTGGAGAAAATAACACTTTCCCCCAGAACTGAGTAAAGGACCAAAAACTTTCAAATATTAACTTTTAAAACACAGTACTTAGTATGATTTTATGTTGTTTAAAAAGGAATTCAAACCATAATAAGCAGTTTCAGGGATCTTGAGTGGGACCACTCAGAAATCTGCTGATAATGTCATCCATTTTAGATATTTCTTCCTTCCATCACAGCATAACGTGATTGTAAAATACACCCCTTAAATCATACCTTTTCTTCACTTTTACTTTTTAACACAAGGAATAAAGATTTATAAATAAAAATTAAAAAGCTGAATTAAAACATTTCAGAAAAAAAAGAAAAAAAAAACAGTTGAAAAAGGAGGCTAAATAGGAGGCTGTATTCAGTTTTATAGGAGAAGTCAATACAGCCACCTAAGCAAAGGAAGAAATGCATTTTCCAGTGGCATTGAATTGGTATCTCTGAATAGTAACAATCTCTTTATCAGAAAACATATACTGAACACATTCCAGCAGCAGAAACTGCCCTATTAAATTGTGTGATGATGCTTTGAAACTAATTTCTGAGGGAAGAATCAGCTCATTCTTGATGGATTTACTCCCTGGGAACTCTTCTGACAGCTGTGACTCTTTTTGTTGATGTGCTCGCTCTTCGTTGAGCCCAATAAATCATTTACTTTAAACACATCACATATATTAAATGGTAACAAGTTGGGAGTGGAGATGCTATCTGAGAGGAATGAAAATTCTATAAAAACCTTATATGAATATTTAGATCCTAAAATATCTAATATTTTACTTCCTTCAGGATTTATAATAAAACATAAACACTACCACCCTCCAGACTCTTCCAACAACGTGTATTTTCAAGAATCAATGAGCTAGCAAAATTTATAGTAGTAAGACTCTTGAAACACATGTTTTTTCAGGACACACAAAACAAGGAGTTCAAAATGCTTCCAAGAACAGAGACCTAAGTCACAAACCTTACCCACCCCTGATTTAGCAGAGTACAATCTGTTTACATTTACAAGATCTGGCAGTTATTGTAAAGTTAATGCAACTTACTCTGCGCCACAAAATCCAGCCATGAACACCATTCTGAAAAGAAAAAAAAGCTCTTCATTTCTGCTACGGAAATTCCTCTCTGATTCATTGAGAATAAAAATATCCACTTTTCCCTTCCTCTGCTCAGAACAAACTACCCTGAGAAGGCAAGAGCTTTCATATTAATTGAACTTTGTTCCATGCAACAGGTGGCACAAGATGACTTTACAAATATATTTTCCTCTAGTAATGCCATTGTTCTTGTAATTATCTCTTTAATTATAGTGTTCTCCCCTCGTGTCCCCACCCTGAATATTTACAGACCGCTGATATACCCAGTGTCTGATACAGTATATCAAGGCTATAGGCTCAAATCCTAAGCATATCTTCACTCATGCTAGGCTTTAATAAGGCAAAGCAAAACTGTTTTTCACTCAGACATTCGTAACACTCATAACTCTATCTGGAACTAGTTGTATTGAATTGCTAACTCATAGTTTCAATAGTTCGGTGCAGTTTGCCACCTCTGCTGTGGATTCACACCCAACTCTCTCTGTACCAGGACACTGCCATCAGGGCAACTAATGGAAGTCTCAAGCACAGAAACTCCAAATCTCAAATAAATCCCTTTTCAACGCATTTATCCAGCCAGCAAATGAAGGTGTGAAAGCAGCAACAGTGAACACAGCCTTACATGCCTGGACCTAGCTAGCATGGGGACAAACAGTAATAAAGTCATAGTGGGAGGCTTTACCCTGACCAGAAATCTCAGTGTTTACACAGGCTCCAGTCAGGCTTTGGCTATATTGAAGCTTTCAGTACTTAAGCATGTCTGCTAACCTTCTGTATTCAGTCTGACAGTTCCTGCATCCATGCACTTTGCTATCCTACCTGCAAGTTAACACCCTCTTCCCACACAAGAAAGCCCAATATCCAACAGATACTGAGAAATACTCATACAACACCAGGAAAAGAAGCATGACACCTTCATCCCCTTGGCTGACACAGAAGATGAAAGAGTGCTCTTCCTCTAGACTCCTCTTCACTATTTGTAGGGGATTACCCAGGCTGTGGATTAACCAAAAACCGTCTGACTCTTTGACTACAGAAACCCATTAATATCATACTCGTGCATTACAACACTGCCTCTCTGTACCTCATCCCACAACTCCTTTGGACTGGACTGGAAGGATGTGGGACATGGACAGTCTCTTCATCCATCCTTTCATTACATTCCTAGAGCATACACACAGAAGCAAATCACCTCAGAACTTCAGTCGCTTTCATCAGAAAAACTAACCTGAATCCATTGTGCAAAGATGCAGACTACAGGATGCCTCCAAAGATACTCCTCGTCCATACCAAGCGCAGCACAGACTGAAGACGGATGTCTCTCTCATCTCCACTTGCCAGACTTGTTTTACAGCTCTCAGCTCAAGCTGACCTACTGTTCCTGTTTGCTTAGAGAAGGAGCAAGAAGAGGGAGAATCTCGAAGAATGGTCCCACAAGCACCACGCCAGGAAGCCCATCACAAAGGGCCACAGCAGGTCAGCACTGTGGAAAATCTCCCCTGCTGACAGGAGACAGGTGTCCCTGCAGAAGACAGTCTGAAGCCATGGCTTTCCAGGGCTGAAATCCTCCACAGACACTACAACTGCCATCCCACTTGCCTGCAGTCAGAGATGCAGAAGCACACAGATGTACAGCCAGGGACAGATGCAGAAACCATAATGCCCTCCTTGTCTCACATGATCCTGGCCATACCAGGCCTCCTGCGCTGCTCTCCTGGCCCAGGCAGGAGAGGTCCACGGGACAGTCAGTCCCAAACCTCTGCAATCCAAAGAACAACCATCACTAGAGCCAGGGCTCAACCACAGCGAGGGGGAATAAAGGCAACACAGCCCACCCTGGGTAAAAGACACCTGCAGAGAGCAGGGCAATGAGGATTAGGCCAAGCAGGACAAATCCAACCGTCCACAAGCTGTAAATTAATAAAGTCTACTTTGTTAAAACAAAACCAAACCAGAGATGGATTTCACGAAGCATGAAGACTTTGGAAGCCAGCCCAGCTTCCCTTACTAAGGTAAACAAGGTAATGCAAAATCAATACATAAACTAGGACATCTATTGTTCACATAAAGATTTTTATCGGTTTTGGGTTTTTTTTTCTACATGAAGGCAAAGGGTGAAGTGGCAGTGATCAAACCTGCTCTCATGAATTTCCAGAGATGCTAATGAAGGGAGAACAAAGCTCTGTGAGACCTGGGGCAACAGGACCAAGCGGCTTAATTTTGTCACAAGGAGAGATGCATACATCATGGGATTCATGGAATCACAAGCACATTTACTTTGGAAATACATGCTTGTCGGAATTTTAATTTTATCCAGCATACCTACAGGACAGAAATGTCCCCAGGCTGCAGTACCTCTCCTCTTCCACGATCTAATCCCTTGATCTGTGCAACTTTTGGTCTGTGAGTGCCACTGAATGCTAATTGAGGTCTGCCACCAGGAAGGCGGGGGAACTCTTATCAGTCCAAAAGGCTGTAAAACGGCTTTGACAAAAACAATGGAATAATTCTTACTGGATATATAAGGTTAACATTAGAGGCATATAATTGCTTTCCTACTGTCAACATTAAACGGGTAACAGGAAGGAAAGGAAACAGAATTTTTGCATACTTGAAGACTTCAAACAGAAAAGGCTGTAACACAATCAAAAGGAGCTTGGGAATAATAATAAAGATGGGTGGGAAAGATGACAGACAGTTTCCTACAGAAATATACATTTTTCTGACTATACAAACATGTATACAGTGAAAGGAACCTCTAAGTAAGAGATGATTATATAGCAGGTAAGATTTTTACTAGGGATCTGAGTCTGAAGGAAATCAGGCTAAAATTAGGAAAATTATCTGTGTTAGAATGTGTTCAATATATTAAATGTGAGTTTTTCTCCTATGTTGTCAAGGCTCTGGTTACAGTTGGGATTAGCTCGAATCCACTCATGAGTGGCCAGCAGGTGCCTGAAACTCTGAAGTACACAAATGTTATAAAATAACTGGTGCAAGTGGTAGCTTTTATGGCTATACTTAGAAGTTGACTGCAGTGTGATTACTAGAGGAAGGTAAGACTGATATTTTAGGAGGTCTTGTTTTGCTTTGCTTTGTCAGACTGCATCCCATGTGTTTAAAATATAACTGATTTTTTTCCTGAGTTTTCTTTACAGTGATTACCAGCAATTAATATAAAATCTTCTTCTACTCTCAGCTGAATGGAATTAATTGTTATATCTTAATAATTAGTTAGCACTCCTAAAGGTACCAAACCTTGGCCTTGTGAATGCTGAGAACTGACAAGTCAGGAAAGATTAAATCTTTACATTTCAGAAGTTACTAAAAACCTTACAATTTTCATTCCAAATGAAACAGATGACAAAAGATTTAGTGAGCACAGTACAAATGAAGGGGTGTGCAAAGGGATCCACCAGAGAGGCATTTTTCTCTTCCGTTTTGTTTTGGTTTTTTTTTTTTTTTTTTTAGGAATATCAACATAAATAAAGGAACATAAGGAACATTGAAAGGCCTTGAAAATGTCGTATTTTCCTATAAAGGTAGTTTAGCCTATGTTGATTTCAATTTCAGATGCTCCAGATTAATCATAAAAGAAACAAAAAAAGTCCTATTTTTTAAAAACCATAATGGGTCACTGCGCACATAAAACCAGAGAAGACTAATTATTGAAAAAACTGTTTCAGCCAAACTCTCAGCCAGGCAAAGTTAACCTATTTCAGAGGAAAAAACCCAATAAAATATAGCTTTACTAAACAAAAACATTATAAAATTATCAGTCCCACTAACATATTATTACACTACATAGTGATGAAACAGACTTAGAGGTTGAATAAATGGTAGCGAGTCCTAAATTTAATACATTTCACTTAAAGGATCAGAGGCTTTCTGATTTTTTGAGTACAGTTAAAAATATATTTTTTTTGTACAATTAACTATATTTTTAAGAGCATAGCAATCAGTGAAGTTCTTCTAGAGTATCAAAGGACAGTTAGTATAATGCATTCAAATCTGTGTTTGTTAGATACTATCGTATACCTGGAAGTGTAAGGAAAAACAAGTTACAATGTTTTCCTCCAGTAAGGACTGGTGACAGAGTAATCACTATGAATACCTAATATGGATACATACATATATTTTTGAACTATAGCTGTTCCTGGATCCCTACATGAGTATGCTTTGAGAAAACACTCACTCCTGTAAGAATCATCAGAGATGAGAAAATTTGTGACACCAATACTACGCTATTTCTTGCCCATATTCACCTCACACGCTACTCAAATTTAAGTGCAAACATTCTGTGTAGATATAAATCACACCATAGGATCACCTATATGTTCATCTCACCAGAGCATATTTGGCGTGGGTTATTTCGTGAGTGACGTCTGCCACGTAGAATTTGGATGAATCTTGGTAAGATCCTAAAATGTCCTTCCCTTAAAAGGCGGCGTTGAGACATTGTTGTGTACCCCTGTTGTCTTCACCAAAGGAAATAAAAAATCAGCTCTTCCGAATGCCACTCTTCTAATGCACTGAAAGATACTCTGACTTTTTTTAAAAATGTCAATGGAATGTGAAATTTCTTTGCCAAACTCAGACTACCAAAAAAGATGTAAAAGAAAGGCAGATTTAAAGAAGTGGAAATGGGTACGGTTCAGTTATTTGTATTGCATGTGCTTTTCCTGAGAAACCAGTGCCTGGTTTTACTACTTAAAAAAAAAAAAAAAAGAAAAATTGGTTGTACTTAGTGGATGGAAAATGCCAAGATAATTTCTGCATGAAGCTGTGAGACCCTCTCAGCTCCTAGCATGCTGCGCCCAGCACACAGGGCATCTTGGCACGGCTTTGGAGGCACAGCTTCTCACGTAAGCAGACGAAATTTTGCAAAAAAAAAAGAAAAAAAAAAGGGGTGTGTGTGAAACAGTCTGTTATTCAGTGTTTCACCCAAAATAACTGTAGCCAAACTGACAGCTCTGCGCTGTTTCTCATGAATAAAAGCCCCTGCAAAACATCCAGTTTGTTAGTGCGATCCAACTGCACAGGGCGATCTGACGCCACTGCTTATCCCGAGTACTATTGCCTCTGTCTTCACATCTTTATCCTTAATGTGAGGGATGTTCAGTTGTTGCAAAGACACATCCAACAGTTCTCCTGAAGAAGGGCAAGTTGAAGAACTTTCTTCAAAGATCTTCAAAGCACAGCTTTGCTCCTCAGTTCACAACTCAGCACTCCAAAGGCAGAAATCTCACGCTGACGCTTGCTGTGTCTGAAGCACCCTGTATCCCTCAGGGGCCAGCAAATCAAAAGAAAATACTGTTGTCAATTAGAAACTCCTCTTCAGTTTGTTTCCTTAAGTCAGAGTCTAACCATCAATCCGTCTCCTCTTCCTCCCCCTGAATTTGCAGAGAAGTGAGGACCGAGTCCCTCAAAGACAAAGTCCATTTCCAGAATATGCAAGCAGAGAGGTCTCAAGAAAAACGTGAATCTTCCTGGGAGTTAACAAACAACTAATAGGAAGGAAGGGAGGGGAAACGAATCCCAGGCTTTCTTAAAACATATCAGGAAACCCTACACTGTCTGTTCCCCCTGTCTTTTTCAATGCAGGAGAGAGGAAATTGATAATGCTGCTTTAGTTGGCAGTCAACATTTTCCTCTCAGTTCTATTTAACTATGTCCTGTATGGCCACAGATCCACCACTACCCCAATATATACCATTGCGCACATCAAACTGAAGAAGTAAGTGTTTTGAAATACAGCGTACCAACAACTATCATTACTCTGAAAGCAAACTGAAACAGGCAACTTTTAGTTAAGTCACACTGAAGTAAATATTAACCAACTTCATACAAAATACTAGCTTGACTATATCCTGCTAACAGAGGAGAATCACTACAGTTTTAGCTAGAAAATGTTTGACTTTCAACAGGAAATCGCAGGCAAATGTGACAGTCTTGAAATGTGATGATCATAGAATGGTTAGAGTTGGAAGGGATCTCAAAGATCATCGAGTTCCAACCCCCCTGCCATGGGCAGGGACACATCCCACCACACCAGGTTGCTCAAAGCCCCATCTAACCTGGCCTTTCAACACCTCCAGAGATGGGGCATCCACAGCTTCTCTGGGCAACCTGTTCCAGTGCCTCACCACCCTCACAGGAAAGAATTTCTTCCTAATATCCAATCTAAATCTTTTTAATCTCTTTAAATCTCTTCTTTAAAACAAAACAAAACAAAACAAAACATTTTTAAAAGTTTAAAACCATTACCCCTTGTCCTATCACTACACTTCCTGACAAAGAGTCCCTCCCCTGCTTTCCTGTAGGCTCCCTTCAGATACTGATCAAGAAAGATATCAAAATAAATAGAAACTGGTGCGTTTCGTGCAAATATAACTTGCTTTCGAAATTCATTATACTAATCAGATGGACCACTGCATACTACAGCCATGCTACTCATCCTGGATCAAACACCTGAATGAAGGAAGGAAGGGAACAACTTAGTGGTGAAAACCACTATGCTACACACTGCCACTGTACTGTATATTCAAACAAAATATATTTGTTGATTCTATGAATATGAAGTTCAAACAAAAGAGGAACTGAAATAAGGCCCAGCATCCATATTAGACAATGGTCCACACATTTTCTTGCACTGCTTGTCACTGGAGGGCAGGAGCAGTAGTTTTGGTCAAATATAGGGGAACAATAGCACCCACACAGACAACACAGCAACCTGCTCCTTGCTGCCAAGTTTCCAAGTGAAGGCACCAAATGTGATCAGGAGACGGCTGTGGTAGACTACCAACCATCAGGGCTTTCCTCCTGCCTGACAGGCTAACTTCCTGGGGTCTTTAGGAGCACACTAGCCTCATGACCACAGTACCCCATCTGACAATCGAGTAGGACACCAATGATACTACACAGCTTTTTCCAGCAGTCAAGCCACCGGGTAGAAAAGTGGTTGTTTGTCCCAGTGATGTTTTATGCATGTGGTGACACTAGTGGCACATGGTGGAAACCTCACCAACAATTTGTGCAGAGGATTATTACAATGAAGCAAAAGGACGTTCTCCTTGCTTTCTTCATGTATCAAATGCACGCAGAAGATGGATGACTTGAGTTGTAAAGTTATTAAGTACACACAATCCAACTGAAAGCTAGCCATTAGCTACATCCCTGCCCACAAAACAAGCTTTTAATCTTCTTTCAAGCACTCAAATTTGTGCCTAGAAGCAAAGAAATTAATCACAACAATGCCTATGGTCGTGCACAATCAGAAGGAAACAGATGGTGTAATGCAGTGTTTTCCAAACAGCAGCAGCCTCTATCTCCAGGAAAATAATATGAGTATTTTCCCTTGCCGTTGGCATTACTGTAACAAAAGCTCCTATTAGAAGGATTTCTCCTCTCCTCTGTACTGCAGCAGCAGACTACACAGCAGTCTAAAGACGGTAACATTATTTGAGTGCTACTTGGCAAGACCAACTAGACTGCACCTATCTCTTCTTTCACATCACAACAGGAACATTCCATGGGTAACACCTCTACAATTATCTTTCAATGACTACAAACTGCCTGATGGAACCAACAAAATTGTGACAATGAAAAAGGGCTTATTTTTCTCACGCTTCATTTCCAGGTTTGTTTCTGATCGCAGGTGTAGTTTTGCACATTGACAACAGGAGCAGCCACACAGACTTATGTGTGTACACTCTCTCTGACTCAAGTCCAGAGAATCTCACAATATTTTAGTACAATAACTTTGAGTTTTCTTGGGAATCATAACATTAAACTGCCATCACTTTCGTCATCCATTTTCATGGGTGTTCTCATCGTTTCTTTCATCTTTTGTTTGGATAGGAGCCTTATCTTTACGGGACATCTCAAACGCCCTACTGTGATTATTCCTCCAAACCCTAACAATTATTTACAGGCCCTTCCTTACATCCTCACAATCAATGCAGCACTAAAATGTACGCATTATAGGACCATGTAGCCCTCCCAGCTGTACAGAGGAGGCAGCTCTGGGAGCAGAATCAACATTGCTCTGGTGTTTTTCCTGTGTTTCTTCCATTCCTCAAAACAAATTAATCTTCATACCATATTCACATGCTACGGCCACTGGTGTTGCCATTTCTCATCAATTGTAGAACATGTTTTCCAGGGAAAAGAGTGTATCTCATGGATAAGAGAACACAGAACATCTAACACCTGGCACTTTGAGATCCTACCATGCACACACCACACAGGAATCCACCTGAGATATGTATCTACTGCTTCTCCTGTCTTTTCCCCTGGAGTCCCTGCAGGGAGGAGCTTCTGCAGAGAAACTTCAGTACCAGAAGGGCCATTGCGTCCCTGATAAAAACCCAGAGGACTGACTGCAAGAGAGATTTCACATGAAGAATTTTCTTTTATAGATTAAGAATAGTCTTTTATAGACTAAGAAAATTAAATAGGGAATTGAATCTAATACACACATATACAGAGCTCAGAAATTACTGTTTCTTGGAACAGTTTCTAAAAAACAGATATAAGGGTACACACAAGCTAAATCTCATCTCTTCTAAAAGGTCCAAGTGCCATATGTATCTTTCAGCATCAGCACATTCACAATAACAGTGGAAACGAAATGAGGGGGAAGGAAAGTGAAATGTTGTTTAGATTTCTCCATTTAAAGCATGCTTCATCAACTATCCCTGCACACACATTTGCTTTGTTGAGAGCAACAGTACAAACAGAAAGCTAAACTGGACTCGGGCTACCTTATTGAACAAAATGACCATTTTGCACACATTAACAGTAAAACATACAAATTGCTTCTAACCTGAAATGTAATCTGTTTTATAGAGTTGAATACCCGTATGCCATAACAAAGTAACACTGACTGTTGTTACGCTTAGTCCTGAGAATTCTTGTAACTACACATAATTGTTAAATTATGGCAAGTACTATGCTTGTGTTAATTTTTAAAATAAAAAAAAAAAAAACAAGTTGAAAAAAGTAATCCATGCCAGAGGCTAGTCACTAGGCTGAAACAGTAAAGACTCAACTAGAGGCTGAAATAAAATTATAAAGAAAATGTAGTGGAGACATTAGAGACAAAGAACTTGATATTTTTATATCCACAAATTCCACAAGGCTCTTGTTGAGGTAAAATGCTGTGGGAAAACCTGTCTGAAAGCCCAAGAAATAAATTATTATTCCATTAATATTCTAGTGCTCGTAAAATACAAGAGAAGAATGAATTTTCCTTTTTCAGTGCGGATGAGATGAATATAAATTTTAGATACATCTTTTGCCTATGTTGTTTTTATGCCCGTTAGAGCACGATAGCTGTTCCTATATTTAACTATCAGGTTACTCTATCAGAACTTTTTCTCTAATAAAAAATTTAGAAAGGGCTCCCAGAGTGTAATCTACGGAATCTGTGAACTGAAATTATATTTAACAAAATACCATGACATATAAGGAGAAGCTGGAGTGGAGAAAAACCTCAGAAATAGATATGAATGGAGATATATCCTGACAAACATAAAAGCTATTACAAACTAAGTCAGTATCTCCCTGAAACATAGTGATACATATTCTCAATATTTTGATATTAATTTATTAAAGGTTAGGAGTTAAAAGAATTATTTGGTTTTATGAGAAATTTACACAAAACCCCTGAATTAAGTTACAAGAGTGAATTAGGTTAGTTGACCAATCTGAATCCTAACTGGATGTATCTGCTTAGAGACAAACCGCGATTGTAACAAGCATGAGATGAATATAAGTAGATCAGGACTGAGATAAATGGACAGCTTGCATTCTATTTATACTTGCACATTATGTTGCTGAACCACAGCTGCCAGTCTTTCTTTAAAGCAATCTCTCTCCAAAAAAATCTAATCTAAAAATAAGTCCTAAGATCAATACAGAGTGTTTCATAATTTAAATGTACAATAAGAAACAAACAAACAAAAAATCCTCACAAGATGTAAAATTACAGTTTCAATATTCTAGTAGTGTTAATATTAAATTGTCAAGATAATGAAAAACTTGCAAAGCCTAACATCTGTACCTCTATTTAAGTAATCTTATATTGCATGTCTGAATTTCCTGAAGGTTAGCAATAAATTTAACCCATCTCTAAAAGAAAGAGTTCCTCCACCATTAGCAACAGAAAATACTCAGAAAATCACAGCGGATCAGACAAATAACTAGAAGAGAATGGCTTTTATGACCAGCCAAGCAAAGTGCAGTTTAACATCTAAGACAGCTCTTCTAGTTTGTCCTTTAATGTAAGTCCTTGCCTTTTGAAGGCAACTAGCAATCAATTTCAAAACTTCAGAGACATTCTGGGAAAGTGCAAGGAAACTGCACTTAGGCTGGTGAAGACCAGGAGGGCAGAATATGGGAAAAGCCTCATTAACTCTTGGTGCTAAACCAAAGCTGCAGGTAAAGGCTGCCACAACACTGAAGTTAATCAGGCAACCGCCACCACCAGTTCACTCATTTATGTAAATTCCATTAGGTAAAATGACCAGCTAAATGACAAGTACAGGTTGGGGTTGAGCAGATTTGTCAGAGGTAAAAGGCTCACCTTTTTGACCAGGGGTGAAGGCATGTGAAGAACAGGAATCTGTTCAGATTCGGAAGCTCCAGGGAATTACTTCTGTCCTATGCTTGATACGGGCCTGTGCTTTCACCCAATCACACCAGCTCAGCTCTGTGTTCGGTACCCAACTGCTGCTGCTGCGAGTGCAATGCAAGGGAGGGAGAGGCAGGCAGTGGGCCCACTGAGAGCGGATTTTTGTGGCAAAAGAAGAAGAAAGGGATGGGAGTTCTTTGATGGCACTGCACAGCTGAGCCTGCACACCACAGAGCCACAGCAAGGGGAAGCTGCTGACGTGAACTAGATTAAACAATGGCAGAGAAAAGAAGCAGCTTCAAATGGTTTATAATATACAGCTTTATTGGCAATGTCCTGTAAAGATATTATAGTTTTAGGCACATTCACCAGCCCACACACCCTGGGACACAGTGGTTATTCCCATCACATGTCAGCTACATCTATAGGCAATCATAAAATCATAGAATGGTTAGAGTTGGAAGGGGCCCTAAAGATCATCGAGTTCCAACCCCCCTGCCATGGGCAGGGACACCTCCCACTAGAGCAGTTGCTCAAAGCCCCATCCAGTCTGGCCTACAGCACCTCCAGGGATGGGGCATCCACAGCTTCTTTGGGCAACCTCTTCCAGTGCCTCACCACCATCACAGGAAAGGATTTCTTTCTGATATCTAATCTAAATCTCTCCCTCTTCCAATTTAAAACCATTACCCCTTGTCCTATCACTACACTTTCTGACAAAGAGTCCCTCTCCTGCTTTCCTGTCGGCTCCCTTCAGATACTGGAAGGTTGCTATAAGGTCTCCCCAGAGCCTTCTCTTTTCCAGGCTGAACAGCCCCAGCTCTCTCAGCCTGTCCTCATAGGAGAGGGGCTCCATTCCTCTAATCATCTTCATGGCCCTCCACTGGACCTGTTCCAACAGTTCTATGTCCTTTCTCTGTTGAGGACTCCAGAGCTGGACACAGTACTCCAGGTGGGGTACAATAATCAAACCAAGGGGCTGAAGGTAAGAAGTTGCCTTTATACATTAAGTTAAGCTCCATTCAAAAATCATCTGCATCTAATATGTGTGTATTATACATATCTATATGAACATATAAGAACATGTTAAAATGAATAATACATGCAGTCAACAACATTGACTGACCTTCCAGCAAACAGCTCTGTGTAGAATGAGATGGTGAAGAGAAAGCCACAATTTGACATCAAGAGAACTTTTGCTGGAATTTTGGAATACTTTAACTATACTCAAAAGAGGGTACTTGTTCAAAAGTTTTATAGTTTAACAGCTATAGCAGGTACACAGTATTTCCCCATTGGGTTGATTCCCTCAGGAGAGGGAAAAGGGGTTTGTCTGCATTTACCCTCTGGCCAGATATTGCTGCTTTTCCCAGCTGGGTCTGCCACATTTGAGATTAGTGATCAGCTCACCTACACTTCCATTTCTCTACAGGAAAAAGAGTGACCTCTTGCACCACTCAGGAACGTGTTTCTCAATTGCTCAGAAAGGCTGATATTGCTGAGGTTCAGGACACTGCAAAATTTATGATCAGATGGGTGATTTTCAAAAGGTCTTTTCCTGCAGATGATACCTTTGACATTTACAATGGTGGAATATGGTATAGATAGCTGCTGGATCTATGCAGGTCTCAGAAAGGATGGATTCTGCCTATAGTTTTTAGGGTTCTCAACAATCGAATGTGTACAGTGAGAAAGGACTGCTGCACACCTACATAAATAGGTGACGTTGTCTCGCTGTGCTACCACAGGCCCAAAGTACCCTTAGAGTAGTTTCTGCTACTGTAATTTCCTTCCTCTGAAAAAAGTTCTCTGTTGCCACGCTCTTTGGACCCAAGGGATCCTGTTCTCAGTTTTCACCTCTTCCCTGTCAGACTTTAATTCTTTTCCACATTTCACAATCCTCCCTCTTTAGTCTCTCCATGAATGGGGTATTAATAAAGCAAAAATAGTTTTCAGTTGAGTAGCTGCTTTGAAATTCTTCTGCATGCACTGTTACACCGATTACAGACTTATATGGCAGTAATCCACCCAGCACAAAAGAAACGGTGCTATTAATACTTCACAAACCTAGTATGTAGCTATAAGTAATACCTTTTAGTGACCTTTTAAAAATCCCTATGCTGCAAAAACATAATACATTTTTTTCAGGCCACTGTTAGGATACAGCACAGTAGGTTTGCTATTACAACTTTCTGAAATGGCCACGGCGTGCAAGAGTGATAAATCATCTTAAGAATTTGGAGAAAGAATTAGATTTTCATAAAGAATTAATGAACTGCTGATTTCAATGACTGCTCATGTAGGCCTTCACAAAAATAAGATTTTCTCTGTGTGCAGAAGACATGTTTAGCTGACCTGGAATGAAGGGTGCTACTGGTAGTTTACTAGACAAAGTTTTACTCTGTTCAGAGTTGGTTTACCTCTTTCTGCTTATCTGCTAGTCAGTTCTCGTGGACATTTTAATTATGCAGTCATAATTAAAGATATTCAAACAAATAGATCTAAACACACAGTGAGAGAGACACCAAGGGTCTTTATGCCATCTGGAACTGCGAAGGACAAGTTTGCATTTAAGTTTAAAAATGAAAAGCTCTTTGACAACTGAGAATCAAAAGACAATTTCCTTCTGAAAAAGTAAAACAAATGCTATATGGTACTTGGCTGTAACTCTTAAAAGACTGATGAACTCGTTCCATCTGTAGCATCTTATCAGCAAGTACCAACACTAAATACAGCCACGGGCACTTTGACCAGAACCTGTACTGCTGCCAAAGGGAGGATTCCCTCTCCCACTAACCTCCCTCTCTTGCTTCCCTGGTGCGTGCATTTGCATGGTGAATTATACATGGATATGTCCCAGGTAGGACAAGGAAGACAGGGATGCATGATGTGACTCCTGCTTAAAGTCAACAATCTTGGCACAAAATATGGTATGTGGAAAGCTGCTGAAATTACAAATACCAATTGTTTTCCAGGTTGGGCATAATGGTTAAGGATTATTTCCTAAAATGAGTACTGCAAGCTGTGCTTGTGTCTTTCAGATTCTTCAGCAAAAATCTTTGTGTGATTGAATAAAACAGTTGTATTGATTACTACGTGTGGCTATACACTTAGAGCTCCAATAAAGGCACAATGGGCAAATGCATCATTGGAGTTACAGTCTCCAAATGAATTATTATGTCAAAACACATCGAAAGATAATGAAGATTTTCCGAATTGAATATATGAAGTAGAAATAGGCAGTGATGAAATCATGGCTCCTCATGATACAGTCCCGTTGCATGAAAATACTGAAGGAAATAACATTGTTAGTATGGAAGCTACTGAGAAAGGAAAAGCCAAAACATTACATAAAAAAATATACCTGAGCAAAAATATTTTCCTGCATATTCTCTCATGTGAATACAGCCTATGAAGAATACAAAATGTAGTTCTCCACAGCTGCAGAGCTGTACAACCAAAGGTCAATTGCAGTTGGTGGCCCTTTCCTTCCTCTCAGATTTTGGTCTCATTTGTTACATTTGGATTCACAGGTTATTTTTTTCCAGACAACCTAAATAGTGCTTCTCACTCGTCAGTTAAAGATAGTGCTGTGCCAGCAGTCTTTATTTGTCCCCATACAGAAGAAATGACACACGGGCATGCTCTGCAATCCATCAAGGATTTTAAGTGTCGCACTTAAAATCATTATGCCGTTGCTTCACTCTTCATTTCACTCTTCATTTTAAACTGACTTGATCAATCCCAGTTTGTCTGAGGAAGATGAAGATGACACTGAAAGTGCAACTATTCAGAAAGCAGCAGCAACAATGGCCACACTAAAAGACTGATACAGGGAACTTGGTCTCAGAGATGAAGCAGTTGGGATCTTTGAGAAGAGCGACCTGCTCCAGAGAGCTGGCATCACTTCCAGGTCACCATTCTGATTCCACTGTCACTACTCCATCCTATAGACTATCCCTGTGCATTTAAACCGCATGTGGTTTTGGTCTATACACACATCCCACCCTCCCAACAGAGAAACTGCTTTGCCCTCTAACCAACCTCTGGTGTTTCACCTGTGTGACACAACAGTTAGAAGAGCAGGGTAGTCAACAGTCTGCAGTGGAACTCCAAACCCCAGAACAGGCTCATCTCAGGAACTGGTCCTTCCATTTTGCAATCAAGCAGGTCCTTTCATTCGGCAATCAAACATAAATTGGAGACTTGGAGCAATCTTTGCTCAGTTTTGTGATGTGCAGAGGCCACAGCACATGGTGTCTCTATTAGTAATGCACTAGTCTGCATGGGATATTTTTAATTTTGTACCTTTAAATGCAGGTAGCCTATCTGGAAAGCATTATGCATATTGACCTTATCCATCAGGAGAATATATGGGATATCCTTGTCAGAACCAGGTAGGAAAATGGAACAGCAAATACACAGATGCTGCAGTTCATGTTAAAGGTACGAAATAAACAAACATTTTAGAATTTCCCAGCTGCTCTCAAATCCAAATAAATCCAAATCAAACCAAAGTTATATCAAGGAAAGCATTTTTACTGAGTGCAGACACTTTGCAGAATACAGCCTTACCTGTATAGAGTTTATATAGCTCCTTATTAAACCACGAATTTTACCATGCAAGCTTTTCTGCATCTGACTTGACTGGTAGAGCACTCTGCTTTGGAGCTACATGCTTGGACTTCACTGCTGTGCTAGAAAATTGTTATCTTATAGCATTTCCCCATATACAACCATTTAATTATGTTCAAACATTTAAAACTAATCTGGGAAAAACTACTACAAATGTATAATACACAGATATGGCAAAACAAAACCAAACCAAGTTATTAACCAAAAGAAACAACTGGCTAGCACAAAAATTCACAAAACCACCTTATTTTAAGTAGTAAGACCTAGAAGTCTTCATAAAGTCACTGTGGTTTGATGTATTAAAATTCTATTTCGAGCTAGCAGGAAATTTTTTGCTCAAGAAATAAGCTCTGCCACAACAGCACTGGAAAAGTTGTGTGCTTTACTGGAAAGATTTTAATCAGTGGGCAATTTTTTAAGAGTGCAGGCTGCCACCAAATTCCACCAACCAGGCAGGCAACACGTCCCATGTGCCTTGCCTATGTACCCAAGGACACCAGAGATTACTGGACATCTCCACCCTTGGACTCAACTGAGCATATCCATAATAAGTAGATTGGCTTTGAGCAGGTGGTTGGATAAGATGACCCCAAAAAAGCTTTTTCAAATCTGAATTATTCTATGGTGGTCTTTCCCATTTAGCTCCCTTGCTGTTATCCAGCTGTGTTCACTGCTTTGATTCCCACAGAGAAACAGGGAACCATTTTTGGTGCTTAACTTACATCCACTGTTTCAATTTCCCAGTGAATTAATAATTTAGAAGAATTTTATCTTTTTCATTTTAGAGTTATGTGAAGAAGCCAAGTGGTAAAGTAAACATTAAATTATTTACAAGTTGTGCACACATGCAGGCAGATAAATGGTGTAGCATTATATATTTAACAGTTATTAGAAAGTACAGAAACTATAAGCATGATAGCCAAACTCCTTTGTCAATGGAGAGAAAAGCAGTCTTTGATTATGTGTTAATTGTTTTAGACATTGAAAAGCAAATGTATTTAAGGTAGTTCTAAAATCTGTACAAACTTTAGAGCTACCAAAGTAAGCAGTTTCTGGCTGCAAATGAAGGAATAAGGCTCATTTCCCTATTGGCAGAATTCTTCACAAAAGGCAATTAAAGCCCTGCTCCATGTTTTAGCAGGATGGAATTGAATAAATCACAAGTGTGCAGAACTTTCAAGTGCTGGCAGCTGATTAGGTTATCACAGACTAGGAGAATAAATTATAAATTCATTTGTAATGTAACAGATCCTAAATCCTCAAGTCCCCAATTACCACCTCTATTCAATCTGCTTAAATGAAGGATTATGCCTTCTTATTTTGGTGCTTGAGAAATAAAGAACTAAGAAATAATATTAAACTGCTGACTTTTTACACCTTAGAACTCCAAATAACCTCTACACATAATGAAGACCAGTACTGTACACAGAATTCCTCATAATTCAGCCTTTCCAAATGTATTTACTGTCTTATATATGCAGCTGAACAACCTTTTTCAAATAAAATTTAACCAGAAATAGTTTTGAAAAATGGAAATAGGTTTGAACCATCAGCCTCTGAATACATACTACAAAGTAACCATGACACAGAACAAAATACTGCTATACTCTTTTTTTTTTTTTCCCCTGTAACTTTACATTGTTCTCAAAAACTGATTTAAAAGCTATTTCTTTCTTAATGTCTGTATATTTTACACAAAGACCTTCTGTTAAAATTCATCTGGCTATCTGACCCCCCTTACCCCCAAATGCATACAGACAGACATAGTCATTAAAGGACTGGCTGAACAAGATGTCCTTTCTTTTCCCAAGGGGCCTCTCTAACAAAGGACCTCGGGAAGTAGTCCTTATTGTTAGGCACCCGGTGATGCAATCTTTTATGGCAATGAAGATTTAGGATCCACTTCCTCTATGACCTGACAAATAGTCACATATCTTATGGAGCGGGTCCAGAGGAGGGCCATGAAGATGATCAAAGGGCTGGAGCACCTCTGCTACAAGGACAGGCTGAGGGAACTGGGGCTGTTCAGCCTGGAGAAGAGGAGGCTCCAGGGAGACCTAATCGCAGCCTAAAAGGCTAAAAGGGACCTAAAAGGTCCCTAAAGGGGGCCTACAGGAAGGCTGGGGAGGGTCTGTTCACATAGGTCTGCTGCGATAGGATGAGGGGCAATGGACTTAAGTTGGAGAAGGGTAGATTTAAGTTGAATATTAGAAAAAATTTCTTTACTCTGAGGGTGGTAGAACACTGGAACAGGTTGCCCAGGGAGGTGGTTGAGGCCCCTTCCCTGGAGATATTCAAGGTGAAATTCGATGAGACCCTGGGCAACCTGGTCTAGTTGGGGGTGTCCCTGAGACTGCGGGGAGGTCGGACTAGATGACCTTTTGGAGGTCCCTTCCGGCCTGGATGATTCTATGATTACCCACACTGTATTAGCATCCTTCTACCCTCTGATTTTGACGAACAGTTATAGCTTGTCATTGATTTCAATTTCAGCAGGAACCCCTTTAAGCACCTACTACAAGCTTCACCATAAGCAGAAGGTAGTTTTCTATCCATTAGTGTGTTAAGTCCATAAGCTCTGGTGTTACACCAGCAAAAGGAAAGGGTAAAGGCACCTCCAGCTTTGGGGCTTGCCACGGCTCCCCAGAAACACCCAATCTGGCCGGGAGCTCAGTCCTTTCCCTGGTGCAAGCCCCTGCCTCCTCCCAGCAGCAAAAGACCACCAGGCGCTGGAGGCAGAAGGATCTCCCCCAGCAGAATAAACAGGGCTGCTGGTGCAAGTCAGTGAGACTGCTCCACGAGGGGTAAGGCGCTGGACCTGGGTGATGGAAGATGTTGGGCAAAAAGAGTCATCTTTTAGTGAGAGGAGACACTACGAGGCCTGTGGAAGGGAAAGGGCTTGGTACAGGAGAGGCTGGGGAAGGGCAGCAGTGACTGAAGGACAGTGAGGAGATACAGGCACTGAGAGAGGAGGTGTAGTGTGAAGCTGGGTGCTACAGGTGGACCTCAGGCAGGAGACCAGAAGAGGGACCTGCTCAGGACAGCAGCAATGGGAAACCAAAAGGCCAAGACAGGAGTTCACAGGACTCATCTGAGGAGAGGAGAGCAACTCTACCACGCAAGGGAAACAGCTTCTGGCTTTGCCTGAACTGCTGTTTGGTGCTGGCCAATCGATACTTCACTTAGAACAGCTTTTTTGCAGTAGGGTATTAAAGAAAACCGCCAAGCAAGACTTGGGATCATCCTGTTCCTGTTGTGGCAATGAAGAAATGTTCCTTACCAAACAGGCAGGGATAGAGAGGGGGAGAGCAGCGCACATGTGTGAACAAGACATCATGATAAGAAACAACCTAATTACAGCTTACTTTGCCATTACAAGTATTGACTGTTTAGGGACACAACTTTTAACCAAGTGTGGTAAAACACAACACCTTTGTGAGTTTCCTGCTCTTACATGATCTTACAGGTGATAATTAGTGGCCTACAGAGCAAAAAAGTGCAAGGCGCTGGAGGAGCAAACATTTGGCAGTTGGATAAACCTAGATGTACCTTGTTAGCTTTTTAGAGTGTATCTTATGCCTCAAATCCATGATGTAAGGCACTTTTCCAACTGAAAAAAAACGAAACTCAAGTTTGAATATATTCTCATCAAACTGCAAAACAACAGGAACTGATAGCATATACAAAGTAGGAAGTATAAAAATACATATTTCTTACATTAACTTTGCAAGCATTGTAAATAAGCAATAAAAATTAATGACCAGTAAATGACCAAAATGTTCTCAGATAACATTGAAAATAAATAATTTAGTGTTGGAAAATAAGTTTATTATGTGTATGGAGTTCTAAATGGGAAAAAGAAACACGTAACAAGTACATTTCATATCAAGGCTAGCAAAACAGCATGCGGCTGCCACGTAACTGGGCTTTTCTTGGTCAGCACAGGATAAACAACAAGCCTTAAAAATATTCCACTTTGAAAAAAAATCACTGAAATTTTCTTTCTTCCTTTCGTCTGACGGCTTCAGCAGAAAATTGCCTTCTCATCACAAACATAGCTAAAGCTATGAGGAAAACAGTCTAATCCACCCACTGAGGGCAAATCTCGGGCAAAAGACGTACTTACAAAGTGGTGTGGAACCAACTGTTTTCAAAAAGCTTCAAAAATTAAAAATTTAAAAAGAAATGGTTGTTGTTGGGTTTTGCTTTTGTTTTTCTCCACTGGCCTGATTTATTAAGTGGCAATAATGTGGTTTGTTACTAACAGTCAAACTACTGCTTCACATTAGAACCTTTTGTTTGAGGAAACTGCAGTTTTGTTGACTAACCACTTAACATCTGTCAGAGCCTAACAAGCTACCCAAAGTGTTGACTTACATGGTATGATACCACTGTCCTGCACTAAGCATTGTGGAATGGGCTATTTTATGCTGTTTCAAATCAATTCCTAAAAAGAAGAAGAAAAAGAAGTACAAAGACAAAAACTAAACCAACATTGTAGCAAAACCACTACTTCAAATCTTACTGACAGAAGCAGCTGACAAAATAAACAAGACCGGGGAACAGCCCCAGATATACAGGTTTACCTACAGCCATCATCAAACAGACACCACGCAGGATTGCCATTTATTCCCCTGGGCTCCCTCCCTAGCCATGCCCCAACTATCAGGGGAGGAGATGCCCGAGTGCCAAGGCCTCCTTCACCCTGCTCCCTCCCATCCCAAGGAAAGGAAACCCGGGCAACTGAGCCGGGCAGGAACCACAAAAGGACTGCCACCTCCACAAGCAGACCTGACAAAAGATACCATGGGGCACACCCCCCCTTATTCTCCCCAAATAAGAGCAGGCACAGCTAGAAAAACTGCTTGAAGCCCACTGAAAGTACTGTGCGGTGATGTGCCTGACCTTATTTCTGGCTGGGAATGTTCCTCCCTCATCAACTCCACCGCACTTGTCTGATGTTTCCTTTTTTGCTGTGTTTAATACAGATAACAAGTTACTCGAGGCAGAGAGCTGTCGAGTGCAGTATAGCTCATCTGCAAAGGGCATGGCAGGCTGTGCAGTGCCACAGCCACGAACAAAAATAGAGCTGAGCAGATGACCAGCCTTTAAAACAAACAGACTTTCATTTATTCATACTTTAATAACTTACTAATTCCTTGCCTAATGTGTTATTAACAACATACTTTCAGAATCAGGCTTTGACCCTCAAAAAATGCCTTTCTAAATGCATCGACAGTTCAAACTAAGTTTTCTCCCTCCCTGCTCCCCCCTGGGTATTTTACAAATGCATTGGTAATTTTCAAAGCCTGAGATGTGCAGTATAAATGATGCTATACAATTAAATCTAATACTTTTAACGACTTCTTTCTGAGTACCTCACAAGCCCAGTAAATTGCAGCCAGTGCAGCTGCCTGAAGAGCCCTCTGAGCTGCATGGGACAAAGGGGCCCTGAGGGCCAGGATGGCCCACGAAGACCCAGAATCTGTGGAAGGGAGGCTCTGCAAATCACCAGCACAGCACCCAGGCATGACCCAAGCTCCCTGCACATCTGGCAGGAACCAAGCAGAGCTGTGTGCTTTGCCCTTCCTGCTAGGTGTGCAAGGCTTGGGAGGCTGCACAGAGGCTAATGAACAACACCAACCCCCATATGACTACCCCAACAGCTGATCTGTTGCCAGGAGCAGGGAGCAGAGAGGAAGGCTAGGGAAGAGTAGAAAGCTGGATTGCAAGTTGTCTTGATTCCTTTTTTTCTGTTTATCTTTAAACCTCAATACTACATACTGCATTTGCTCCTATTTAATGCCGGAGGGCTAAGCCCAAGTCACCATGCCAGCCGTGCATCACGCATCTCACATATCACAGAAACTCCCAGACTGGCTGTCAAACCAGCAGGGCTGCTGGTCCAAGGCGGTGGTGATAATGAGCGAGCGAGAAGACTCCCTTCTCTCGAACTACTGCCCGCTCCCGCTTTCTTTCTCAGGCAGGACTCACTGGGAGTCACCGGCGATGCCACAGCTCAGGCAATGCCCACGTGCAAAAGGTCAGGAGCTACTTGATGGGAAAGGATGGGAGAGGAACTCCTGAGGGAACGTGGGGGAACAGGAGGGGCTTCTCCGCAATGCAAACACCAAACGGCAACACCCAGATCCCCTTCCTGCTTTGGCAGCCGCACATCAGAATTGTCTCAAATACCTGTATTTCCCTTCTAACCACTCTTGGATCTCTCTAAATCCTTGCCCTCCTTAGGGGATAAAAATTTAAATCCTGCCTGTTCTCACCAGCTCAAATAAGAGTTCCCTGCAGCATCATATAAATGTCAGGCAGAGTCTTAACTGAATTCACCCCTAGACCATTACACTAAAAGAACCATTGGGGTTCTTTAAACATCGGGGTGTTTAAAATTAATGCCAAATAAAGCCCAGAGTAATTGTTCTGTTTCCATCTTTTTAAAGGCAGGTGGTATGATGCAGAAAAGTTTGCCCACAATTTTCTGAAGGTTGGATAGGGAATGTTAGTACTACTTTAACTTCAATATGTGCAAAATTAATAACGTAGTATTTATGCATCTTTACTCTCCTCTCTCCTGATAAAAAATGCCGGGTAGCCTTCTGTGCCATCTAGTTTTTACCTGACTTTTTAAACTCCCTGTTAGATCTTCAAAAAAGTAAACAATTGCTTTGAAAAACACCTCCACCTGTCACACTGAAATAATTCATCTTCTTTCTTCATACAGCAACAGAGAGAAGCTGTTTCTATTAATATCCCTCTCCCGCTCCAGGCTGTGTGCTCTCAGAGCAATTCAGAGATACTCTTTTCAGAGGAACTGACTGTGAAATAACGATGGCACCAAAGTCAGAAGTAGATTGCAATGTCCTTGAAAGGTAACTACAGCGTGAGTAGGGGTAAGAAACACGGAAGAGACTCAGCAAAAGGAAATTAAGAAAGTATGCAATTAGAAAGCTGGGAATGCCATGTGATGTGTTATTTTTTTTTTCTTACCTTTACTTCATAAAGTACTTTGTGAGTGATTTGTCTGATGTAGAAATGACCATTTTTTTTCTGCAAGCTGCTGATACCATTCCAAACATCATCAAACAACTTCAATGGCTTCCTCTTGCTCTCTCCAAAGAGCCCAAATGTTCTTTGCCTCTCTGTACCTTCAAATCTCAGAACTCCAAAGTACCTCCCATGGGCCACTTGCAGCCTCGGCAGCCTTCACAGAGAACCCAGAAAGGGGATTTTTGACTGTGGCTGTCCTTGACAAAACCAGCTGTGCCAGGATCACAGCAAATGTTTGGGTCCTGAGCAGACTCAGGACTCATAATTATGAGCCTGGCATCCACTCAAGCATGAATTAAATAATGATGATGAATTTTCATCACTATTGTGATTCTGTGTATGTAGGTCATATTCCACCAGAACTATTAAACATACAGCTATTGCGTTTCAGACACTGTATTACGGGGGGCCCAGCTCCATCTCCTACTAGATGACTATCTATGAGCAAATCATCCAGAAAATCTTTTTTTACCAGCTCATTTCTGCCAGCCTTCTATTCTCATCCAAACTGCACAACCACACACACCTGTTTTGCTTCTTTACCCCATCTTTTTCCTTCTCTTCTCTTCTTCCACTGTCAACAGTCCTCAAAGTAAGCTGTGGAAATCTCTTCCTCAAACACAAATGTGCTTATTTCTCTACTTTGTTTTAATTGAACGTTTGTGTGGAAGCTTTTATTTTGTTCTGAGGTATTTTTACAAGAACGGCCCATTTGATATAAATGTACTTTGCCATTATAAATATGTTGAATGTCTGAGTAAAATGTGTCAAAAAAGCGAACTGCTAAGTATAGGAAGGATCAAGCTGCCTTTGTTAAATCCATTGGGTAATAAGAACCAAGTTACAGACTTGGTTGGAAGCTGAAAACAAAGAATTACCCAGTGTTTGGAGAGAGGTGTGCACCATATATGGCAGAGAGAGGGGATAAAATGGGTACATTTTGCCCTGCCACACAGCAGGCTCCTGCCCGAGAGTTCAGGCACTTCTCAGAGCCAGGCAGGGTATCGCAGAAACACTCTCTGAGTTCTCATCTCTCCACATGAAGTCACCAAATGAGTCTCTCATTCTTTACCGCAGTAAATCTGCAAACTGAAAATGCTGAGATAATGGAAATAGGGAATAATCGATTCGAGTACAGATACAGACACTCAGGATACAGAGCTGTAGGGAACATTAAAGTTTGGCAGGGCTTTACCACTGCAGTTGCTTTGGGAGGCATCATGTCTGTAGTAACATGCAAAGTAAACACGGAAAGAGGAAACAAATGAGTCACGCAACATGCTGGTTCGTTTAGTGTACTGTATGTGTTGGCCAAAAGCTGATGCAAAGTTGAGTTTGCAAAGCCGCCGTTGAAACACAAGCTTGTGACATGAGGTAACCTTGACCAGCCAGGTAAGTAAGACAGGGTAACATGGAGTAACAACCAGGAGCCCGGGACAAAATAATGACCAAAGTAAAGCGCTTTGCCCAGCCCAGAAGCCAGACACAGGACTGTTTACAGAAAGGCTGTAATTTATTGTTTGATATTTTTAATAACAAAGGTTGTAGCCTGAAGCTCCATTTTTAAAATCAGCTATGTGTATTCTCATTATTTTCTGTTTCATCAATTATCCTGTTGTTTCATATGCAAAACCACCCTCCCCTTAAATTCAGCAGGCTATAGGCAGGAGTTGAAAGAAAAGGAAAATACATTTCTGCCTCAGCAAGAATTGAGACTATAAAAGAACTAGGACAGTCACTTCTCATTGCAAATTTTCTGTCTGATACACAAAGTATTGAAGACAGAAAGACTTTTAGTAAGACCAGCAATTAGTAAATGCCTCAAGCACATGAAGGGGGGAAGTGGTTACACCCCCAAAGTAATAGCGCAGGTGGAAATCAAGAGCCTACCTATCTCACAGCAGTGTGGTTCTCAACAAGCCAAATGACTATTTGCCCAGATTATCAAGTTCAAGGCAGCAGACTGCTGCTGAGCAGCATTATAAACCCATATCCTCAGAACCAGACCATACCATGCTTCACTATGCTTTATCAGCTTACCACAATTGGAGCAGCACGTTCTGCCAGGAAGCCGTCCTCTCCTGGGTCCTCAAAAGGATTTAACTGCCTACGCCCCTGTCACACCAGTTCCTCCCAAGTTCAAACACCCGCAGCCTTCACATGAAGATACAAGTGTTTGCGGGTGGGCATCACAAGCTTCTCCATTTCAGCTTTTTCTCATGTTGAAACTCACAGCCAGTTCTTGTCTTTTGCACAACCAAGTTCAGCATCTTTCCATCATAGCACCGATTCATTGTTCCTGACTCCCTGTTGCTCAAGGGAACCACAGGGAAAGCCCAACAGCCAGCACCATGCCCCTGGTACACCACAACCCAAATAGAGCTTCTCATCAGTCATCAAGAAATTCAAAGCATTGGTACAAAACCTCAAAAGACACATAAAGACCAGCAGAGACAGATGGAGCGTATAACTAATATCCAAGATTGCTATAATTGGGGGAATCTTCTTTTTGAAACTGCCCAGGCTGTGCAGTAAGTCAACCTCCAAGATGATGCTCCTGTCTCTACCTACGCCCAGTACCATGTGTTTGTGCTCACTGTTCTGCAAGGCTTGAACTGATTGCACCCACAGTGCTGTTAAAGGCAATTTCAAAGACTGGACTACCAGACCATTTGCTTTAATCACAATGCCTGCATTCCTACATGTGGTGAGCCAGGTGGCTCATGCCCAAGCTATACAGCCACGGGGATAACTGGAGAATGTAAAGCGAGGTCAAAATAGCTAACGTGGTATTCCAGGCTTATCTCAAGAGACCTACGAGTGATTAATCCATACATAAGCATCCAAGATCATGCTCTTTCTGTCTGAAACAAAAGCACAGCTAGCTGATATTTAATAGGAGAAGACAAAAGAAACAATGAAACAAAATTCAAGTGGCTTTGCCAGATATTGTAAAACAGCAGGCTGAAACTTCCATCTGAAACACACTGTTTCAGATAACCTGAGTAACTTAAGAAGTTGTTAGGGTTACTCAGATGGGGCTTTGAGCAACCTGGTCTAGTGGGAGGTGCCCCTGCCCACGGCAGGGGGGTTGAACTCGATGATCTTCAAGGTCCCTTCCAACTCTAACCATTCTATGATTCTATGAAAACGGCACGTCTCTTCCACACCTGGCTTGAACTGCTTTGTTAAAGGAAAAGGTTGAGTTTCCAAACGCCTCCTGTTCCCTGCCTTCGCCCGACACGTCAGCTAAGGGCAAACACCTTGAAAACAATGCAATCTGTGTTACGTATCATGGCCCTGGTCCCCTACGCTGTGCTGCTCCTTGAACATCCTGCAGAACTTCCCTGTTACTTGATATGCATGGGGTAATCTTGCAGCTTGGCTCTCTGTGGCTGTAAGCGTGGCAGGCAGCTGTGCCAGGCACTCTTGCCAAGAAAGTACTCTGAGTCGCTACGATAATACAAATGCATCACAGTAACAGGGTTTTTTTTTTTCTTCTTTAATATCATTAAGTGCATAAGTCCAGGCAGGGCTTTCCTGGCTCTGCAAGCTTTAAGTATATATACCCAAAGTTCATAGGCTTAATAGGAGACCGACAATTATGCATGCTCCAATCCTCTGCAAAGCCACTCCAAATGTGCCACCACTTACTGTTTAATGGCTATTTGCCCAATCTCTTGCTTGTCTGCAGAAAGATATCCACACAGATTGCAATTTTCGTACTGTAGTACAGCAACTGCAATTAAAACCAGTGAAAGACTGATATGATAAGAGGTTATGGTATATTAAGATATATTCAGATGATATCACAGAATCATGGAATGGTTAGAGTTGGAAGGGACCTCAAAGATCATCGAGTTCCAACCCCCCTGCCATGGGCAGGGATGCCTCCCACTAGGGCAGATTGCTCAAAGCCCCATCCGGCCTGGCCTTGAAGACATCCAGGGATGGGGCATCCACAACTTCTCTGGGCAACCTGTTCCAGTGCCTCACCACCCTCACAGGAAAGAATTTTTTCCTAATATCCAATATGATGACAATAAGATTATATGAGAGGTTATTATTGTTGACAGCCCCAAAAAGAAGTGCACATGGACATAAAGTCAAGTGGGCATTTTCTTTTTCATTGTAAGTAAAAAAAAAAACCACCCCACTGAGCTGAAATATTTTGGGATGTAATTTTTAAGCAACAATAGTTTGGCTAAAAATAAGATTTAACCAACCTTAATGTCGACCAAAATTTTTCCCCTCAAATTACCAAAAAGGCAGTTCTCTCTAATAAACTGATTGCTGCTAACTCTGAAGCTTCGTCCCACCAGTTTCACTAGACCCAGCTGTTTCAGTAGTAAAATAAAGACTTCAATTTAGGCCAGAATATATTAAGAAAGAGATGCCATGTAGGTGGCATGAAGAAACTGTAACAGTATATAGAAAACATAAGCAACCCACTCCTAACTGCTTAATTGGGTCTGTTCAGATTGCAGCTCCCACCCTTATTCTTGGCATTTTAAGCCTCATGACAGGAAAAGCATGCCTGCTCTGTACCCTCTGGATTGTGAAATCTGTTAAACCCAACATGGGAGCTGAAATTCAGGCCCAGCAAGCTAACATCAGACAAAGGCATCTCCCGCTACCATTAAATGCCACCCTGGCACAGGGGATGCTCCAACAACCTGCTGATTTTGGAGCTGTCAGCTGGATCTCCTGAATTCCACCAGCTACATAGAAAGCTGACAAAGTTGCCAAATACAAATGCAATGCCCTTCACTCTCAGGCCTGCCTGCCTGCCAAACTGACACCCACACACACAGAGCACTGCCACACGCAGAAGCAATTTTTTTGGGTTCCCAAACTGGAAAATCAAGTGAATTAAGGACAGATGCTACAAGAGTAAGAAGGCGCAGGCAAGCTCACAAAAGAGTAGGAATAGGGAGGACACACAGAACAGGTCCTTCCAGCTGCCCACAACTTTAAGACATGCTGTCACTGTGCCTGAGGTGTCCCCATTGCTCCCTGCAGTAAACTGACCCTTTTCAGTGGTGGGGCACTTGGGGGGTGCTATGCAGAGTCCATTCCTCACACATCTGTTCCTAATTTGTCAAGACAGGTGAGCCAGCCTTCAAAACTTCAAAAGCCTGCCTGTCACAAAGACAAAACCAGGGAAATGAAGTGTAAAAATTTTGGCCTAAATGGTGAATATGACAGAAAATCTGGAGCTATTGAAAACTGACTGAAGCTGAAATGGCTAAGCCATGATACCTCTACTTAAAATACTGGCATTGATACACATTTGCTAAGAAACTACGCAAATGTTTCTCTTCTTTCATTTGCAGATGTTTCTCCTCTTTGCAGAGTGCTAAAATTGTGTTTGAGGAGAGGAAACAGATGGTAGCTGTAGTAGTGGCACCTTTCCAAGGTGGAAAGAAACTCTTAGTGGGGCTACCCCAGGCTTATAGGCTGGGAATGTCAGATTTGTACTGTCAATTTGCAGGAATTTGACATCATTGCCACTGCAAGGCTTCCAAGTTCAGTGGAGATGCAAATGAGAGTAGTGACTGACAGAAAAAACTGGTGCCTTAACTCCATTTTTGTCAGGGGTATTTGTATTGGTCAGAGCAAACGGAGTCCTAAGCAGAAAACCCATGGCAGACAGGAATATGGACAATATATGAGGTCCCAGACCAGAACTCCTTATAAGCTGGGACTTCAGCCTCTGAGGACACTGTTCCATGGGGAAGGGAAGTTCTGCCCATAAACAGCAATTTGTGGAAGAGGTTTTTTGTTTAACACAGCAACAGAAGTGGAAAAGAGGAATAAAAGTAAGAACTGTGGGCGAGTGAACTGAAATGATGCAGTTATCCATCAAAAAAAAATAAACTCGGACAAAACCAGGATTTTTTTTTCTTTAGTCTCAACAATCATTTCACAGTTTTCCTGAAAAAAAAACCACCCACAATTCTAATGGAAAGGAAAAAAATAAAACACCTAAGACAGAAATAGAGAATTTCTTTAAATCACTTCTGCCTTGTTTTAAGGATTTATATGAAAACAGGGAAAGCAATAGTCTGGTCATTTAAGTCTTCCCATTTGATGGAAGGGAAGTGACCAGGAAGACTGAGGTGTAGATGGAAAAAAACAAAGGAAGATGCTATTGGAGCATTCTTCTTAGTTGTTGGAAGAGGCCAGAATACAAGATCAGTTTCAACTGTGGAGCAGAACTTAGAGAAGGACTATGAAGAGGATTATAATGTTAAACTAATCTTTATGAGATTGATGATCTTTATGATTCTCACCTGGAGTACTGTGTCCAGCTTTGGAGCCCTTGGCACAGGAACAACATGGACCTGTTAAAGCAGGTCCAGAAGTATGCCACAAAAATGATGAGGGGGCTGGAGCAGCTCTCCTGTGAGGCCAGGCTGAGAAAGTTGGAAGTTGTTCAGCCTGGAGGAGAGAGAGCTCTGGGGAGACCTTATAGCAGCCTACTAGTACCTACAGGGGGTGTATAAGAAAGATTGGAACAAGCTTTTTAGCAGAGCCTGTTCTGATAGGACAACGGGTAATGGCTGTAAACTAAAAAAGGGAAGATTTAGACTAGATATAAGGAAGAATTTTTTTACAATAAGACAGGTGAAACACAGGTTGCTCAGAGAGATGGTAGATGCTCCATCCCCGAAAACGTTCAAGGTCGGGTTGGACAGGGCTCTGAGCAGGAGGAAGAAGGCATTTGAGGGTTCCTGTCACAGGGTCACACGTTCACAAGAGAATAAGGAAAGAGAGGTCAGTAATTTACCATCGGGGCTGGGAGTGTGAGCAAATCAGAATTTAGTCAGAGCAGAGAAAGCAAAAGGAAAGTGCTGGTGTGGCAGTGAGGGATGAGTAGCCCAGAAAGGCTGTGTCAGCACCAGACTTGACACAGGGGACTTGCTAGCAGGACAGCAGCCAGGAGCGGAAAGGCTGCTCTGGAAAAACAGCTAAAGATTACAGACAAACTCAGATTTACTATACTTAACTTTAGGAATCGGGGAGATGCTAAGTTAGGAGCTGAGCTACTCCAGGCTTCAGCCCATCAAGGGACAGACAAATGCACCTCAGAAGGTAGAAGGAGTTCCTTTCTGAACATGCCCCCTTCTCTCAGTGCACATGGATTTTAGAAGAATTCCTCCTCTGACTTAGATGCTTAAAACTACATGGGTTTGCCTGTGGTATTGTTCAGAAAAAGAAGTGAAGGAAGAGAAATAGTCTTTTTCCTCAGGTCCTACAAAGGAGGAAACCCCTTGATGCCTGAAGGTGGATAACTGTACTATGGGGAAGCTAGGGGAATCTGCATTTCAGTTACTCCTGAGCAGAGAGGTACTGAAAAATGGGCTTGGAAAAATCCTGCACATGATCTTGGGCTGTTAAGGAAATCTCTACTTACTAAAGGTTTCTGAGTCAACAGAAAGACAGATGTGGCAAGCCAGACAGTAGATTATAGACCCAAGGAGAGCTGGCCCAATGGGAGACAGCAACAGAGAAACAGTGAGGAAAAAAAAAAAAAAGGAAAAGGAAAACTGAAACAGTCACCTTTAAATTCAACCACTAGCTTTAAAAAAAAAGATGTGCATTTGTTTTGGGAATACCCACACAGGGATTACAGAGAGGAAAAAACAGAAAGAGAAGGGGGAGGAGAGGGATCAGCTAAAACACACAAATACAAAATTGGCAGTAAAGTAACAGCTGCTTTTTTGGAAAAATATTCACGTTTAACAAGCTAAGTATCAGCACACAGTCAGAGCCTGACGGCAAGTGTGAAACAGCACTGAGAGCTGCCGGTGGCTTACATGAAGGTCACAGTGTACCTACATCCACACAGCTGAAAGACAGGCGGTGTCACAGGCAAAACAGGGAGCCTGCTGCCAGGCTGGAGGCTCCTTCTACTTCAGTTGAGGAAGAAAAGGCTCCCATATTCCCAACTAATTCTACCATACATTATTGAAATTTATCTTGCCTCAAAACAACTACAGCAATCATTTTTGAGGGAGTGGAAAAAGATAACATACAAATTATCAAACTGCAAAAAGCAGTATGCCCCAGCAAATATATTAGGCTGGCTTTCTTCTTATCTAAACATTCAGAAATCAAAACAGTCAATAAAACAAGTATTCAAGGTTTTAATAAAGATGTGTTTTGAAAATAGGAAAATAATAAGGGGAAAAGAGCATATGAAAAACAAAACAAAA
>VZRU01017230.1:144429-156713 GCA_013398155.1 Pedionomus torquatus | reverse complement strand
AAAAAAAAAAAAAAAAAAAGAGAAAACAGTATGTATGGTGACCTTTACTTGTAATCTAATGTTTGTTCTCATCAGATTAAGTCTTTCTCCCCTTTCCCCCCACCAAAAAAAAAAATGTTACCAAGAAATAAAATAGCTACTTGCCCTATCCAGGAAAACTGATGTAGCTAATCTGTCCATTCCACATTTGTCATTTAATCTATCTGTTCATCAGACTGCAACATCAGCCATCTTGCTAATTATCTCCTTGTTACACATGGAAATTGAAAAAGCTGAAAAAGACACCCTTAGGACACAGAGAACCAGGGAAATGGGAAGAAAATTCCAAGTTTTGATATCACAGTGAATAATACCAAAATATTCTGTATCAGCAAACCACTGGTTTGCCTCAGATAACTAAGATATCTAAGACGCAAGACTCCCGACATCTGTCAACAGACTAATGAAGAGCAAAAGAAACAGTTTCAAAGGATGCAAAAACCACATCTCTTCTCTTTCCAGGTAACTTTTATTCTGCAATATGTTTACAACTCTGCAGGAGCATCAGACAGGAAAACACTCCTCTATTTAATCAGAGATCACCTTATTGTACACTGCTGTTCAGTTCTAGTTTCAAACACATTAACATTTCCATTTTCAATAAAATAAGAAATTCTCTCAGAAATCATAAGACTCTCTTCCCAGAATGCTAAAAGCACTTTAGTAGCTATTCTGCAATTTTTAACCCATACAGATGTAACATGAAATTTACCACGATTAATGCATTCAACTCTTCACTCTCACAAAAGTGCAGTTTGACCCACCCAAAATACTGGCAGCGGTGCCTTACAGTTAGCCAGGCTTTTCACTGCTTTCTATTAGACCCATTTTGCTAGACAGATCTGTAATTCCTCCCACTTCTTAGCTACTACAGCTGAGTCTGAGATCAAAAAAGGAATCAAGACCCATTTAGAGTATTTGACCGGGCTAGCAGCTACCCAAAACTATTCAAGAGGTCCTCCCAAAGCTAGCCTCATTAATATCTAAGCACTAAAAATGTTAATTAGTGTCAATATAAACAAAAGTTTAACCCGGTGGCAAAAGCTCTTAACGTTTTCTTTCCTATTAATGCCAGCATGCATAAAGAATGCTAGTCAGATTACCAGGATTTTCTGTAAATCCTACAAAATCATTAACAGCATCCACACAACACATTATTTAAGACCAGCAGCTCCTCCTACCAGCACACTGGGAAACCGCATTTAATCTTTGCATCAGTTCTTCTAGGGCCATTTCTTCAATTTTCAGCCAGCATCTCATTTTCTGATAAAACAAAAAGAATCCACAGCAAACATGCTCCCCCTGCTCCAAGAATGAAAGGAGGAGGAGGAGGGGGGTGGGAAAAGCCCCAAACCAGACCACTACAGCAGCGCTTCGCAGCCCTGCATTTCAATTACTCCCCATGGATTCCCCTCGGCACAAAGAGAGGCAGGAGTCCACCTTCCCTCCTGGCAGCGCCTGGGTGAGGCGGGCGCTGCTCGAAGCCGGAGCTGTGAATGTTAATGACAGCAGGACCGCTTAAAACTTCTCTCCCTTCCTCTGCGTATGGGTTTGCCCGCAGTGGAGTCCTCAAACGCCAGAATTAATGCGGAGCGTTGATTAGCCGACGTATCGCCCGTCTTCTCCCAGCCCGCAGCGAGCGCTGGGGAGGAAGGGCTTCGCTGAAGCGACAGCAGCCGGAGCTCACGGAGAGCCCCAGTCCATCCTCACGCTTATTCATGAAGGCTCAGTTCCTTTCTACCTTCTCCCCAGTTTGCTGCAGGTTGAGTAGCCGTGGAGGAAAAAGCCTTCCCGCTGACAACGCCGCGGGTATTCTGCTCTCACCAGCCCGCACAACACCGTCACGTTCGGTTTGAAACGGTCATTTTCGAAGGCTGAAGACCTCGAATTCCTTTTCAACACCAAAATAACCACAGCCACCTTTCCAGACTATTTGAAGGAGCTTGATTGCTTAACTGCTGTGCCACAAGAGTTTCCACAATTCTAATTTTGCTTTCCCTTGGGCAAAGGGTTTTCACAAATCAGGGTCTGCAGACTCCCCAAGATATATAGAATATACACACACACACACACAAGAGAACTGCTGCAGAAATGAACTAGGAAAAGCAAGCCTAATAGCCAGTAAACTTTCACTTGCTATAAAGGGTACACACTGGAAAACTTAAAACTTTCAGGGATATAGAAACCCCTGCAAGCCTGAAAGCCATATAATGCCTCTGTAGAACTGCTCCTCATAATTGATTTTCAGTGCTTTTATACAGACTGTTTTACAAGTTTCAAACTATGAGACTTTTAACGCTTTCCTTTTTCAAGATTATGCTAATGTCTACCAAATGTCATTATTAGCATGCTTTTGCTCATGGTCACCTGAATTCTCCCACTCTTCTAATCATTCTATTGATTTTAATTACATCCTCTTACATTATAGCCATCAAAATAAATAAATGGTTATCTATGTCTAAAAGATAAAGGCATATTTTCCTGTAGGCTTAAAAGGACTGTGCCGTGTTATTTAGCACACAGATTTTCTACAGATTATGTACAACAGGCAAAAAGCAGCAGTCCTTCCTAAGAAAATATGTGGATATCTATAATGACTTGTTCATAATTCTCAACCCTAAGAGGGCATGATCTAAAAAAAATGTTTTAAGAGGGCCCATCAATCTATTCTGGCTTCCTCTGTCAATAAAATTAATTGAGTTCATATTTAAATATTCATTTATTAAAAGTCCAACATCATTTCCAGTCCAAGTATGACAGGCTTACAGCAGCTCTATGTATTATATATGACTAGTCATATATATTTCCATTTCTATATTAATAGAACTGAAAAAAATGTCTCCAGTCAAGCTTTTGCATAAGAAAGTATAACTGTAGAAATGCAGCTTCTATAGGAACTTTATATGCAAAAAATATTTTGTATGTATAACTGGTATTTAAGACCATGTTTTTGCAAAGGAACAAGTGACCTGCAGCAAGCCCACGGTTACCAGGTCAGGTTCTGGCCATTCAGCTGGTGAACCAGGAGGAAAAAAACTGGGAAAGGTAGGCAAATCCACAGGTGTGGCTGAGGCTTGTTCTGAAACAAAGGCTGGGAAAAGAACACCACGTCCAGAGAGAGCACAGGGACATCAGGAAGCCAATGTTGACTTGTTGACTACAGCAAGTTAAAGACCTAAGACATTTTAGCATACGCAGAACAGAAAAGTCCACTTGTAAGATTACACTTTTTCCCAGTGCAACAAGAAGTGCAGGAGACTCATTCATTCATAAGTATGTACAGCAACAGAAGATGCTAGTTCAGTCGCAGGCTTCCTGGAGTGTCCAGTCTCAATTCAATGGCAATTTCACATTTTCTTTGGAAAATCAGCAAACTGCTTAAAGCCTCCCCCATATCACAAGTTTCATTTTTCCATAGCATTTTCTCAGTGAAATAACAAATGTACTGATGGATTTTATCACATCAGTCAGTGAACTTTCAGGATCGCATGCACAAAACAGCTATTTATACTTGTGCAAAATGAATAAAGAACTCAAATGTAGTAGTTAAAGCTCAGTTACACCAACATCGCCACCTTATGTATATACTTTCTACACCTTCAAACAAATCCAAAACAAGCAAGGCACAAGCAGAGCATCAAAGTGAAAGATTTTAGCTGGACTGAAAGTTATTCTACCTAAAAGTGACAAGGTTTTTTTGTAATCATGTACTTATTTAATCATGTTCATTCAAGTAAATTAGGCAACGTTGTCTGAAGTGATACAGTAACAAGATTAGCTGTAGCTTCTTCTCTATTGAAAGAAACAGAGATACAGTATTTTCAATATACTTAAACACAACATGTGGGATTAGGATCCTTGCTGGTTTGAAACTGGAATCCAACCAGATCATCTGTTGTTTAATGAATAATCTTGAATCAGAGTAAAGAAACAGACCTTAAACTAATTAAAATCAGCTCTTAAAAAGAGGGGCCAAATGAACCTTCTTGCAACAAAAATCAAATGAGTATCTTACCATGAGCTACCTACAGGATCAAAACAGTTCTGGAAATAACAGCATCAGTACAGGTTAGGGAAGAGCTACTCCAATTTTTGCTCTCTTGAAGTTTGTACCTGACCACCCACACCTTTGCAGGTGATCATGACAATCTCATTAGGTAGTTAAATATGACATTTCATCCCCAGACATCTGAGACTAAATTAAAATTTGAGAGTAAAAGGATTGATGTCCAGTTCTAACACTAAGAGTCTGTAAATACAATAGATGTTTTCATTTTCCAGGTAATACGTGATTATTTTTAATACATATAACTTCTGTTTTTACTGAAAAAATCAAGCTGCTTCTGAAATTCTGATTTTTAAGTTCTGCCAATGTATAACCTCTAGCATAAAATCCTCAGTAGTCCCAGGCAAGCCCCTGCTGCAGCAGAGGAATTCATACTGAAGCACAGCACTGTGTCAAAATACTTTCACAAAGAAATTTAAGGAACACACATCCTTTCAGTTCTGTCTTAGACATTTAAAATTCAGCAAAAGCATTTTTGTCAAATTGCCAGTACTCCTACTTTTTTCAGTGAAACTGCAAAGGTAATAAGCAAGGAGCAAACACATTGCAGAATTTAATCAACCTCCAGAGGTATATAGAGGTAATATTTAACATGATTTGTGCAGGTTTGTATTGATTTTCTTCTAAACTTCTATGGGGTTTGAAAGCCACGACCACATTATTTTTTTCCTTCTGTACTCTACTTTGCTCTCTTTTTGGCTGCTGTCTCCAGCAAAGCCTGTTCAAACACAGCAACATTACACCCCCCTCATTTTCAAATATCTCCAGCCAAAAAGCATTACCTAGTTTTTAAAGAAATTGTAGCTACTTTGAAAATGTTCCAGAAGTAACATAACTATCCTCTTGTGAGGAGCCAAAACAGCAACCTTAAATCATTAACATATAATCATGTAATGAGTTTTGCTCAAGCAAACGATACTTGCAACAATATCCCTGAAGATTTTTCTGCTCACTTCACTTTGATCTCCACGATATCACTCACGGACGAGTTCCAAAATTTAATGATGTGCTGTGTGAAAAACTGCTTTTGTTTAAACCACCTTCCTGACATTTTTCTGGGTGCCCCAGTTTGCCTTTTGTGAAGCAATGGGAAAAAAAACAAACAAACCAGGAAATAAACACTCTCTATTCACTTCCCCAAGCCATTCATGACTACACAGACTTCCACTGTAGGTGATATTATGTCCCCTCTAATCCTTTTTTTTTTTTTCCAGACAGAAATTTTCCTTACACCAATTAGTTCCTATTCATACAAGAGCAATCTCATACCTCTGATCGCCTTCGCCATGCCTCCGCGTACCCTGATTCTACTCTAACAAAGCAAACAAAACTGGACACGGTACTCAAGCAGGAGGCACAGCGGAGTTACACAGTGACATAAGGGGTTTTGTCATTCTCGGGTCTCCCTCTCAGCCATTTGTAATGCTCTGTTTACCTTTTCGACCCACACTGAGCACCGATTGAGCTGCTGCTGCTTTCAGGGAGCTACCCACCATCAGTCAAGGTCTCCCATTGAGGGCACAGACAGCTTTGGGGAATTGTGTTGTTTTTTCTCATGTGTATCGCTCCATACACTTGATTAATTTCACCTACTCTCCTGCTCAGTTCCTTAGCATCACTAATTTGTCCTCCAACTGTTTGCAGTCAGCACTGAATTTGACTATTTTGAATAATTTCACATATTTGGAAATTCTGTCTTTCCGTGCCTCCTTTCCATTTCCAGCTCTTCTGGGACTACGTTGAATAGCTGAAGCTCCTGCAAAAATCCCAGCTTTAGTCTACCAGTAACTCCCCTCCACCCACAGAAAACTGACCACCTAATGCAACTCTCTGTTTCTTGATCAATTATTAATCCACACGAGGGCTTTGATTTTAATCCATAGGAGCTTAGTTTCTCTAAGAGCCTGATACAAGCTGCAGGAGAAGAAATAATGTTTATGGAATATAAGGCAGAACTACAAGAAATTAATTCACATACAGGTTTCCCTGCCACTTTAAATGGGTCCTACCACATCGCTTGCTGCAAAGCAAACGGGCACAGCATATGGACGGTTATGCCTATAAACCCAAATCCTCTGCCAAATGTGCCATACTGCTTTCTAGCGATACCTCGTGCTCAACATCAGGCAGGCAAGTCAGCCACGCTCTATTCTGGATGGCTCCAACATCACGTGCCACAAAACTCTATAGACTGTATAAGTAATGAAGCTACAGACACCCACGTCACCATCATGGCCCTAAGGCACAGCAAATATAGCCAAGAAAGACTTACCTAAGCCGGGCTCCTGCAGAGGGGAAAAAGACCCACTGAATGTGGTTTTCATAATCTAGGATCCTCATAGGTACTACAAAAAACTTCCACATACACCCACTGCACAAAAGCAATACTGATCCCAGCATTAATTAAAAAGGGAAAGAAAGAGTCAGGACAGTTGATATGAAAGATGCAAACAGAAAATGCATTTTTAACATTTCAACCTCCTCTTGGCACCAATTTTTCCTTCGTGAAGCAAAGGGATTTTTTCCCTTTTATTTTACTGAATGACTGAGTTCTCTTGGTAATCAGCCCAGTTAGGCTTTATTATGTAAAGCATCTCGGATTTGAAACTGGGATTCATAAGCAGAGATGGCAGTATTCTGGTTTTGGCAACACCTCACTCTTTCACAAGGAGAAAATTGTTCCTAGATTCACAATCTCAAGGAATACAGAGAACTTTGCATTGTACAAGTCATTACCCTGCAAATACATGCAGGAAGAANCAGGAAAAAAAAAAAAAAAAAAAGAAGTTGAAGTCTTTTCTTCTTAAAAACTCAAACAAAACCAGATTATGGGTAACATTCATACAGGAACAGAGACTAAAGAAGCCTTCAGATACGCAGGAGTATTTAATAGAGGAATTCTACCAAAATTATGCCTTCTTTTACTAATCTATTGATTTGCCAAATCTCTATCAAGTCCTTGGTGTCAGATCAACCTCACTATTCTTCTTTGAGAAAGTGCCATAGCAGCTGCTCTCCATGCTCCCTCATCTGTGACGTGTTAGTCACACACAGGGATCAGGCCGAGGTGGTATCTGGACCAAGTACTCAGCAGCAGGGCAAAAGCTTCACCCTCACCCTCTTTCTACACAGGTGCTCCCCTTCCTTTCTATTCTTCTTCTTCTTATTATAGAAGATGGGTGAAACACAAAATACTCTTTACCGTTTGGGGGCCTTTTCCCCAATTCAGCCCAATCTTGCTGCAGTCCAGATCCCAGTACTTTCAGTCTTCTTCAATAAACATCTTCTAACCCTCTTATCAATCACAACCTATACTCTCTTTAATACATATGTATATAAGAAATCAAGATTCATTCTTAAGGCTTAAGCTGAGCCACTAACTCTTCCATAATTCATGTCTTTCATATCCTGTACCAGTTTCACAGTAGAGCAGCATTTCTCAAACTTCTGTGAAGTTCTGTAGTTAGGCTCTTCAGACTGAATGAACTTAAAATGATTGAACTGATCAAGGGTTTCAATATTTCCCAGCATAACAGGCAGAGTAATTTTTCCCCAGCCGCCATTGCTTGTAAGAAGCAAACGAATGAAATGGCATTTGAATATCTTCCAGTGATCTTCTGTGTTCCTAAGGAGCACCAAGTTTCCCAGTAACTGCTTCATTCAGTTTTCTTCATCCTCCTCTTGCTACATGGGATTAAGTACTCACTGCAGATCCAACAGCCTTGAAATAGCTTATTTTGTGTAACGCTTCCAACTGCCCCCGCCCTTTATCCCTCTCCAGTCTGAGGAGCTAAACCACCTAGATGTGCCAGCAGCTGCACTCCTCTAAAAGCAGGCATGGCAACGGATTAACATTGCCTTTTCACTAGTGTAGTGCCAAGTAAGACACTACCTTAGTAGGTTTACTGAGGTGTCTTTACAGATGAAGGAAGCACTTTCTGTAGGAAGTCAGGAAGACTGAAGACAGGGAGCATACAGGTGAAAAGAACTTGCTGCGAAGAGAAGTAACATGGAAAGAAATGAAGTAGCACTGTTATTTTCTCCTTTGGGGTTCTTCCAGGGTATGCAGAATTAAAGGAAAGGCCACACAAGGGAAACAATTCCAACTCCAAAAAATACTGAATCCACAGTACTTTAATGTAGAAAGAAGCTGAATTTGGGGAGCTCTTGGTTCAGAAGATCAGATTTTGAAAGGTACCACGACAATTAAACAGGTGGTAGAGTCTGGACAAAGACATGTCACAGTCATATTCTCCCCCAGAGTTAATACTATGCTTTTAAATGCAGAAATGAAATCAATCCAGAAAACATAAGCCTTTCATCTTTCTCTGGTCACGGTGGTCTTCATTTCAAAAGCCATAAAATTAATGTCTCACCCCAAAAAAAATCTGCCCAACATCTGAGGTCTCCTAAATAGTATTAGACTTTAAATGAGTCCTTTTTTGTGTGTTCAGATGTGGAGTATTAAAAAAAGCCCAAATTTTATTACATGCCCCACTTTGTAAAAATCACTATTTCAGAAGAACTGGCCATACACATACTAGTTTAGCAGGTTCAAGAGTCAGGGCTGATTTAAAATATTCTCAGGAAATTACTCTGTAACAAGATGTGATATTTAACTGTCACTTGTAATTGCCAATCAGCGATCTAAAAAGTATTCAGAATAAAAAAAAAGTAGGGTATTTCCAGGACCATTCAGTTTGATTGCACTGAATAAAACTGAAGTGCTTGCCCCTGAGGAACAGCCTGACAAGTTTTATCACAGATAAAGGAGAGACTACAGAGATGTCAGCTTTAATTCAGAACTTTTTTCTAACAGGATTTATCTTCAAATTTGACTGCCCTTTTCCACTTGTGCATCTTTTAAAATGTAGCACTCACTAAAGCTTTAGGCTGACAGAAAGATGTTCCCTTTTCAGGAAAGGAAATAGCACAATACCCCAGGAACTCACTGAGGACATGGGAAAACTCACTTCTTGGTGGGTCTGGCTGAACTGCTCACCTCCAGTAGATATGCCCCCATAAAGGCTACTCACTATTCTGCCCTGGGTGCCCAGCACCCTGCTGGACTGCACCCTCAAAAGCGCCGTTAAAGGACTTGGCTTTGTCTTGATGCAGAGCAGGAATATTTAAGAGGTCTCAAAAGGCATCCAGGAATAGGAAAATCCTTTCCAACAAGCAGAAGGGTATTTAGAATGCAGCCAAAGAGGCCAAACCCTAACAATACCTCAGACTTGGTGCAGAACACTTGCCCTCACCACGGGTCCTTCAATGGTGCTTTGTGTTGATCACAACAGAGCTTGAAAAGTTCTCAGTGTATGTTTCCTTAGCAGGCCAGTTCCCTTATCTATTTCATTGCATGCAACCCTCAGTAAATAAAATCACATTATTTTTTTCTTAGTCTGGTTATTTGTGTTGATGGATGCTTAATACAGGAGAAAAAGAGCAGGTCAGATCTTGTCAAAAGCAGCAGGGGATTCCAGCTAGGGAAAATAAAATGCCTCTGAAAAAAAAGCTTGTGCAGACAATTACAACTTTTTCATTTCTTGACACGCAAAAATTGCTATGTCCAGTTCACAACGATTTGGGTTTGATTTTTTTTTATTTGAATATGAAATAGTGAGCATTTTCAGATCCCGTAATTTTTTTCCCATTTAATATTCTTCCCAGAAGACGTTACTTCCCAAACCAGCCACATGAAACTGATCTTTCCTAGGCCCTGGTCTGCACAATACCTCACTAGATGAGGGAAAATGATGGCTTTTCAACGCATAGATTCTCTGCCTTCATTATGGTAAAGCTCTCAGAAAGGAAAATGTCATCTAGGCTTCTTAGCATTGTAAGCCACATCCAAACCACCATCTCATGCCTTCTTGAAACCAAAAGATTGCATTTTTGCTTTAATGGGCTTGTGAAAGTGGTGCTGTTACTCTTCTTGAAGGAAAGTCCTGAGTAGTCACTACTTTTGAAATAAAAATGTTAGTGTGCATGTATATGTTTCCTTGTTATTTTGATTATGTTCTGGTGTTGCTTTTTCTTATTTTCCTTCCTTCACTCTTACAGCCAATTCCAATCCATAACAAGGATTATTTTGTCAGTGACAAGCTTAACGCAATGGAATTTATTTTCTCTTTTTCTTTGCCTTCAAAACGCAGTAAAAAAAGTGCTGTTTGACAAACCATTTATTACATATAAGAGGTTGCATGGGCTTCCATTTAAAATATTTTGTTAAAGCTTTATAACGTCTGGGTTCTTTAAAAAAAAATGTTTTGTTTTTTTAATTGAGTCAACCTCAAGCACAACCAAAAGCTGGCTCCATAAATCCACAAAGATTAACACAGAGGGACAGGCTCACAGACAGGCTCCCCCCACCCAGAGAGCACAGTTTCTTCTTTCAACTCATGAAACCCATTTGTTTCTCATGTCTCCAATGCTCCCAGATCAGGCCCATAGTTATTGGTAACTAATGATCTCCAGGAGGCACCAACTGGTACAAAGTATTTTCAACTGTTGCTTTGTAATCACGCTCTTGTTGCTCTGTACTCTTTGCCCATTGAGTCATGTCATGTTATGTTTTATGGGACCTGCACAAAGTTTGAAATGAGATTTCCACAAAATGTCAGGTTCTGTACTCCTCAAGTTTTTCCTCAGTGTATTTCTCAAGTTCTTCAAGTTTCTTTCTGCAAAGTTTTCCTCTCAGAGTTCTTCCCTTTACGAGATCAGTTTCAACAGGCTAAAAATGACTCGGCTCCTTCAGCTGCCAGCTCTCCCCAAGATACTCAGCAGAACATCAGTGCCATTGTGTCTCCCACTTCTGCCACTTACCATCTGTGTTTACTCATCAGATAGAACTACTGCATCAAGATTAACAGTTCCCTCAAGAGGTCAGTAAGGGAACCCCTACTGAAACCAAGTTGCACAACTTGGATGTGCTAATTCAAAGGGCCTATCTACAGTGCTGGTTTCAATTCAGCTCCTGTCAGGTGTTATTTACCTCAACACTAGAAAAAATATTAATACTTCATTAGAAAGTTCAGAAGTACACAAACATATCCCAGAAAGTAAAGAAAAAAATACATGAATGCATCAGGCAAAAACCACAGAGTCTTACACTAGTTCATTGTGCGTGGTCATATATTTGTCATAGCATACAACACTTCTGCCTGATTATTGTCAGGGTGTTAAGCCTGGTAGGGACTTAAAGAAAGAATTACGGCACTGTATGCCCCCTTCCAAGACAACTGATGTATAATGGACTGATAATGTTTCTTTATACTTCATGGCAACGCCTTGATCTCTGAAGGAGAACATTTGATCCTCTTCACTCTTCCCACCCCTGCACCCAAGAGGAAGAGCCTTTTTCAGAGATGAATATTGTCAATGCACCAGCAGAGCACAAATGAGCAGCGGAGAAAACAGGGAGGCCAGAATTACAAAATATAATTTAAAACTTGCAGTTCCAGAGGGCAGCATAAAGAAGCGGCTTGAGTATGCCAGATACCATGCACTAAAAGGCTTGACTTGAAACTTTAGCAATTTGACAGCAACACACACAAAAGGAAGTCTCTTTAGTCCCTAGAGACTGATCTGCATTAACATCCCCTTAAGAGCTATTTACTTCCTTCAAGATCTTAACCAACTCTTAAGAGAAAAAGTGTAAGGTATTAAGGAAATAGTCTCCTTTGAATCTGCAGCTATTAGCACAGTTGGATCTACCATATCTAGGATCATCTGCCACAAAAACAAGTACGACTAAGTAAATTTGGCTGGAAGGCTGTACTGGGCAAAACTAAAGAAACACCTGGAAATAAACCACCTCACAAACAATGTTTGAAATAACATTATCAAATACAGAAGTCAGATATTCTTCAACTGTCCAAAAGCTTTCCATAATACAATGTTACTCATGAAAACTGCTATCCTACTTCATCGTACCTACATGTGTCAGCAAGTTTGCCAATGACACCAAGCCTGGTGGCGCAGTTGACACGCTGAAGGGAAGGGATGACATCCTGAGGGACCTGGACAGGCTTGAGAGGTGGGCTACTGCAAATCACATAAAGTTCAACCAAGCCAAGTGCAGGGTCCTGCACCTGGGACGTGGCAATCCCAGGCACAAATGCAGGTTGGGCAGAGAATGGCTGGAGAACAGCCCAGAGGAGGACTTTGGAGTGCTCAT
>VZRU01017230.1:122230-144087 GCA_013398155.1 Pedionomus torquatus | reverse complement strand
TAGTGGGAGGTGTCCCTGCCCATGGCAGGGGGGTTGGAACTCGATAATCTTTGAGGTCCCTTCCAACTCTAACCATCCTCTGATTCTATGATCTTTCTAAATATCAGATTTCTCTTCACTGTCATGTGTATATGCAAATGGGATGTCTTTCAGACTAATCAGCAGTGGTGTAGTAATGGCTTGCGGGCAAACAGCTTTCAAAAAGTAGTAATGTTACTAGATGGTTTAATTTTATTGCTTTCGTGGGATTGGGCAGCATGTGCCTCAAAACTGCTTTTTTTTACAATATAATAAATATTTTTTATTAATTTTCTAGAGGCAGTACACGGTCCAGAAGATAGATCATGAATAACAGCTGGCATACAAATAAGTCTTTCACTAGACTTCTATCCCTATTCTTCCTCTCTCCCTGACATTTGCAAAAATAAGTATTTAAAACTAAGGACTCATTTCTCATGAAAAAGACATTATCTGCCCGCTCTCCCCACCTTCCCAATCCCAAGATAGGCTCAGTTTGTATACACAGAACATGTGAACCATTCTAATGTGATATTAGTAACTGAGAGCACCTAAACCAAACAGTAACAAAAAGAAGTCCATGGAAACTTCAAGTCCTTTCTAAAGGGACAACTCTTTAGAAAGATGTACCTCAGCAATGACAGGCAATGCAGTAAGGTCTCAGATTCAAAAGTCATTTAATACTCAGGAATAAAATCCCAAATGCAAAGGGCCTAGTGACTAAACTTCTATATAATTTCATGTGAACAGCTGCCTCCTTTTAGAGATGAAAAGGAGTTTCTGAAACATTTTAAAGCCTATTTTAGCAAGCAATCCCACCATGGGGACCACTGCCAGATGTCTCTCTAATATTTGACAAGCTACAGCCAATGTTTTGTCAACGTGTTAGAAATGTTTTTCTATACAACCTAGTTTTCTCAGTACTATATGTTATTTTTCCAATGTATTTAGGAAACCATTTCACTAACAGAAAGCCAGTTACAAATGTGACTTCTATCTCATGTACTTGTGACCCAGGTACACATGTGAAGCTGTGTTAAACACACCGGCTGAAAAACAATCTAATTCTTATACGATACTTGTTTAACAGAACTTCTCTTTCTTAAAGTACAATAATGCAAGTTTTAAATTAATTCTGATATGATTACACAACCACACTGTTGCACTGATTTGCTTTTGGCTTGAACAGTTGAAGCATCACTAAAATCCTGTAACACAATATATGAAATCATACTCCTTTCACAGCCAGAAAAAAATAAAAGCTTAACTGTGAGAACACATACATGTACCCCATATTGAATTAATTAAACTCCAAATAAAAAAATCAGTGTCCTGCCAAAATCCTATTAGGAGGCAAATGTACCAGCAATTCCTTTCAGCAGCTCTCAGATCTCCAATAAATAACAGCTAAGACTGCAAGAATATGCAAACAATAGCACTGAGCTTTAAAAGGCAAGACTTTAAAAATAAGCATTCAGAAAATTAGATGCTCTGTGTAAGTAAACACACACACACACAGAGTCCACGCTTAGGCTTGTAAATACCAACCTTTTCTGTTGTTCTGTCCGAAATCCAAAGCATGCTGTAAGTCTGCTTTGATCAGGTGTTTTACACCAGTACAGCATAAACAAAACAGCATTTGAGAAACAAATTCAGTAAAGAAGTCCAAGTGTGCATGTTAAACTCTTCTCAAATGGAATAAAATTGACAGGTTCAGTGCAGTGCATTTAGCTTTTGCAGTGAATTTGTTTCCAAGGAAACCAATAGCTGCAGATGTTTTCTCATATAACAGGGAAAAAAATTCAGCAGTGAGATTACTTCACTCAGTATATTATTCACACATTTTTTCTGATCAATACCAAACTATTCCTCAAACTCTGTTAGAACACTAGACTACATTAAAAAAAAATAATTTCAAAAAGCTTACTCTACATATAACCTTACTGAACAGGTGTTGCTAAAGGAAATACACCACCTTTATATATTTTCCTCTTTATTCTCTTTCAGTCTTCTCCCCCAGAGTGACCTGCTTCCCTATTGAAGGAGGTTTTGTCTCCTTCAGTAAAAGTGGGCAAAACCCGCCCCGTATCATGAGCTTTCATCTTAAAAGGTGCTCCAACAACCTGGCAGGGCCCCAGCTTCTAGGAACAATGCTGACCTAGAGAGGGTACAGTTATCATATGCCTATTGTTATCATATGGCGTAGCTTCACAAAATTGTATCGTGCTACAGAGACACCACCATGACTGACATGATTTATGTTTCTTAGGATAAGAGTGAAAAATACAGATATTCAGTAAAACCATAAAGAAGACGCAAGGTAGAAAATCTACTTTCATTGTAGTTCTTCCACAGTACATTAAACCTCTAACTCAGTTACACAATGCTTACTCTCATTTGTGCTGCAGGCTTTCAAGCTGATATATATAAACAGAAATGCCATGTGCTCTGCTTTTTTATTATATTTTTAAATTAGACTTATTTTCTCCGGATAAGATACCTGAATATTTACCATGCCCTCTGAGCTTTGAAAGCATTGTATTCTCTTCCCTTGTTCTCTTTTGGTGTTATTGATTCAACAGCAACATCTACTGGGCATGGAAGGGCAAGATTCCATTTCTTAGAAGAAATTAAAAGGGCAGGCACATTGGCAAAAAGTACTTCAGCATCTCTCTCTGGATACTTTTGCACCCCAGTCACTGCAAAACCAGAATTGAAAGGAACAAAACTTTAAAAAATGCATTTGCTCTCTACTCACCCATCCAAAAGGAAAACAAACCCAATCAGAAGGTGCATAAAAGAATACTTCTAGTTGTCAGGTGGAGACAACCTATTTATATTGTGTCTTCTAGGAATATTAGATACACTGAGCTAACAGAAGCAGTTGACAGGAATTCTGACAGAATAATTATTCAAATGATTTCCAAGTTCATGCAATTAAGGTTTATTATATACCTTTCTGCTCTTTAAATCTATTTTCCCTCTCTGTTAAACAATTACATAGATTTCATTTAAAAACAAAAACAAACAAACAAAAAAACAAAAAACAAAAACAAACCAAAACAAAAAAAAAAAACAACAAAAATCCTCCGACCAAACAGCAGTGCCTAATAACCAGCCAGATCAGATCAAGCAGAAGTTCTTCAAAACTTCATGGAAAACTAGATGATCACATGTGGACTTACTAAATGCTAAGAAGGATTCCAAAGGACTTCAGGTAATGACATGCAGCATTTGCCTTCCACAGTGAAATCTACTGGGCTCTACATTCCTTCAGCAGAGCACAAAAAGAATTGAGGCCTTACGAGAGAACACAGAACAATCCACATTTCCAGCATGCTCTGTCTAAGCAAGACAAAGAACACGATAGAGGGGCAGCTCAGCCTCATCTTTCTTTCCTGCAGACTGGTGTTTCATTGACCTGCTGAAAGGCACACATCATGATGGGGGTTCACAATCACAGTCCTCGCCTGGCTTTCGACATCTATACAATTCCTTCTTTTAAAATGCAATCAGATGAGCAGAAGATCCCTACTCCAATCACTGATTACACATCACATATGAAGTGATAATGTGTAAATGCTATTGGAAACAGAGAGCAAAACTCAAGACTCCCATTTTACATTTAAGGACCTCACTCAGTCAGCAGGGAAACAAGTTTCCCCTTGCTGCCATCCCTTCTAGTCTAGCAAATCTTGACTCCTTCAAGACACCTTCTTCACCCAGGAAGAGCGGGGCAGCCAGTCAGCTGGACATCCACCCAGCCCTCTAGGCTGAGGAGGAAACCTTAGAACGCTCTCTTTTCTAGGCAAGTGCTCCAACCACTTCACTACAACCTATGTCAGGAACCCCAATACCTCTGTATCAAGCCTTCATAAAGCTGACCATCTTACCTTCTGTGAAGCTCAGCAAGGTGTACACCGGGCACACGTAGTGGGCTCAAGACCATGGCACATGCCAAACTGCAGATAGCCTTCTCAAGAATGCAGCCGCTCCGGGCAAAGTCAAGGGGACCCTTCAACCCCAGGTAACTAAATCCTCACCAGAAAAAAAAAAAAAAAACACTAAAGGAATTATTAAGAGAATGAGGGTCACCCTCCTGGACTTACAGATAAATGCTAACACAGTCCCCTGAACACTGGGACTTCTCTCTCACGCATGCTGCTGGTGAGCCTCTTGCTTTGCAGTGCAATCAACAAAAATAAGCCCAGTGGCCTTGCTGAAGCCACACCAGTTAGTCAAATGGAAAGACAACCCAGCTGCTCTCTTTGGGACCAGTCCTGGCTGCACGCACATATGCCATTGTGATATCTTCTTGAATCCCATTTACAGCTTTCCTAGGTAAATGTGGATTGCAACAGTGAAAAGGGCAGGCACAGATGATTTCTGTGGAATGAAATATGCCAGGGTATGTGACACACCACTTCTTACTATTGCACAGACCTGGAATTATGCAAAAGCATACTACAGCACACAGATGGAACAGCAAATTTATATAGATATAGTATAGCTCTTGAACTATAGAATGAGAGGTGTTGCTCAAAATAAGCAGTAATAGGGAGGGGAAAAAAAATAAATCAGCTTCCTTCACATGTGTAATGAGGCATTTTTGCTGTATTGTTTTCCCCCACTCCTCTGGCTGCAAACCCTGCCTGTGTGGAAAAAGAAATTTCCAGGATTTCTCCTGGAAAAAAACTCTTCTTTGCACAGAGTTGCTGGTGAAGAGGACTTCAGGCAGCATTAAGAGAACTGACTCTGCTCAAGGCCCAACAGCCTTGTTCCAATTGGATTTTTTGGCAAGTCCCGGCCACATTACAGAGATCTCCAATACCCTCTCCACACACACAGTGCTACGCATGTATCCACTCACCTTACTGGAAACAGGATCTGCTGGCAAGACTGCCTGTTCGTTCGAGGACCTGCTCCCACCTCCTAGAAACCTCAGCAGAACCAGCACTGATGTGGTTTCCCTGAAACCTTCATCTTTTGGACAAGTCTCCTTGGCAGCAGTTAATCCCAGGCTTATTTTCCACTGCTGCTTTCCCTAAAAGAAACCAAGTAAATCCATTGTTTTCAGCATAGCTCTTCTGCCTCAAGACAGCTCTTGGATGGGAGTCATGTGTGCTGCAGGGCTACCCCAGAGCCCTTCCTTCCTCCCACACACATAGTAATTTCCTCAGGTAAGCCTTTGCAAAACAGGTCACACAAATTTGACAGCAGTAAGCTTATACTGACAGACTCCAGATGTGGTATCAAATTTGTTTCCCTCTTCTATACATAAAAGTGGTTTAGTAATAGTCAATGGAAAATACATTAATTTGTTCAAGAATTAGTTTAGATGACATTTTAAGACTACAAGTAATAATCTAATTATGTGCAATAAATAAATTTAAAGAATCACAGTTTTTCTAGAACCTTATGATCAATAAATAGGCTTAGGCAGGTCTGATAAGCTGAGAAATAAAACTTCTCAGTAAGGAACTTAAAGTTCATGTCCAAGTTAAATAAACTCACTTTAGCCTCTAGCAATTAAAAGACACACAATATCTTCAGCAGGAGGAAAAGGTTTCTCCTTGGACAACTGGCTGTTTTGACTAATTCTTGTCAACTCTAAAACTGCAGTTTTCAACAACGAAACCTAGTCTACAGTTTGTACTTCAATAATGAACAAAAAGTGTTCCTAGAGAGCTGTTTGTTTTCAGTGGTAGGAAGACTTCCATGCATCTTAGTTGTGGCCATAAGTACTTGTTGTAGCTATAGCAAAATGCAAAAAAAGGCTTGGAAAAAAAAAAGTTTCAATCATTTATTTCATTATCTTCCAATATTTCTGTTATCAAAGCTCCCTCCTCCTATGTAGTGACAGTTTAACTTTTTAAATACTCAGAATGTGCTTCGTTTAACTCCAGCAAATCTGCACATTTTCATGAAACAGCCCTGAGTAATTCCTCAGTGCCAGAGGCATGAATTGATCCCATCATCTAATCTGGGTATTGACTAGAACAGAGGCAAAGCAATTCATTTCCATGACAATCAGTTCAGCTGGAAGCCAGTGAGTCAATCTAAGCCCACCACTTTTTACCCTACAGATCTGTAGGTGATGCTGAGATGGTACAAGGGCAGCATGTGAAATCTTGTAGTTCAGTTTCTGTTGCACCTATCCAAGACAATATTTACATTCACAATGTCTCCGTCTTGGCAGCTTTAGGAGTGAGTGCCAAACCCAGTAAGCGATCGGCTGTTAGGGAAGCAGGGGAGGCAACGGGCAAGGAAGAACTCTAAACTTGCCATGTGACTGCTTTCATTACACTGGGATGGGCACCACATCAGAAGCACGAGATGTCTAAGGTCATGCATTACCCTGTCAGAAGAATTTCTAGAATAGAGTTTTATTCCTGTTTAGGTATTATAATCAAGCAGATTCACAAAGGTATCCACTGCTGATACAGAAAAATGGGATTTACAGAATGCCTAAACTGGTTAGACAGATAAAACCCTCTGAATTTCAATTACACTGCTGATTAGGCACTTTTCCAATTTCTTCAGAGCCACCTGAGACACAAAAGTACTCACATCAGGAACTAAACAGAACTGACAAAGCTTTCCTACTTTAGTTTCAGCAAGCATCTGACATTTCATCCTGCATGAAGCATATCTGAAAAGCGAAGCATGATCTAAATCAAAAGAGAAAGATTCATTACATTCAGAGGTACCACAAAAGCTATTAATTTTCATTAATAAATGAAAACATTAATAACTAAAGAATATTGCTTTCTCTTCTGATTAAATGGCAAAATATTTTAAGTTATAAACAAAATAACATCTGTAACTACGTAATATTAAAATATATCAACCTGAGAAAGTTATTTTAACTTTCACTAGCTTAATGTTGCTGGAGAATAATTTCATACCTCCCTACACAACATAAAAACACCACTATCTGAGGAAAACCCAAATTTCAGTTTACATGTGCCACATCTCACCACACAAAAGCGTTTTGAACACCATGCAGAACAAAGCAGGTATAGCTTCTCCCTGACTTTATCTTAAAAAGTCCTCGCTTCTTTGTACAAATTATTGGTGGTTGCCTCCCCCTGAGCAAGGAGTTCTCCAAGCACTGACCAGGCAGTAAAATGAAGTCAGACAGTCAGGCTGGCAGAGCTCCAGCTGCACCTCCCAGGTTTGTGCGCCCTCACAGCTAACAAGGAACCCCAGCCAAACTCTCTGAAAAACAAAAGACTCTCTAGGAAACAGAAGAACAGCAAGGGAAAAAAAAATAAATGCTGTGGCTGAGCTGCTTATTACAACAAAAAACAGGGAAAAAGTAGAAGGAGGTGCAGCAAAGATATCTCCAGTAAACCTAATACAACATTAAAAGTTGTGAGGGATCAGTATAAGCCATTGCAGCATGCAGTGCTCAGAGAATCTCCCTAAAATCTTTCCCAGTTGGGTTCAGGGAACTTTGAAGAAAAATTTAAAAATGCTTTCATGCCTTCACTACCGCTGCAGATGACACCATAGGTTGTTCAACTTTATCTTAGTGGCTAGCAGCTAATAAGAGTGATTTCAGGCAGCACTGTTTCCTGAAAATGTTATTTTTTTATATTTTTTTAAATGCTGCATTCTTTCTCTGTTACTGTACAAAATACCCACACATGCAGGAAAGCAAACAGTTGAACTGAAAATTCATCAAGTCCGACACAAAATTACAGACATAGATAATATCCATGCACATACATGCACACACTCTGAATTTTACTGCTGACATTACTGAAATACCTCTCCATAGCTCATTTTTAGCTCACAGTGCCTTTTTACACCAATGGAGCTTTTCTGCTCTAATTTCTTGAGCTGAATGCTACTAGCTGAACAAGAAGTTATTTTTATATATTCCATATTTGCTGTAATTGCCAGGAAAGAAGGAATTAGAGAAAGATGTTTAATATTAATTTAAGAGGCTGGTTAACCTGCATAGCTTAAAGTCTTAAGCCAAAAATCCTGATAAGACTCCTACTGATTTTAATCAAGCTGGGATTTCATTGCTCTGTTACTTGAAGCAGCAACATAATACAAATGAGGTTTACCATGCAAATGTTCTCCTTTCCCTGACGTTAGATAGATTATTCTAATTAGCTTTAAAAGCGTCTCATTTTAGGGAGTTAAACTCAGAAGATTTTGCCAAATTCCTTTGGTAGAAATTCAGTTTTAGTAAAAAGCAGCTCTTTTAACCAACATATAAAAACATTGTCTCATGAACAGATGTCAAGACTGATACCAGTCCTACAGCACAGAGTAAATGAACAGGTCTGTAAAGACATTTATTTATAAAATTGAGTTCCACTGCAAGCAAATAGCCTTGAACACTAAGAAATGTTCACTGCACACACAGCATATGCTGTGTCTTACTTGGACATACAATTCACATCAATCAAACTACTAGTACAAAACAAAAAGCTCAGCATGGATATATTTAAAAGCTCCCACACTAAAATCCAGCCCGTCCTTTGAGGACAACCCACCGCCACCAAGCAAAGAGAAACGTACAGAAAAACAAATAATTTTCTCTGCCAACAGTTATGCTGATCCCAGTTTTAGGTTCATAAAAAAGACAATAAATCATGATCCCTCACCCCATCCTTGAGTATTATGACAGGTACCACCACAGACAGCAATAGCTACCAGCTCTGTGCTGGACCACGTCTCACTAAGTGGCTTGTGTGTTATAGCTGAGGGACTCCTGCTCTAGGTGGCTTATTTTAAAAGGCAAAAAAAGGCCACAGGCTATTCAGCATTCACACAGACAGGCTGAGAAATATATTATGCCATCTTCATTCCACAGAAGTTGTACAGATGATAATGACAGCATGCTCTTGTCACTCCCATGACAAAAGCAGTCTTGTTGCATACAGAATTCTAACACAGAAGAAATCTCCAAATGGCTCACAAGTTTGGGTCTTAACTTGACATTTTAATATTGGTTTTTTTAGTATGCAAACAATCTCATCAAAAATACTTGGTACGATAATCATAGCCTCATTTTCTACACATGCTTGCTAGCTGTATTAATCTAGTTCATAAGTAATCCCTTGAAAATAGTTTTTCATCAAGCTGTTACTTGAGGTATGCTGTAACGTGAACAGCTTTGCAAATTAAAATTAAAGCTATAATGAGATATTGAGTATGACAAAGCTTCTCAGAGAACACAAAACAGCTCCAAGAATCAAGGAACTTTCTAAATGCATTGCATAAATGGACAACTTCTCCCCAGAAATGTACTGGCACTCTTCTAGCTACCAACAAAAGCAGCTTCAAGGATGCCATTTTAAGTTCCGTATTTTTAGTTAAGATTTTTAAAAGGCTCTATTTGTAGACATTTAGGAATAGAATGGACTTGATCCAAATAGCATTAGCTATTGTTCTTCTGAAAAGTCACTTAATTTGAAACAGTATAATTATTGTAACAATGAACATCTACCATGTTTCCCTCGTACATTACTACTAAAATCTTACATTTACACAGTTGTGACTAGTAGAAGTAAGGGGCTGACAAATGTAACTGAAGTTATACTTTGGGTTCAGGATATAACTGGAGTTACTTTTATCCCTGCTCTGATGTGGGTGATAAGACACCATCACTCTTGATAACACATCCCAACCACACCAGTCCAGGCAGTGATGTTGTAGCAGGTGTATTATTCAGTCAAAGCTGTCAACTTCAGTAACGCTACTGAGTGGTGCCTAGAAGGTGTTTATGTATGGAAAACAGTGCAATTTAACATTTTGAGATGATACTAAGCACATTTCTTTCCAAGAGCACGTGAGTGTAACAGATGAGCGTTTCAAATGCCTGTGAGCGCAAGAGATGATGGTGTGGTTTGGAGCACTGTTACAAGGGCTAGAATTGACACATCCCAGTCAGTCAGCTGTCTTTACAGCTGCCTTATAATTTCTCATGCAAAAATCCTAAAAATCACATAAAATGGTAAAAAGACCCTATTTTAATATTTAAAATTATTTAAATATTTTTTCGACTGATGGTAGAGAAAAAGAAGTTTCCTTCTCAGGTAAGTTTGCACTAGGGGGAGTTCAGTCAGCAGTCACCTGTACCCCCTTGGATTCCTCAAAAGCCGAGCAGAGTCATGACAATCCCCTTACTTCCGTAAAAGCTTTGGCTGTAGCACCCTCATGGCTGTTTGCTGCAGCATCAGCAATTACAGTTCCCAAGATATCACACTAGTGAATCTTGATACCACAAAAGGCTCCCTGTGCTTCCCAATTGCTTCAGCACCACAGCAGGAGTCTAAAAAATCCTATGTGAAAAAACTATGTTCCAAACAGATCTGAACTGAAGGAGGAAAACCCAAAACAAAGAAAAGGTGTCAACCATTTGAAGGGGAACATTTCCAGAGCAGAAAAGCCCCACTCCTGAAGTCCAACCGCAAACACGTAGAACAACGTAACAGGCACTGAGAAATTATAGCAATACTGGGTTCTTAATTTCTTTTTTTATTCATGACTGTCTTCCCCACGTCCATCGTTTCTATTTTCCAGCCTCTTCTGAAGGCTGGAAAGATAGGGAAAGAACGTATTATACACACAATCTGAAATGAGGCAAAAGCACATACAAGGTGGTTGGATGTTATTGTGCTTCCATCTTGGTTGTGGTCTGCCTCAAGCTCAGTTTAGCGTATTTCTTCATCTATCACTTTCAAGCTAGGCTTTTAAGCCTTCCAAGATGCAACATGTACTCTCTGTGTATAAACTCACAGACACAATAAAGATCTGATCTTAATTTTAACTTCTATGGAAACATTGCAGTAAAAAAAAATCACTATTAATATAGTATCAGCAGTATAGCAGATGAGTTCCTGGGGAGGGAATAAAGGCGTTAAAACTTCAGCAACAGCAACATGTGGTTTAACTAAGAAGAGCAGCAAGATGCTCTCCATCCTACAGTATTAATAGCTTGCATGAGAGACTAAGACCCCTCACATTTGCTTACAGAAGCTGAAAATAGAGACAGGAAAAATCTCCAACAACATTGCTGGAATTTATTTTCTGCACCAGTATTTCTCTTTCTGCCTTTTCCCAGCAGAAGACTAAAAAGCTTAGCTTCACAGAGCAAGGCACTACAGCTTTCTTTACCAACCACAAAAATATTTGCTTCTTTTCCTGAAATAAGCATCTGATAAAATATTAGAACTAGAGCAAAACAACTGTTTATCTGATCGCATTGCCAGCATACAAATCATCCCTTTTAAATATTCACCATACTATGCTGCTGTAGTTCTTTTCAGAATATATTCCTTTTAGCAGTCCCTTGATAAAGTCATAAAATACTAACAGGCAGATTGCATAAATTAAGAGCAATAACTTGTTACAAATCAAAAACCCCCAAAATGACCATAAACACATTCAACCCCAATACTATCGATAGTATTAATTATGACAGAGAAAGTGCTTTCATACTGAATTTAGTTTTAAAGTTTAATAACTTCACCAGAAAATTATGTGCAACTAGGTTTCTTGTTCACAGCTCTGGAAAAACTCCTTTTCTAGTCTACAAAATGTTCTCCAAGTCAAAAGAAAACATATGGTTTTGTCTTGTTTTTGTTTGTTTTTTTTTTTAAACAAAAAAAAAGTCCTACTTTTTCCAGGCATAAACATTTTGTCAAGTGCTTTTCAGTTTTGATTAACAGCTTGCAATTCAGTTGTCAAGCCAGTCACAGATGTAACCCTCAATGAAAAATCTGCTACTTCTTGGGCCACGAAGCTTAGTCCAGAACTTCCATTACTAAACCTCACACTCCTTTTACATGGATTTCAGTGACAGAGGGACAGCAGCCACAGCTAAAATGTAAAATTAGCATAGCCAAGTACATGCAGGCTACTACAGGCACTCCCATGCCTATGAAGTATATACATACACTCAGCTCCTGGTCCACCTTCACTGCTTCCATTCTGATCTCTGCAGCTTACTACTTTCCTCTGTAGATCAACAAGTCAACCACTGATTCACTGTTACATCAACAGAGAATACACACACACACTCTTTAGTCTGAACCTAATATAGCTCTCCTCTCTATTTCTGAAGAGAAGGAGTAGCAATTTCCCACATAAAATCCTCCAGATGTCACAAGACCAAACTACCTTTCCTCTGACTTCATACTCCAGGCCTGCCTTCCCAGGACTTGCTTGTTTCTTCTTCCACCACAGAAGCTCTCTACTAAAAAAACTTCTTGAAATCTCTTGACCTAGCTTAAAGGACTGAGGTGGAATCAAGAACATCTAGCTCACCTACAGCAGTGATTTGTTTCACTAAAGATTTAATTAAGAACAGGCTAGAAAATGTGCAATCTCTTTAAAGAGCCTGTTTAACAATCCCCACAGTTAGGTCTAAATCTTCTCTGCAGAAATCACGTTCTTGTTTTCTTGCTCTTCTTTCATTAGATATGGACAAGAAGAAAATTAAAACAAGTGGATGTCCACCTTTTTCCATAAATTACAAATGTCTCCACTAGAAACTCAGAATACGCATGCTCTCCCTTCTATTTTCTCTTGTAGTCTAGATACACCCTCCTTATTTCCAGAGAAGTCATATTTTGTAAGCCTGACCAGTCTGGCCAATCCTGACATCCTCCTCTAGAATTTCTGCAGGGCTTTATTGTTTGTTTGGGTCTGGGTTTTTTTGCATCTTTCCTTGTTGGTCTCAAAAGAAATCTCAGATTCTGACTGAGACCTCAACAGAACACAAATAAAACGGTTACTCTAATATCTACTTCCTGTTAAGCCAGAACAGAATATGAATCATTCTGTAGTAGCGCTAACATCATTAGCTCATCCAGGCTGAAAAAATGAGCTTTTTCTCTTTTATGATAAAGGAGTCATATCTTGCCCTGTAATTGTGTATTAAATGCAAAACTGCATTACAGTGAATTTCACCTTTCCGGTTTTGAATCATTTTTCCAGCTTAGAGGTTTGCATGAATATGTGTAGAATTTTTTTAATTACCTAGGAGGCTTTTTAAAGACCTGTTCAACAAAATGAAATGAAGATATGTTAATAAAGACCAATTGCTATCAGATGCAACCTTAATCAAATCATAGGATTATAGACCATCTGCACTAGTACCAAGGCAAAGATAACATAGTTCATATATGAATGTAACAAACTCCTGCACAGTTAAATATTAAGATCAGATGGTACAAGAAAAAAATGTATTCTTAATCCCTGTAACCATTAACCAGCACTGATTACAGCTTCCTGCTCGTGGACCATGGCAACAAAAGCCATGTGATAAGGTGCAGAGGTATTCTGTATTTGCTTCTCAGCAGTTTCTTTAGAGTATGATTTTAAAACTGTAGGAAGGTAGGTCAGGTTTCTTCGGGATGACTATTTTTTGCTAACCAATTAATTTACGCAATTATTTTAATTTCTTATAACATACATCGGTCCTCCCGAGTAATGGTCTTCATTTTTCACTAGCTGCTAATAAACATTGACTTTTGTGGTGACACTGCCACCCTCCAAGTGACTACTCACTTATTCCTTTATTTTGGCTTCCTGCCCTTCTCTTATTGCTAGTGATGAGAAACTGCTACTAAAATTCTTAAAGCCATCAGTCCTCTTCTTAACACAGCCTGGCAGCCAGGTACACAATTTTCAAAATACACTATATTTTTCTCACCTGCCCTGCTTTCTGGCACCTCCTGCTTATCTTGCACAAGCTGCATGACATCTGACACCACAACCTGATGGTTTGTATCTTCTTCTTTCTCTTCATTAGACTGGTTGGCTGTTGTGAAACAGTTGCAGCTTCCAGTTTCTTTGCATGGGATCAACCTCCAATACCAGTAGTCAGACATGAAACTGCTGTAAGTTGATTTCTGAAATTTTAAAACAAACAGAAAATCATTTTCTGCAAGAAGTAAAAAAGAAAGAAGTAGCTGCTTGTAAGAAAATGCTCAAAGAATATTAAGACTGACAGTTACATGCAGATCATCATATATTTCATTTTAGTTAAAGAAAAATATGCAGTTTGTAACAGGCATTTATGATATCATGTGCAGTTTGTAATAGCCATCCATGGTATTTTACACAAAATAAAAACTTCAAAAGTCCCCTGTAGTTTCTCAGGCCAGAGAGCTAATCACAAAAATGCCCCAAACAATACATAAATATCAAATTACATATGATCTTAATAACAACTGCATAAAGGCAATATCACTCTGTATTTTCAACAGAACAAGTCAATATTTATCTTAAAAATGCCTTTTGAAATCTGGTTTAACTAGGTGAAAGAAGACCCCAGAACATGGATTTTCAAAAAGTTAGATACTGTAAGAATAAAATAATTATATATATATATATAAAAAAAAGATACTATGATTCCCATGATATGACAGACTGAAATGGCAGTTCAAAATTTTCATAATCAGACTAACTGGAAACGTGGCAGGAAAAAGAGATGCCTTAGTTTCTGACACAGTGCCCAGGTCCTTCAGGACTGCCACCTTCTTGAGCAGAGGAAAGAGGCCACAGTTCCATAGCCCAGATAGGGTTAATTACCAGGCTTATCTGTGCTTACAGGTACCACAGTGAGCATGTTCTTAAACACCTGCAGGTTTCTGGATTTACATATACAAATGCCAGAGAGTTACAGTGCTTTTATTCTTTCACATAAACAAAAATCACCCTTGTTGAAGGGTGTTTTAAAAAGAAACAGCTAGACAAAGAGCCACACTTTATTCAGTGCCAGATCTCCCAGGAATCACCCATGAATAATAAAGTATTCTCTCTCTGTCACTTATTACATTATTTCAACAGAAGAGAGGATTTCCAGATAAAACACTCTTCTTCAAATATTACTGCAAGGTGCATCTTCTTCCTAGTTTAAAGACAGCAATTTTACTTTTTTTAGCCAACATACTGACAGTTTCCTCAGTTCTCCCTTCGCCTGTTTCCAGACCTTCTCAGAGGATGGATAATGCAGTTAAAAGCAAATGGCTCAACTCTTTCCATAGCTGCTGAACCCGATGGCAGCAGTGCACACATCCTCCTTGTCACACAGGTAGCAATGAACAGTTACAGCTGTACTAGAGCACATTCTGCTCGTAAATAATGTGTGTAGTACATAGTACATACTTTTAAGCTGCGTCAGCAACTATCTGATATGCCACATGCAACGATGGGTGGCACAAGGATGTACATGCAGGTACCTAATCTGCACCTGCACGGGGGTTTTAATGAAAGAAGCATTTCATAGCATTTTAATGTTTTCCTAAGTTCTGTGGGAGCAGGGGGAGTTCCTCCTACTACCCTCACACTTGAAATGTTAAATTAATAGATTTTACTTCTTAAAGCCACTTAGCAAGGTTCAAAGGTTTTCCTGTGCAGAACTTCTCCTTTTCACCCCAAGAACTGGGGCAGAGATGAGGATGTCTCCTCTGAAGGAACCAAAAATCCCAGAAATTCCAGTAGTGTTTCCCCCTGTTCCTGTGCAAGGTGCACTGAAGCACAGCAGGCTCTATGCTTGAGTACTCAGCAAATTACTCTTGGAATACATTTTTAATTTATTGCCTTTCTTTACGGAATGGAAACTCCTGAAGATAACTTGAAATAATTATATCCAAACATGCAGTTAGAGACACACTTTTATGACCCTAATCCTACTTTAATTAATTAGTTTTCTGACCCACTCATCATCTTTATTACAATTTTAAGAGCAGCAGTGTGAACTTAGTTTTTAAGCCAACAGCTCAGGGACTGAAGAAAAAACTATTGGAGGGCTGAGACATAATCATTACATTTGTTTTTCATACTTCCATGAAGAGAGGCAACTTGCAGAGACATTGACAAAATTGACTTGACCAAGATCTCCTACAAAAAGAAAAACATGCTAAAAAAAAAGAAGGAAAAAAAGCCCTCCCAAAGCCCAACTTACTCTTTTGTCTTAAGAGCTAGTGTAAAATGTTCCAAATAGTCACAGCATCCCTGATGGATATACATCCAACGATCACTGCAAACAGAAATATTTTTTCTTACTATTTCTAAATATCCAAAGATAAACTAATGGCCTCAACCACTATAAAAACTAGACTGATGTACCAAAAAAGCCCACCTCTTGAGAATGAGACCTTCATTTTACACTTGCAGGTCTGAACAACTGCTCCTAAATTACAGCTTTGCATACTAAAACCAATACTGCTTGTGGGTTTGGGTTTTTCTGTTCTGTTTTAAGCCACACTGCAGGCAAAGTTGGTTTTCCTTGGGTATTTCACCAAGGGCAAAATTTGGATCCATCTGTCAGGGCCTGAAAGCACTGCCAGACTTCACTAGCCCTGATCAGCCTCAGCTAGGACCTCCACCATGGGCCCAAGAACCACATGTAAGTTCAGCCTGAGGCCTTCAGTCTCTACTTAAACTATGCCATTGGCACACCTGGCTATGGACAGGCATATGTCAGAGCCCTGCTTTAAGTCCTGGCTCTGGGTCCTTTCACTACTGACTGGATTCCCTGCAGAGACCAGGTTAATGGCTCACCAGGTCAGGGAGGGCTGGTAGAACCTGTCACCAGTGCTCAGTTCTGGTGTTCAGACCCTGTGAACAAGTGACGCAGTTGGCTAGTCTGTGCTGGGGTTGCCCTCAGCCCCTCTTGTGCAGCAGTCCTGCTCTTGCTGCTCTCTGACACCAATTATTAAGACCTGCTTCTTAGCTCAGCAAAGTTTATCAAAATATAGTACAAATGGGTATACAGCAAAACACACAGGAATACATAAGTGTGACCAGGAAGTCACAGGAGGTGCTTCTCCCCCTCTACTCTGCGCTCATGAGACCCCAGCCTGGAGTACTGCATCCAGCTCTGGAGTCCTCAACATAGAAAGGACATAAAACTGTTGGAACAGGTCTAGCAGAGGGCCACAAAGATGATTAAAGGGATGGAGCACATCTCCTATGAAGACAGGCTGAGGGAGCTGGGGCTGTTCAGCCTGGAGAAGAGAAGGCTCCAGGGAGATCTAGCAGCCTTCCAGTATCTGAAAGGAGCCTACAGGAGAGCTGGAGAGGGACTCTTTGTTAGGAAGTGTAGTGATAGGACAAGGGGTAATGGTTTTAAATTGGAAGAGGGGAGATTTAGATTATATATTAGAAAGAAATTCCTTACTGTGAGGGTGGTGAGGCACTGGAACAAGTTGCCCAGAGAAGTTGTGGATGCCCTATCCGTCAATGGGCATGATGGCCAGGCTGGATGAGGCTTTGAGCAACCTGGTCTAGTGGGAGGTGTCCCTGCCCACGGCAAGGGGGTTGGAACTCAATGATCTTTGAGGTCCCTTCCAACTCTAACCATTCTATGATTCTATACGCAGGGCTTGGCAGATGATGAACGTGGTGGTTCCTTACCACCATATGAAATCAGGCACAGACAATGTTGCAGCTTTGCCATACACTCTAGGTTGGGAAGGAGGGAAAGTCTCCATGAACACAGCAGGTACAGCAGGTCATCATGAATTCACAGTCCCTGTGTAAAACCTCTGTTCTCCCCCTGTGATGCCAGTCACTTGAGGATGGAACATCAGGTTGGGGGTCACCATCCCCACATTTGTCAGCGTTAGGCTGATGGTTGGACTTGATCATCTGAGAACTCCCTTCCAACCTAGACAATCTGATGATTTTATGTACTGCAAATAGTTGCCAGCTATTCTGATACCAATTAAGTACGCAGCGTGCTTCGTCTGCAAAGTCTGAGAGCACACTAAATGGATAAAGTCTTAGCTTTGAAACTGTAACTGCATATGGAGCTAATAATGCATTAATATCCAATATTAAGAAGTAATATATAATTTTATTACGTAGTACTCCACTTCTTAATTAAGGTGCAAATGCTTTCTGAATCATTGCCTATGAAATTCAGACAAAAGAGCACTTTCTGAAAGCAAGAGTCCTTCTCTTTCAGTCTCTCAGCACACACACTTCACTGAATGAACTTCAGTTTCCCACCCAAAATCCCCCTTTAATTCAAGAATAGCGCTGCCAAGGGAGTAGTTAATAATTATCTTCAAATATAATCAGATTACGCAAGGCACCCGGTTACGTCAGAAACTCAAATCCATATTCTACACCGTGGCAGCTAAACCCGACTCCTAAGACCTCCACTGTTCTGAGCTGGTACCATTATTACTGGAGCTCCCTTCCTACCATGCAATACAACTTGTTTAGCTATTTCCCTGGTTATTCAGGCAAGGCATCATTTTTAGTCAGGTACAACACATACATTTATATGTATCTCACTTCTAAGACCATTTGTCCAGTATTTTCAGATTACCTCACTCGGCATTTAATCACTGCAGCATTTCACCATGGTTTCATCATTGCTCCATTTAAGTCACTGGGAGGGAATAAAAAAAAAAANTCACTGGGAGGGAATAAAAAAAAAAAAAACAATTGTGTGGGGAAAACTGGTCCTAATTTAGCACCCACTAAGATTTCACACCCTTATTTTCCATAATCATGATGATGCTATTCCAATACTCTTAAAGAAAGCCTGTTTAATATGTTATCCAGCCCGAACAAGCAGGCTTAAACACAGTAATTCACCAAGCTCAGTACAGCTGTATCAGCAGAGACAGTGGAGTCCAGCTGACGAAGTAAGAACTCATCTCTGTACCTCACAGGTCTCTGCAGGAGAATTGGACCGAACTGGACACCAATGTCTGAATTAAAATATACCAAATGGTATTTAAACCCATTGATATTGTTCTGATGAGAATGTTATTTTAGGTGCATGTTAACTGGGCTGCAGCATTCTTTCCAATTTTTATGCTTTGCCATACTGGCCGTTCATTCTTCATATTGCACACCACATGCTTTGCACTTTCCCCATGTAAGACATACATGTGTTATGCCCAGGTTCCTTCCACCTAAACTTAGACATTAAACTAAGAGGTCTTAGTTAAGAATTTGAGGTCCCCATGTGCCTTCATCATTCATTGGAGTAAAAAAGATGCACATCTCCCGAGGCTCTTTGGCCCCTCACCTTGACTCGAGAGAGCCCAAGGCAATTGTGGAAGAACCAGAGCTTGTATGATGAAAAGTCCCGCTTTCGTATATAACACCGATAGTGCCACAAAGAATGAGTCATGTAATAAAAACCATAAAGCATTTTAAGATTTTAGTAATGCCTACTAAACTACTCAAGTTCTGCTTATGGAGATATTGTATTTCTACTCTTGCCCCTCCCCCAGTTCTTTCACATTTTGTTCAGAAAGATGAGGGGGAAAAAGCAGCAGTAACAAAGCCCCAGACATTCTCATCTCTCTCGAGGGCACACAGAATACCCAAAATCAATTTAAAGACTACTTTTTTTTTTTTTTCCCCTCATTTGGAGCTATACTGTGATCAACATTTAACTTCAGTACTAAGTAGTCCTTCAAGATAAATGTTCTCATTTTTTATTTAAAAGCCTTCCACAAAGCATTAGAAATCATCAGAGTTCTGTAGGAAATACTAATTTCAAAGAAATTGCAAGACTATTTAGCAAGAGCTAAACTGAGGCCTCTTCAAAGGAAGGAAATAAAAAAATAATCAGACGTGCTTCATGAGAGAAGTGCTTTCTTATTTATTCAACTTCTCATCTTATAGAGAGCAGCAGCTCTTTTGAGGAACACTTACAAGTTTAAATGAAGTCCCTCGGCTGTCTTCCTTCTTCCTTTTGGGGCCATATAAGAAAAGTTGATTTATTTGTTGTTTTTTTTTTTAATTAACCTGGAATTGTACATCGTATTTTAAGACAATAAAAAGATAAAACATACACATAGAGGTTAGCTCAGCTCTCCTAAGACCAGGACAACCTCCCCTACTGTCTGCCTACACCACTCTCCACACAGGCACAGGAATAGAATTTGACTGTGTCCTTGAAGCTTTCTCCCTTTTCGGAACTACAGGCCCAGTGCACACCAAGCTGCCCACAGACTGTCAAAGGACAAGGGAAGAGAACCGCTTCTTGAGGATATGAAATGAGGTACGGACAGAGCCAGAAGTTCCTTCTCCTCCTTCCCCTCTAGCTGCAAACATCTTAACCTGAGCTGCATCTCAAGGCCTTTAGAAACCTGGAAGTCACACGCACTATTTCTAGTTTGGATCCACCACAGGAGAAAAAACGAGGTCCTCAACTTTAATATGGTATTGGATTTACAAAGTGGTTTGCTGTTAGTTTTGTACAAACTTCATGCCTAACGTTCAGTGAATGACCTTCTCTATTTTCAGTTAATACAACCAAAGAAAATTGGAGTCTGAGAAGAGTGAATGCATGAGAAAAGCACCATTATAGAATTCTAGTTGCCAAGAGATCACTATTAGCAAAAGCATAATTTCCTTAGTCTTTAAAACTCCCACCAAGCCACCTACATTCCTGAAAACTGAGCTTTTGGAATTGGTTATCTAAATTTCTTCTCCTCCTGCCCCCTCACGCCCAAGTTTTTTTCCCACTTATTTCTCCTTCCATCCATGAGAAATCAAATAATCATACTGGCCTGAACACGGCATCCTCTATAATGGCATAAAGAGCAGTTTACATCTCTTTAAAACTGTTCACAGTCTGTATCTTTTTCCACTTGGGTTGTGTTTCAGAGATTTTTCTCAAGACTCCAGAGAATGACAAGCTAAGTGTCATTTTTAAATTAAGCCTGAAACACAATAGAAGCTGACAGTCCTATGCAGCATTCTGCGGAGAATAAGGTAGCTACATGCTTGACCCCTTGTTTTAAGTGGCTGATAAATCTTCCCGTATTCAAGTTGTACTCATGATGAACCCAAACTCCCATCTCACTAAAGCATTATTCTTCCACACGCAAAACCGTGACAAACACAAGACACTGCCACCAGCATGAAGACACTGCGTCAATAGCATTTGTTTAACTCAGAGGTACCTGTGGCCAAGAATGCAAATCCTAACTCCTAGAGTAATTCAGTTGAAAGAAGCAAAATATATGCTTACATACATGGCATGTTCTGTTTATTTTTGATTTATTTATCACGAGGAAAAAAAAGGATTAGAATATTAGCAGTGTCTCTTGAAATCAAAACTTGGAATTGTCAGAGGCCTTTCTCTGCAGAAAGCTCCTAGGACAGTGTCTTTGTCCAGTGACCACATAACAAGAGTACATGATTTCTTCAGCTTAGAAGACACAGGTCTCCGAGAAATCACTTGGGTCACTTCGTCCTACCGACTTGCTGACAAACATACAATAGGCGTCCAGTTTCAAAGGGCTCACAGAACATCTACTCCACAAGTCCCTTCTCCCCCTCCTCCCTCCCAACCCCAGCTTGTTGTAAATCAAAAGCATGTTGCAATAAACCATAAGAAAACCTTCAAGACTCATAGCTTGAGCATTCAGCCTTTTACCATAACACACACGGGGGAAAAAAAGGTACAGCTGAGGTTCTCTAAGCCTCAAGAAACTTTCCCTACTGCCTGTCTACAGAGATGGAGAACACTGCCAATATTCTGTGCCTGCAGAATTTGCTGAACAAAAGTAGATCCTTTAGGAAAGAAGAGGTAAGTTCTCTCCTGATCTATTTAGGATTTAATTTTCTGTTAAGTAACCGTGCTGAATACTCCCTAATGAAGTTGTTATAGATTTACCCACCAGGGTAATTTTGTTAGAAATAGCAACTGACAACAACTTTCATCATGAAAGGAGCACTGTATCTAAAATTTCAGGTAGATGTAAGTTTTAAGATGATTAAACCTGATTTTGAAGCTTCTGCAAAGCCTCAACTGTGCACAAAGGTGGCTGCCTTCAAGACCGATTTTGTAGACATCTTTGCCATTAAAAGAAAAAAAAAAA
>VZRU01017230.1:70845-118345 GCA_013398155.1 Pedionomus torquatus | reverse complement strand
GAGGCCGGGCGGGCTTGTGCGGTGCCGCCCGCCTCCACTCACCTCCCTCGGCGCCCTGCCCGCCGGCGCTCTGCTGCCCGCCGAGGACCAGTGGGACCAGCGCCGCCTCCCCCCGGGGCCGGTGGGATGGTTGGCAGTGCGGGGGGAGGCGCTGCGGGGCCCCGCCCGCAGCCCGGGAAGCGGGGAGGGGGGGAACGGAGAGCCTTTTGTCAGGGTACAGCGCTCCTCCCCGGCCCGGCTCCGCTGGGCGCCGCTTCCCTCCGGCACCTGTAACGCCCACGGCCCGGCTGCTTCCAGCGCCCGGTGCCGGCGAAAGTGCGGGTGAGGCGCGGCCGTGCCCCGGCTGGGAAGAAAGGAGCCGCCACGGGGGACGGGTTACAACCTTCACGTTCCTTTTTTTTTTTTATTATTTTCTTAGGAAAAACAGTTATTTCTAGAAAAGCGGTTACGACGACCTGTAGGAGCCTCATTGNGAGGGGAGACTTCATTGCCCTCTACAGCTACCTGAAGGACATTGTTGTGCTGGAGCGTGTCCAGAGGAGAGCCACCAGGCTGGTGAGGGGGCTGGAGAACAAGTCCCGTGAGGAGAGGCTGAGGGAACTGGGCACCTTTAGTTTGGAGAAGAGGAGGCTGAGGGGAGACCTCATTGTCCTCTACAGCTGCCTGAAGGGAGGTTGTGGAGAGGGGGGTGTTGGCCTCTTCTTCCAAGTGAATGATGACAGGACCAGAGGAAATGGTCTGAAGTTACAGCAGGGGAGGTTTAGACTGGATATTAGGAAGAATTACTCCACTGAGAGGGTGGTCGGGCACTGGAAGGGCCTGCCCGGGGAGGTGGTGGAGTCACCATCCCTAGAGGTGTTTAAGAAATGCATAGATGTGCTCTTCAGTGGCCAAGCCTGTAGGGGTGTTTTGTGTGCATATGGTTGGACTCGATGATCTCAGAGGTCCTTTCCAACCATGAAGATTCTGTGAGTGCTGCCTCATCTGTTGGGGAAACTGTGGCAACTCAGCGTAATGGCACAGAGGTATAGCCTGGCTGAGCAACAAGGAAGTTTGGCAGCCTCTGTTCTGGTATGTCAGTGTTTGGCTCCTGGAGTTTTATTTTGCTTCCACTTTAATTGTGTACATAAAGATAACAGTGCTTTTTGTGTTTACATCTTCATCAGACAATTCAACAGCAGGAGGTGATTTAGACAGTTTTCCCATTATGAAAAAAAGAAAAGCCAACCAACAATGGGTGTTTGCTTTCTTATTTGGTTATTGCTGAATGGTAGGAGCTTTACCTATAAGCAAAGGTGGTGCACTTTGCATGCCAGGTGTATAAACATGTGGAAAACAGGTGCTGATGACAAGAAGGCATGTGCTTTAGGGCAAGCACCCAAGATGTGTGCATGAGTCTGAATGCAGTTTCCCAACCCCTTCTCGTCTCAGGCAGTCAGCAGTCTTTCATGCTTGCCCAACAGTGGTGGTTTATGTTCATGATAACTAAACCACAGGTTTCAGGAAGTAACTTTTTCAGGAAGGCTATTCCAAGGCTGAGGACAAAGGGGCTTACCATGTGTTTCTTGCACTTTCTTGAGTGAGAGGCATCTGATTTTTAGATGTATCAGATGACAGAGGTACACGGCGTACACTTGTCCTCTTCATAAACTGAAATGCTCTTTCTTAAAGCCCAGTGACCCAAGGTAGTGTCAGGGAATGGCTGACAAGGTTTCAGTATATAGTGGCTTCTTGCAGCAGCTTAACCCAAAATGCAGGTCAAATAGGACCTGAGATGTGAGTAATCCAAGTCACCTTAGCAGCAGCCATGCTCTGTTCTCTGTGAGATATTCTGTGCTGCAGTATGTGCTGGAAAAGAGTGACCTTGCGACACTTCGCTGCAAAACTGACGACTCTACAGAGAGAAAGTGCAGATTCAGATAAATTATTCTTTTTTTTTTTTTTTATTCTCTTTTTCAGTGCCTCACAAGAACACTTTTAGTATTGGTTAAAAAGATCTGATTGGTTGTCCAGGGAAAAGGGCCAATTAATACCAACATGAAAGAGCAGAGAGGATGCCTTAATTTGGAGATAACCGTCAAAAATAGCTTTGAAAGAAGAGTCTGTGAAGCACAAGGGAGACATCAATAAAACGTAGAATTCAGATTTCGGTTCTGGGTTTTGCTGCAGGCACTTTTTCATCTCTGTCCCTACAGCCACCCCTGTAGCAGTAAACTAACGTGGCAGTGTGCTTTCCCTGTTCTTCCCCCTCTTTCCCCCCCGCACTGGCTTCTGCTCGGGCCATGGCCACCATGACATCGGTTGCGATAAGTTGCACCTGGACTTTGGGGGATGGCTGGTAACGTAGCCAAAACACTGTCTGGAGTGGGGGGCCTAGATACTTTGTTCCCATAGAATATGACTATATTTCTTACTGTATAAATTGTGGACAGCCCAAGGGCCCTTTGAGCTCTCCCGTATGGCAGTGGGCTGCACGCCAGGGTCTCCCCTTTTGTGAGGACGCTCACTTAAGGCTCTACTCCTTGAGGTTGAGAGACTCCTTGCTGCAACAGATTCTTGGTGAGTGACTCATAGCACGCTAAATCTTTGAAGTCTTCGCTAAGTGACAGAAAAGCTTGATTGTGCATATATAATCCTTTAGACATAAACCATTGACCAAGTCTGGGACTAGGATTGGATCCAGACTCCTCTCTGAGAAGGAGTTAAGAAAGCAAGGGGGTCCTTTCTGAACCTCGTGACTCAATGAGAGGGTCTCCCTGACAGTTTGTCTGACCCCGTCCTCTGTGCAGTAAACGAACCTTGGCATCGAATCTTGGAAAGTACTGTTGCATTTACTACTAATTTTGTTAAATCTCTGTTTCACCTTAATATTTCACTACTTTTCTCTTACAGGCAAAGTCAGTCATTCTACCTGCAACAACTAAACAGGGCTAGGATTCAGCCTCAGGCTGTGACATGTGCTTGCCATCCGTCCTCTTTCTTTGGTGGTGGTGTCCCCGGTCTGGTTCTGTCCTATCAGTCTAGCAGTCTTTGAAGCTATCCCCAGCACAGCTCATCGCTCATAGGTCAGCAGACCGCCTGCATACTGCTGACCTATTTCAGGAGATAAGAGAGCTTACTTGTGTGTATGCAAGCTGTGTTGTGCCCGCTGGTTCCTGTGCCAAAGGACAGTTCCTGACCCGCTTTATTTGCTAGCAGAAACACAGGTTTTTGACTTTTGTGATCCCCACTGTGCTCTGGGTCAAACCAGAACCTTAGGCGCTGGCTGGTTTCAAGCAGTGACAAGTCAGACACGAAGATGTGAGCATTTTTTGATCAAGCAGGATTTCTGCAGAAATCTCTGTTCAAAAGAAGACACAGTTGCTTTGGCTTGTAGTATCGGAATTTATGGAAGAAATTAATCTTGTTACAAATAGCCCATCTTGTTTCCTCACAAATGTTATTTCTTCTGCATTAAATAAAATGATAAAAATGACATTGGCTTTGATAAGAACGCTATTATTACAAGGAAAAGACTTTTGTGTTTCACTGTGGCAAGAAGCTGAGGTGGGCTTCAGCAGAGAAGCAGGTAAGCTTCAAGCAAATGTCAAGAAGAGATGACATTTAGGAGTTCTGAAGACATTAATAAAGAAAGTAAGCCACTAGAGCAAATGCATGCTTTCACGTTACAACAGCTGAAAGTGAAAAAAGAACGAGGTTAAGATATCTTAAGATATCCATACATATATATATATATGGGAGGATATATATCATAGGAGGAGTAGGTGGGATTCCTAAACCAACGAAGTATTATGGCTCTGGCAAATTTGTACCATGGAGCGACTTCAAATGCATGTATGTTGCATTTCTGGTGCCCTGTCAGTGTGGAGGGACTATAAATAAATAGTAGTAGTTTTGCTGGGGGGTTGGTTTTGTTTTTTGTTTTTGTTTTTTTTTGGGTTTTTTTTTTGGTGTTTGTTTTTTTGAATTTTAACCTTTTCAGCTCAAACAAAAGCTGGGATGAGAAAGCCCAGAGCGATCTAACAAATGCCGAGGTGCTGGATGTGTTACCCAGAAGAACACTCTAGAATACAAATATACTTTAAATTGTAAGGTGTAAGAAGAGGTATACAAACGTGTCTAAATAATGAATCGTTGTTGTGTGCCCTGTGTGGTCTAGTGTGATTCTACCGGCACATATTTCAAGCAGAACTAACTATAGTGCCGTAGGAAGACGTTCTGTTAGTGTGAGCTGTAGTTGTTTCTGCCAGTTACGAACTCTGGAAGGGCTACAAAGTGCCAACAGGCTGGCTTTCAGGGAGAGATTGCATGAATTGTGTCTACCTAATATCTGAGACCTTTCTTTATTGAGCGACTAGTCTAAGCCACGTCTTGTACAGAATAATAAACCGTCTGTAAAATCATAGTAATTTACTGAGAAAAAAATATGCAGAAAATTAAGCCTCAAAGCTGCTATTTGGCAAAGTTCTCCAGGGTACGTTAGGAAAATTTTTGAAACGTGATGAGAATAAAATAGCAGTGATTGTCCACAGGGAAGATGAAATTGAATTTAGCTTTTTTTTTTAATAGACTGACAATGATTCTCTTTTTTCATAATTGTGGCAATAAATAATAAATGACGTAAAGCAATTTTCATTAAAATAGTCTGAAAAAAAAAAAAACCAACCAAGTAACTGAGATACGTGCAATAAAGCACTGGGCTGAATGATTTATTAGTGGCAAGTATAACGGAAATGTGATAAACTGGGAAAAGGAAGAGGCCAGACTTTAGAGAATCCCATTGACAGGCTGCACAACTCCATGTTTTTGCAAGATGTGAGCAAAATATTACCAGAAAACCTAGCCTGTCATCTTCTTCCGCCGTGAACATTAACAAACGTGACTCATAGGCTCAGGGGACACTCTGCAATCGTACTCTGCTTTCTGACAGTGTAAAGTATCTCCAGAAATCCTTCCTCCCTTGGTATGAAATATTTACCTTAATACAGATTCTAGGAACTCACTAAAAATAACAGCAGTCTCTCAATAAATAATAGAAAGACTCTGGATTTCAGGGTTATTCTATGGCTGAAAATTCAAGGCAAATGTGCTGGAAATACCAACATAGCCATTAGTAGTCCTTGTAGCCTATAGTGAGTTAGAGTTTATCAAAAGGGCAGTGCTGAAGATTCAGCTTGTTATGGCTGGATGATCCTTTCGTGCCTACCAGAGTTCTTGATGTAAAGCGGGACAATTGCTATAAGAAATGGGATTGCACCAAAAGCAACTAGCTTGGAGAAGAATAAAATGGACAAGACACTCAGATACATTCATTGAGTAGGAAGGAAGCTAATTAGCTGCAAGGGAAAAGAAATGTGCGAACCAACTGCTCTTTGATGCCCTTCCTGAATTCATTTTGAACAAAAAAAAGCAGTGTGCAGTCTCCGACTTTAAAACCCAGATGGTAGGAGGCTTCTTAAGAATTGTCACAACCTGTGTGAGGACACATGGGGTTCTGAAAATGAAGCTATTCGTTGTGAGTCTTTTACCACGGTTCCCTGGAACAAAACCAAAGATACACTCCAGTCTTGCAAGAAATAAGAGGAAGGAATAAACCAGGAAGAAAATTGCCTCCAAGGAATCAGCTGGTAAAGGCGAATCATTCAGTGGGACCTTCCTGTTGGAAGGTACGAGTAAGTTTGTAACAACAGGAGCAGGGACTACCGTAGGAAAACCGTAGGTAATATGGAAGAAGATTAATTTATATTGCTCCAAAATGGGCAATTAAAAACTTCAAGCTGTTCTGAAATCCAGACAAGGTTTTTCTGTACTTTTTCACTCTAGCGGAGTTAACGCTGTGTGGAAAGTGGTAGCAGCAGGGAGCAGGCAGTGTTCCTGCAGTTGATGCTGGCCATGGCTTCCAGAAAGGGCCTGCGAGAGCTGGGTATGGCTCTCAAAGGCCTGTCACAAGGCAGAAGGCCGTTTCCCAAAGGCATGGGGAAATCTACAGGGCAAGCATCTCCGTGTACATTGATTTAGCAAACGTGTAAGATCGCTAGCAAATTCACACTGGAAGTGGCTGTGGAAAATGCCTCCAGTTGTTTTACTCTGTGGTTGGCACAGAATCAGACTCTTCCATCTTCTGGTTCCTGTAAAGCGCATGTGATGTGTGGAGCATGTGATTCTCTTTCCTCTCCTCCCTTCCTTCCTTCCAGGGTTACAAAAGTCAAAAAAGTTACAAAAAGATCTGCCTGTAACCCTGAGCGTGGAATATATCTAAATGGAAGGAGGAAGGTTCCCTTGGCTAGCAACCTGGCACTCTAAAGATTCTTAGATCCTACAAAACCCCACAGCTTCAGGCTGCAAGGTCCAGACCTTGTCAGCTAAATAAGTTTAGTCTTAATCTGTGTATCGAGGACACAGCCACAAGCAACAAAAATTATGTGGGAGGATGGAGCTGTAAGTCTGTCCTGCTAATGGTTTGTGCAGGAGCCCCGAATTCTACCTTTGCTATTCACATTTCACATTTTGCATATCTCTGTCTATGTTGTCATAGTGACAGAAGGCACTGAGAATATTTTGTCTGTTTTTTTTTTTTTTTTTTTTTTTTTCTTGGACAGGGATGCAAAGCATCCTTTGCCACGCGTGTCTTCTTTCCCTCCTGGTTGATTATTTTCTTGGCTTTCCCAAGAGCTTCAAAAAAGAACTGAAATCGTTAATGGACTTCACTGTGCTTATATTTGGTGCTGTTAGACTGCAAATACATTTTTCATGTTCGACAAATAGAATACACAGTAAAGGACTTGGGCTGAATGTCAGAATTATTTTGCTAGTACTATTTGTTGTTCTTAGTGTATCATCCATCAGAGAATCTTCTTCTGGCTGTAATGGGAGCTTAAGACACCTGCACCATACACACGCAGCTGTCAGTGCCTGAACACAAACCTCACGCTTGGCTTCTTGAATCAAATTTTGATGCTGAGATGGTCATCTGCTTAATTCCTGCTTAATTCCTGCCTCAGCTTATGCAGAGAAGAGGCAGAGAGGGAGAAGAGTGTGCAAAAAGTCCTGGAAGCAGAAGCCTGACGTTCGTTGGCCTGCAGTATGTCAGAAAGGGATTTCAAAGTCATAACGTGCTGCTGTCTCGTTTGGTGGGCAACACAAATTGCCAGTCAGTTTGGGACCGTGCACTACGAAACAGCTGAATTGTAATGGTGAGAACTAACAAAGACAAAGAGCATTCAGGACTGGACAAAGACATGGACTTTCTTTAAAAATATTATTAATGAAGAGCATGTTAGTTTTGACTATAGCCAGTGTGGTGGTAGAGAACAAACGGATCTGAAATCCTGTTAGAAGAGAAGAGCATCTAAAACAGCAGTGAGACTAAATGTCTGTGAAGCAGTAATGAAAAGGTGAGTTGCAGGCAAGCGTTCAAGATGGACAGGCATCGGGTTGATGGGTTGGTTCATGGGAAGAGATGACTGAACTCTACCATGTATCGGTGAAATTTATTTCTGTGCTACTGTAATAATTCCCTAACTCCCAAGGACTGTAATAATTCCCTAACTCCCAAGGACTGTAATAATTCCCTAACTCCCAAGGACTGTAATAATTCCCTAACTCCCAAGGCAAAGTATTTCAGTAGAGCACCCACAGTGTGCACATGCAGGTGATGAGAAGACAGACAAGAGTATCACAGGTTCTATAGCCCAGCGCCTGGCAGCAGCAGCACTCTGGGCTTTTCACACACCATCCCCTTTGTTCCTTAAATCAGTAGGATTCCAAACGTCGTGTCTTGGCTCAAAACCTGGATATAAAATGCATTATGATAAATCAGAATTGTTAAGTGTGCGCCTGTTGGAAAAGTCAGGGGAACATAAATCTTCCTAAACTGAAGCCGTTAAAAAGTTAATAGGGTGGCTCAATATTAACCTTCTAAAAAAGAGAGTGCCTTTTAGAAACCAATTATTTTTTGTTTTAAAATAGCAACAGCTCTTAAACAACGGGTAAAGGTGGAGACTTCTTGGATGAGCAGATTAGTTGCCAATGAAGTTAAGATAATCTCTCCACTTTCTGTATTTCAGTGCTCATACGTGCTTGGAAATAAGGAGTTGGCAGATGGTTCTCATGAACTACACCTGGAAATACAAGACGCCGAAGTTGAGCACACGAGTATTATTCAAACAGGTGCAAATGCTGAATGGAAAACAGAAGTAACTGAATGGAATGCTTGTTTAGGAGGAAAAAAAAAAAAAATCTCTCTTCTAGGCTGAGAAGAAATACGTAAACTTACACCTCCTTGAAAAAGTTTATTTTAAATGAAGTCCCAGAATTATCTCCAACAGCTCTAAGTGTTGGCAGTAACCATCTACTGTATTAATTATAGCCCAGAACTTCCTAAAAGTAAGATCATCTTGGAGTCAAGCCCGTTAGCAATAGAAACATTCCTTTGGACGTGTCCTACAAAGTTCCCGCTTTGAGCAGCTGCTCTAGCAAACCCAGTGAGGTCAGAGGGTATCAGACAGCTGGGCACTTCCCATGAGGACGCACAAGTCCAGGGCCTCCAAGAAAGGTAGATTCGGAGTCATCTGCTTTGAGACTTACCTGAAAGGATTGAGAGAAGCCCAACTTGTACTACATTGCAATCTGCAGTGGAAGAATCTTCAGGGTTTTTTCCATCTGGACCAGTTCTTTGCAGTACAGTGATGCACAAACACCGCTTTTGGGCCAAACTAATATATAATTTGGACTTTCTAAGAGTCATCACTTAAAAGCCAAGTGAATCCCAATGGTTACCGAGCTGTATCCCTGCATCAGTGTTAAACTTTGTGGTCTTGTGCCCAAAATCCCTTAGGAGATGAGGCCTTTCTTTATCAGGATAAAAGGGAATACAGTACCTCTTCATAGCTGGAATAAACGATTGGACTTCAACCTAATTAATATTGACAACTTTCTCTAGCTGTGCAGTTTATAATCATCTTAGGAAACAGCTGCTCAGCACTTCCTAGAATAATACTCTTCTAGACTAGCTACTTGGTTAGAAGCATATTCTGAAATAAAAGTCCATACAGCTCTTGATGCTCTTGAACCTTGGACCGGAATTTGTTTTCCTTCTTCTCTAAAACTCAGTGCTTATTAAATGACCAGATCTAGCTTTCAAATTTGGTTAACGTTTCAGTGTGAAGCAGCTTTACGAAATATGTTTACAATCTCGAGGTGAGCGTTAATGTGCCTTCTGACAACTAACGACATTGCTTTCCTTGTTAGGAACAAGCAGCACATTGGTTTTTCCCACATTAAACTGGGAGTCTGGATGTTAACAGTTCTTTCTGATGCAATCGGATCAGGGAGCCTCTGAACCTCGCAGGACACTGTATGTACTTTTAAAAGCTTCATGAGATTAAAAGCTATGAGATTTCTTAACCAAAATGAGTAATGGAAAGCAACAACAAACCTTTTGGTGGTTTAAAATCAAGTATTACTCCTACTTGTCTCCTTTAAATGGAAAATAAACAACATTGAGTAATTAAGACTCACTGTTCTTAATTTACTGCAGAGTGGCCAGTAAGAACTGATCACATGCTGTAATTTTCTAATAAACAGATCCAAACGCAGATGGGGGGACGTTAGGCAGCTGATAAACTGGCCTGTGTAATGAAATAAGTGAGTGCCTTATATTTGCTTTGTATCCCCTTTCACTTCACAGTGTAAATGAAGCCTTTAAGCGGCTAGGATTTTTTGCTTTAGTATTTGAAGGAAATTAAAATTAAAAGACTTGTAAGTACGTGTAACAGAAACACCAAAAAGCCTTATTAGAATGGTCAAATACCGTTTTTAAATTCCTGTAGGCTTTCACCTGTGAAAATTGGAATATGCAGAAAACACCACCAAGAAACTGAAGTCTGTCTCCAACCTATCTCACTTCACATCAAAAGAACCTTCAGGAAAAATTTTATACAGCAGTAACGCATATATTGCGGAGAAAAATATGTAGTCTCATTGTAGAATGTAAATAACTGTTTTCAATTAATTTTACAATGTAATTTACTAAAAGAGTATAATTTAAAGAGCTGAAGGAAAAGGTACTCAATTCAGAACACTCTTCAGAAACTACTGACTTTCTATCCCTTTTTCCTCTAAGTAAACATATTTTTACATACAAAATAAAACACTGTCTACTTACGAGGTAGTTTGTTCCTCTTGCTGTTGTGTTACTTCTGAAATCGATGCATCACCACATTGTTTTTTTTAAAAATAAAACAATCTCTACGTAATATTCCTATCCAATTGCAATTTATGCATTTTTCTTCATTGCATGAGAAAGGGAAAACCTTTGTATTTACTTTTTCCCCTCAAGCCACCTTCTCCAGAAGGTCAGTTCAGTAGAAACTCAAAATTTCTTGCTGTACAGAAGGGAGATGGGTGCAATACACTGGCACAGTCTGGATAAAACGTGCATATAAACACAAAAAAAAGCATCACCCTGAGACCTTTATTACAGGAAGTACAAAACCAATATACGAAAGGAAGGTACCTTAGCATCCTACATAGCCTCAGAGCAGAAGAGGAAGGCACCCGACTCTACTGCTCTGACGTGCTTTGTGGGGGCTGTCCAGGATACCTTCAGTCCGACTGCATCAACGTAACCGTTTAGTCCCCGCGTAGGGCACTGGTGTCCGTTCACCACAGTGTAATGGTTTTGAGACCACAGACAGTCCCATAATATTTTATCACTGAATGAAAGAAAATGATGGGATTTCCCCGTGCTCAGCCTCACTGCTACTGACTTGGATGGTAAAGCCCATTGTTTTCGCTTTTGATTCAGTTTCTTTACATCGTCAACATTGCAAAAGGAAGGAGAAGCAGCTCTGGGGACCCCACACAGCAGAACCATAAGGAAATACAGATCTCACATGCCGCTTACGAGTCTAATTTGGAAAGAACTTAAGCACTTAGCCCATCTGCACAGGAGGAACAGAGCTCTCCTGGCCTGGTACCAATCTCTGTTAGTTTTGCAATAAACTGCCCACACCGCTCACCTTCCAGCTTTCTCTCCACTTTCCTTTTTGCTGGCTTCCTTTTACAGCTGGCTACATACACCTATATACATATAGGAAAGAAATGTGTCTACAAGCGTATTCAATAACAGAATCAAACACTCATTCCGTTTTCTGTTCTCTACTTACAGTTTATTACAGACTAATATGAAACTGTCCCATACTAGAATTATTTTAATTACTCGTGAGCAAACTGAAACCGGTCTTGAATGTTTATATTTATTGCAAGCAGATTTATGGCTCCTGCTTCTATATTCTACATAAGGATCCAAAACGTGACTGAATATAAACAAGTTATATTTGGTTATCTACAGAAAGAAAAGTGAAAAATAGCAGTGAAAAGAAACTTTACAGTAACGTATTCACACACTGACTCTTCAAATCAAATAAATGAAGTGGCGTAGGATAATCTAAACATTAGATTTGAAGGCCGATTTATTTTCAAATAAATGCACCTATAATCGTACAATTAAAAATAAGTGTCAGTATTTGGTGCCGATGACTACAGACATCCGTAATGTTTAATGCACGGATAACTACCCCCCCTGCCCCCATACAGCAACTTTCGCAGATTCTACTTTACGTTAGATCATGAAAAGCCATTTAAAATGCAACATGTACCTAGCACAGAATTTATGTGAAAGACAACGCAGATGAAAATTCTGTGAGTTTTCATAAGGTAAAAAATTAAAGCTATAGAAACTGATTTTCCAATTACTCTGCAAAGTAGAATCACGTACTTTTTCGCTTTCATAATACTTTCGCAAATTTCCATTAAAGCTTTTTTTAACAGAGACAGTAGCATGAGCACAACGATCCCACTGGCTTCCAAAAGAAAAGTAGTGCAGTAGCTTAATTAAGCGCCTTTTTTTTTTCCTTTTATATTTGCAAGCCAGTTGAGTCAAGACAAACAGGCTAACGCAAGCAAGAAAGTAAACTGTAAGCTTTCACATTAAGTGGCCGAACAAACAATTATTGTACATGGTAAAACAAAGAAGGTCTTTTGCCATGAGCCACTGCAGGAATATATGGACTTGAGTGGCCGAAAAGCTTGAAATACTTTCTAAGTCTTCACGTACATTTGGTTAGCGCTTACCAGTTTCAAGACAGTTATAGAAGCAGTTATGGAGACACTATGCTGTTAAAGCTGCAACAATTTAAACAAGGCAAGTTAGGAAGTTAGATAGATTTTTATACTTCTCCTCTTTAATTCTTTTTTTTTTTTTTTTTTAATATGTAAAAATCTGTTGCTTTTCAGTGTCCCATCCCTAATGAAACATTCTAATGCATTTTGATCCAATTTCTACTTTTTCCACCTTTGCATCGTCTGATCCGTTTGCAATGATACTCCCGAGTTAAGACCTGCCGCAGTAGACAAGGTTTGCACGGCAACAGGGACAGGGACTGAAGCAAAAGCACGTCAAGTGAAACTGAGTTGATGTTTTATGTGTTTCTTCCGTTAAACGGTCTACTTTAACAAACAAACAATACCAACTTTTAAAGGAAAAAGTGTTGCTAAACCAAAGCAGAAGCTTTCCACTTAAATTCAAGCATTCTTTCTCCTCCAAATAGCGACATGCTTAACTACAATTTCCCAAGTGCTTCTATAGGTGGTTCAGACCGAATGAAGTGTTGTCAATAACTCCCAAGCGCGGGGGCATGGGAAGTTTGCAATGAACTGCTTCGTTGGTAGGCAGAACAGGAATGCAGCATTTTCAAAAACATCAAGCAAAAATCTCCGTGTTTAAGGCTAAAGGATGGAACTCCGAAAAGTAAAAATGCAGCAGGCTACAATTCAGAGAGTAAAATAAAAAGCTGGCGGTAAATAATACATAGCACTGGAAGTCCAGCACTCTAATCGCAGCTATCACAAATACTAATGAAACACTAGCATTTGGGTGAGACTGACAGAGCAACAGACCTAGATTTCTAATTTGACATTCATCAGGATTTTAACATTCAGCCACGACTCCACTCTAAGCTAAATTTAAGTGGCCAAAACTCATAGGTATAAAAAAAGCCTTCAAAACATATACTTAAAAAAAATAGAAATGGTGTGTTAACAAATGTATGCTTAAAACAGATTTATAAATAGCTACAGTATGAAAAATATTTCAGTGCAAAGGCAATTTTAAGATTTCTAAAAAATACATTACAAATAATTTGTTAACTACACACAAGAAATTTGTCACTGCTACCGGTATAAAATTTATACCCATATTAACTTCTTAAAAATATATACACCAGTGTTTTATGTAGGGGATGGTTCAAACTGACCAACATTCAATGTCTGCAACGGCAAGTACGTGCACACACACCCCCCCCCAACGTGTGTATTTCAAAAAGTTAACTGCTACGAGGACGTTCTTTGAAACGTCAAAGCACTACGTGGCAAATGGTAAAAGTAACTCGTCTGTGGTGCTCACCAGTAGGCTTTTTAAAATCCTCCTCTTTGGTATGCTGAAGACTCCACAACTCGCTTTACAGCCTCCGCTCGTCCCAGGGCTTTTTAATAATATTTCACTGTTTGCTTAATGCAAAAAGCACTCGGAATATTGTGAGGAACGTTTACTATTAAGTTGGTTTTTCTCTTATTACAGAGTAAATTAATAAGTAAACTGTTTTGCCTTTGTTTTTGTTTTGGTTTTTCTTAAACACAAAAAGGAAGTTGATTTTTCTCTGCCACCCTCATCTAATTGTAAGACAACTAACGATGTCTTGGCCGGGTCTCCCAATAAAGGTTGCAGCTCCCATTCTAAACATTTTGTTTTCACACTGAAATGTATTTTCAGCTAATGTCCTCCCAGAGGTATTTAATGACTTACGGTTATTAACCAGTTCTAACCACCAGGCTGGAATTGATTGAAATCAGATTCCTCCTTCAGGTATTTTTGCACCCCAAAATAAAACACTGGGCTCAAGAAACGAGACAAGGACACAGCTAAGAGTTGAATTAGTGCAAGGTAACGGAAACGTAGCAGAGAAAACAGAAGTGCAAGTTGGCTGGCATTCATCAAGTAATTCACAGAGAATCCTTGCAGTCAAACTAGTTTCTGAATCAACAGCCCCCGTGCCACCTTGTGGGTTGCTGGCAAAAGCTAACAGTTGTGTGCTTTGTAATACATCTACCAAGCCAATTAGCCACTATTTCACTATACATACAAAAAAAAAAAAACCAACATCAAAATCAAGACAAATCTGGGTAGTAAATGATGCTTATTTGGAGAAACAGCCTTTCTTAAGGAAAAAAAAAGTGTTAAAAAAAAAATAAAGCTTTATATGTACTACTTTCTGCTATGTGTATTTTACAGGCATGGGAATAGGAAGCGGGAACACTGGGTAACCTGCACCTTTGACAAATTCACAGAGAGGTTTTAGGCAAAACGCTTACATTCGGTTTTTGAGTAGATATGAACATGGGTGATATTTCCTTATTGAGCAGCCAACTTGCCTTCGTGTAGCGTGTACATACTCTACAGGAGGATCACTTCGCCTATCTTTCTACAGGGGAAAACTAACTGAAAACCAGACATAGCCCTGATTTGGCCACTTACAAGGAAGTGAGCATTAGAGAGTGTTTCTTGAAAGCAGATTTGCACAGAGGAAACACCAGTTTGTTCTACAGAAAGAGCAAAGAAAGAAGAAAAGGACAGAGGAAAATCAGAAACAGCACTTGTTAAATATGCTTTAGGAGACTTGCATTGGAGATAACTGAGGTCATTGCTTCTGGCTGAAAATTAAAACTGTCGATCTCAAAAATGTAGGTCACTGGCTGAAACTATACACTTCAAGTAACAAAGAAAACGACTAAAGATGACGGAAGCAGTAAATGCACAAACGTCTTAACACAGGATGAAGAGGCTTTTTAGTGCTACCAGTCTCACAGTACCAGACTGTGCAGATTGTTCATTGCTCCAGTAGTTCAAAACATAAAAAGAGGCCTATTGGCCTGGAAGGGTTCATACTTCTAGCTCTTGTTCCTGTTTGTCTGAACATTACCTCAGACAGCAAAAGCCACGTATAGTTTAATATATTTCTGTGACATGTTTTTGTTTCCTGAAAAAAAAGAAATAAACAAAAATACAGTTTTTAAAGGCTTGACTTGGTGTTCTGTCATACAGACGTTTCCAAACCTGACCCACTGTAGCGGTAGCCTGCACTGGAACGGCAATGCTTATTTGAATAGCCAAAGACAGATGGAAGTACTGAATAGTCAACGCCTCTCCAGTGCGTAAACATCATTTTTTTAGAATGAGAATTAGACCTTCTCGCTGGGGAATTGCCGCAGTCACTGCTCCTGTATCTCGGGCTTTTCAGACAGGCAAGAGGTGTGAATTCCGAGATGTGCTCCCGACAGGGCCTTGATGCATTCTGTTAAAAGGAGAAAAAAAAAAAACAAAAACAACCAACAAATACACAATGAATAGATGATTTTGGAGCTAGAAGTCTACAACCGTGTTCTCTCATTGGGCCATTGCGCCCTCGGTATAATAACGCCTTTTGCTAGATCACCATTCTACTGGTGGTATTTGTTTCATGTGAAGATATAAACCCTCACGTTGTTGAGCAATCATCCATTTTCAACATGATTAGTTTTACGTTAAGACCTATACAACCAGGCCTAATTGTACATATGATCTCTGAATCTAATAATGATTAGATCTAATAATCTAATAAAAAGCTAATCTCTGGAGAACAGATGAGGACACGCAGGACTGCTTTCACGTTGAATTGCTTTAAATCAGGTTTATATTTCATTTTGCAGTCTCTCCTGGTACATCTTTTCATCTCTAAACTTTTTTAGCCAGGATTTCTTATGAGGAATTTTAAGACAAGACAGATTTGAGTACTTTGCTGCCCAGTGCTTCTAAAGAGAGGGAATTCTTTACAGTCAGTCTGTGCGAACAGATGGAAGTTCCAGAGGTTTAACGCGCTTGCTTCATACTTTAAAGCACCATCTGATTTTGGACTTGCTTAGGTTGCGTGTAGCACCTGTAGAGGTGATTTATACTACACATCACAATGCCATCTTGGCCTAATTGTCCATTAAAGTTTATCTGTGCCACATAATCCCTCCATGCTCTGGCAGAACTGGCACTTCTGCTCTGGAAATACTGAGGACTATAGAAAAACTATGATTGCATGACAAGGCCCTGGAATATGGGCACAAACTGAAAAAAAATAAAAAAACAAACCATCAGCACAGCACATTCCCCAGTGAGTTTATCTAATTCTTCTCGCTAAATGCACATATAATTTCCAGGTATAGAAGTCTGGTGGTTATATGATGGTATTTAAGATATGAATGCATTATAAGCATGATTCAAATCTATGTTATCACTCTCTCCGTAATGCTATATAAGCCAGTTAATCCTCTGTTCTGAATGATCCCCGTCCTCCTTCTCTGGTAACAGCAACACAGTAGCAAAAGGGACAAAATCACAAAATAAATATTAATGATGTAGCGCATAGAAGTTTGACTGAGATTTAATATTACACTTTTAATGCTAATCACAAGCTTCAAACACTACTCTTGCATAACCAAGAGAAATCAGAAAGCTCTCTTAGAACAGTTACTCTTGGAGAGGCCAGCAGACTATACCAAACTGCTCACTAACAGTGAGGCTTGAGTTATTTTAAACACACATATAGACCAAATACCAACATTAATGCAGAAGAATGTAGATAACCAGGTAACAGATTAGCAGACTTTGTCTCCAAAATGTTGAAGGAAATAGTCATAAACTGTACGGTAACTATTTTTCCTATTCTTCCAGCTAGAATGTGAAACATTTTAATTACTATATGTATTTCTAAAAATAAAATCATGACTTTTTCTACACATAGCTCCAAGGCCAGCGCTTTCAATCTACCATGCTTGAAGATACTCAAGAAAGCTGGGGTTTCCTACCACTGCTACTAGCAGTCATTACAAGTAAATCAAAAGCACACCTCAACTATCTTGAAGCCCTACAGCCCACACCAGGTCATTATATCACAATTTGTCCTCTTCACACATTGGTACTTTACACCTCCACTTAGTTCCTCGTGTGCTGCTTTTGGGGTCAGGAGAGCATGTAGGAGACAGCAGGAGACTGGAGGTCTAGATTCCAGGTGGGAATGTATGCGAGGAAAAAAAAGTGGATGCCTGCTCGCTTGCTTGATGTAAAGCAGAGAACTTCATTCTGCTGCCTTAATGTTTAGAAGATTTAGGAGCTCACTGCTTATGCTGCTGTCTCAGCTTTTGGCAGGGCTGCCACGCTTCTCTCTTGATCCGAGGCAGCCGTGCAGTTGTCTGTACAGAACATTGTATAGATACTGCCAGATACGCAGCCCCGCTCTCCTGACCCAAGGTCCTACTCACAGGTACCTCCCTTGTATGTGGTTATCTTCCTCTCTTACTGTCTGCATTTGGTCTATATGCATATTCAAGAGCAGGAGAGATGATGGATGGATAAACTGCTAACAGGTGAGAATTACTGCTGACGGTATTACTGTATTCCACACTCTGCAATAACGACTGCAGTTCTTATAGAAGAAATGTCACACAGCACCTATATGTATAATGCAATGTTTGTATAGGCCTTTAACATGGGTATGTTGATTCAATGTTTTGCCTTACACTGAGACAAAAAGATCTTACCTGTGGCATGGAACATCTCTTGCAAAAACTAGGCTCTCCAAGTAAAACAATGATTTTGAATCAATATTAATAAAATACATCAAAAACTCTGGAGGAAACAGTTGATGTAAAAAGCACAGTTCACCAATAGAAATTAATCCAAACTGGCAACACGTACAGTACTGTTACCTAGTTTTGATCTAATTATGGCTCGGAAGCTGAAAGAATTCCTTCAAGAAGTCGCCCATCGTTGTTCGCCAGTGCATTTAGGGCTGTTTTTTGTCTCATACTCTTCTGCAAGGATGAGGAAAAACAATGAGACTCTTGCTGAATACGAAAGGGAAATGTGAATGAAGGGTACCAATTGGTACAAATGTAACTGTTATAGCAAAATCCTGTAAAGTAACTTATTTTCTGATAGATTTAGAAAGGAAAAGTTATCCAGTACAGTATCCAGAACAAATATTCCCCCTCTTGATCCTGAGGCTACTCCTTCGAGCAACTCCAAGGACATTTTTAATTCTATTTCAAACTTTGTTAAAAATACTTAATGGCTCTCAAAAGCACTTAACTGTACCATGACTAAGTACCGTGGACTGTGTGTCTTGCCCCTCTGACAATAACATGTACTGAATGGCAGAGGTCCTCCTGAGATGATGAGGTCAAATCGATTCCAAATTAAGGAGCGGATGTCCCGCTTCACTGCTCCCCAGAACAACTGGTGCACTGAAGGGACCGCTGCACATGGAGGTGAAGGGGGCAGTGCTAATGAAGGCTGATTTACAGCTTACTCATTACACCACAGGGAGAGAGGGCAGGGGAGTTACCAAGGGAACATCTTCCACGAGATTTAAATATTGCAACAGAATAATCTATTTCTTTCTTTTCCACAGAGGAGGAGCCCAACACAAAACACTGGTCACCAGCAAACTGTTGCCTTTGTCGTAAGAGTCCTGTGCAGTTCTTCAACAGCAGCTAAGGCCATCGAAGGACAGAGAAATGATGAATTCCCAGAGAGGCTTTCCCAGGCAAAAGCACCTTGGGTTTCCCCAAGCGCAGCAAAGCATAGAAATCTCATTATGTGGCTGATGGGCCCATCTTGTGACTGAAGCGAAAATGAAGTAAAAACCCCATCAGTCAGAAGCAAAGAGAAAAAGAAAAATATTCCTCGAAAAGGAATGAAAGCACAAAAGTTATTTACAGCTCAGAATCTAAACACCTGGTATTTCAGCTGTAAAATATTTGGGATTGCTGAAACACTGTCAAAGTGACAATTATAAAATTAAAAGAGGATAATTTTAAATGAATTTATATATTCCCTAACAGAGTTGCTGAGCTTCTGCTATTTATGAAAAAAAGAATAAAGAATAAGAAAGTAAAAATCAATTAACGCAGATTGGATGTAGAGCTTTTTAGATGTAAAGGCTGAAAAACCTCACAGCTGCACAATTTCCAGGTAAAGCACAAAATTCAGCTTCTTTCATTGAGCCAAAGAGTCACTGGGACTGCACTTGTGAGAAACATGAGCAGATTTTGATTGAAATTACCAAAAGACAACAGATTCCTCCAAAGCTTTTGCAGAATTAGCGTTTTAGCCCAAGACAGACAACAGTTCATACATGTGTGTATATATATATAAATATACATGCACATATATATACATTTATATGTATATACATATGTGTGTATATGTGTGTGTGTATATATATATATGTATAAACTCCCACTGAAAAGCTCACCCAAACAAAATAGAACTAGATGTGGAATGTTTAAAAACCTCTGAATGATAATGATGGTAAACAATCAAGCCACCACACACTGGAACGACTCACAAAGAATTGAAAAACTCAGAAGCATAAGGGTTGCTTCAAAGGCTTTATGTGGTCTTCCCACCTAAGGACAACTAATGTAGGAACCTGGGAGGGGGCTGCTGGCCTTATGTTCATCTTGTCAACTGTTCCAGAAGCGCCTTATTACAAAGCAAGCAATACAGCTGACAGGAATGCACTAAATTCCAAAATAATTATTATAGGCTCAGTTCAAACCAATCCAAAGGCCAATTTTTGCCAGATTTTTCAATAGTGAAGAAAATGTTGCATATTTTCCCTATGACCTTATGCAATTAAGAGTAGTTTTTATTCACTAAACGTTTTTGAAGGGGGGAAAGAAAGAAGAAATGTGTATTTTACCTTAACCAGTAAACAAATACAGATATAAAATCTGCAATAGAAACCGACAGTCTCCTAGCGCTAAGTCAAAAATGGTTTTCATGCAGACTGAAGCAAAGCCAAAATTTACTACCATTTCTTCTACTTATATATAAAATGTATCATATACTTCTGGATCTTGAGCTGTTTTCTTTCTAGAAAGAGCACAGAATTTCATAGAATATAAGGAAAGATCAGTTTCTACATGCATGCAGGAAAAAAACACTATTAATTAAAAAGTTGCATTTTCTTCTATTACAGAAGAGCAGATATGTTAATATATTCCAAAGGTCGTTTAAATGGCTTAATCAGAATTATCACTTCTTTATGTGCCAACTATTCCATTTACTCAGGTACAATGCAAACACAACATGCATTTACCTACTGACAGACCAATGATTAAAATGAGGATCTAAGAATCCTAGATTCTTGAGGCAGAAACATTATGTAAACTTTAGTAACAACAGTGACAAAATTGGTAGTGATGGATGGTGAAAACAACTCATAGATTCTTTGAGATAAAGAAAATAAGAAAAAAGCTATACTAAAAAGCATTCTTCAAAATATAGTTGACATGAATCAGAAATGGAAGTAATGAGGATGGTAAATAATGTCTGGTGACAAATTTTTTTACTCTCCGTTGAATGAAATGGTCAAGCATGCAGAAAGGCAGAAAAAAAGTCACCTTTTGTTCCATTAGAAACTTAGACTGCTTGAAGTCTGAGAAAGCATAAAGATGGTGGACTGTTCAACAGAAAGGCACTGATGTTTAGTCTGATTTCCCCAGAAGATTGTAGGAAGTAACCGTGCACATCATTTATGTTTAAAGCAAGGTAGCAGTTATTTAGACAAAGCAGATTGGAAGACAGGAAGAAACAAAAAGAGAGGGAAGAAGAAACACAAGGGATATATCTGGTTAAAAGTCAGATTTTCTACAAAGTATCAAAAAATGAATATTGCCAGTGTTAAGCCCAAAGCCTGCCTTACAATTGATTCATTTTCCAGCACTAACACAGTGTCTGTAAAGAAATGCCGTAATACCTTTGTTTGGGGCTTGTTTGCTACCTTGTTTTTTTGCATCAACCTGTCCTCAAGTCTCTTTTCGGATTTCTCAATTAAGCATGCAGAACCTATACTGAGATCAGCTTCCACAAATAGCATATATAGCAAAGAGACATTTAAAAATATTGAAATAGAAAAATACTGATCTGCCCGGGAATGCTTTTCTGCTATTCTTTATTCTGACCTGTCCTCCTAAAGTGGGGCATTTTCATGACCGTACATTTAAGGAATATGTCATGGCAAGGCTTTGCAGATATAAGAGTTTTTTACCCTTTGCCAAAGGGCAAATTTTACTTTCCTTGGAAGTAACACTCTTTTATTCCTTTCCTCTTAATGCAAAGTATTTTCTCAAATAAACATCAAAATGCTAACTGATCCCTACGCTTACAGTCACTGGCAGCTCATTGTTTTAACTTACCAGTGGTGGCTGATGGGCTGAAAATGGTTAAGGGCAATATTATTAAATTTCAGGTTCAAAGCCTCTATTGTCCTTCACCTTCTAACATATAGAATATATGAAAGTTTGTTCAGATCAAAAAGACAGGTAAAATTTTTCAGTGGAGCTGGTTTGATGGCCCCTGAAAGGATCATCATCCCTCAGAACTTGACATCTCTTTCAGCCTCATCAGAGCAAGTCTTGATTTATACAATAGTTTTCTTCTCATAAGCTCAAAAGGAGAAAACGGTAATAGATTTTAAAATACTCTTCTCATTGGCACAGCAAAGTGTATTTATGTAGAGATAATGAACTGAAACAGGCAAAATGTAAATTAAAATAGAAAAGAGGATATAATTATTAATAGAATGTAAGTTTTAATAGAGGTGTTTTGTACAGGTGATGCACAGCATCAGTATAAAACAGTTTGCTAAGGAAGTATTACATTGCACAGATGATGCGATATAGATGTTGGTGTGAGCTTAATTCATATTCCTTACCAACATATTATATACTCATCGCATTTATTTCAAGTGTACAGTTTCTAAATTTATTCAAAAATCAACACACACGCTCTTGTAGAGTTCTTTGGATCTGGATTGTAACTGCTGGTGCAAATCCCTACTTTAAAGGGGATTTCAGTAAAAACGCATGCTCCCTTCTGACTGGTTTTATGTTAAGCTAAGCTTAGCTTATTTTAGCTAATTTTCTACTTCAGATAACTAGGCTTAGCTTGCACTGTAAATGCTAACATGTCCACATGAGGATTTCATTTATGCAGTGGAATGACTTGGTACAAAAGACGGTTACTTCAATTCAGGAGTGTGGGCTGCACCTCTGAATACTCCACAACAGCAGAACAACTGCCATCCAGGCCAATATAAGTGCCTCCTACCTACCCACGACCAACATCCCAGCCCCCTTTTTATCTCCTCAAGTCAGGAGTCACGTTGAGCCATATACCTGTCTCCCACCATTCTCAGCAGCTGATTTCCCCATGGTTGTTGGTAGGGAGGCACAGGGGTTGCCCCAGGGTTCAGGTAAATGCCACCATGTAAACAATAGGCAAGGTCTTTCACCACACCACTCAGAAGTGGCTGGTGCATGACCAGGGACAGACACGACAGGAGAGGGATCCTCTGTTCTAAACTTGTCTCTAACCTTGAAAGAGGTCTAATTATTAGAGGCCTGAGATATAAAAAACTTCACAATGAAAAACATTTTTTACCTGGATTCTTTCTGTTGCGGTAGGCCACAACTGTCTGCATAAGACCTTCTTGAGAACATCTGGAAGAAGGCTGACAGTTATAAGCAGAATTATGCCCAGCCACGCAGGACCACTGGACAGCATTTGCATGAATACATAATACATCCTCTGATAATTGAGAAAAGGCCTAGAAGGAAAAAAAAAATAAACAGATATTACACTTCAATATACAGAAGACAAACTGGCAATGCTAAATATAAAAATTGTGACACTGACGAAAGTCCAACTTCCCAGTTTGTGGCAGTTCATCCACCCAGTTTTCTCAAAAGATATAAACATGCGCTGACCTAGAGGGAACTACTTTCCCCTTGTTTTTCAGACTGCAGAAAATACCATGCTGTCTTCCCTCACAAACATAACTTATCTGATCTTCTTGTCCTGTTTATGCTCTTCCACCTACTCCTTATCTCACTCCAGGTATTTTCCACCTTTCTGAGAAATATCCCACCCATTACTTTCCTCCCCTTTCCAAATGCACACATAGAGTGAGGCTCATTGATCATACCTTTTTTTATATCTCTCAACCTCCCTTAAGCATCTGTGATGATTTCACGTTATACTCCCTAACTTATTCACCGTGTTTTTACCTGACCCCATTTTCACCGCTTTCACTTCGATGTTTCCCTGCATCTCCATGGCAGTTGTGTGGTCATTAAAATGCCATCACCGCTCGGTAATGGGAACCGGAGGCCACGTTTACTGAGAGCGAAGACCAATGGACAGTTAGTAGCAATATTGCAATGTAAAGGCCTCCTACCAGGGGGGCAGTTTCCTGCTGGCCTCCAGAATTTGATAGAAATCATCACATTCTAAAAAGGTAATAAAATTAAAATACACTGCCGCACGTAAATAGTCACTTCTCTACTACACAGCAAGGCTGGCTAGAAAATGCTAACAGGGAAAATGTCACTTCTGTAACCTGATTTCATTCTGATGCTGAGGAAACTAAGATCTGATCTTACTGAGGGGGGGGAGAGGAAAAGAGGCAACTGTATATCCAAGGCATTGGCAGGTAGTTACTAATTTACAATGAACACATTGAAATACTAATCCTTACTCCAAACTAAATGGCACCTTAATCACTGCGCAACTCCTAACCTCTGCTTTCTCTTTAGGCACTCCAAATGTTTATGTATACAAAGTACGACAGTTCCAGCAGAAGTGTTTAGAAAAAATAATTAGGCAGTATCTACAGCTGAGAGACATAAATTCAAGTTCCTGTTGGCAACCAGGCAGATAAGAACTTGAATCTGTTTCAACTTGATCTCCTTCCCAAAAATTTCAGTTTCAAAACCACAGAATTTTTAATAGAAAAGAAATCCAACAGCTACTTTCAATCAGCAGCGTACAAGAATTACACTAATTATTAAAAAGCTTCTTACCAACAGCAGAACAAGTAGGCGCTCAGACATCTACAGAAAATTTGCTTTGCTGAATAAGGGGGCAAATAACGAGCTAAAACACAGGAGTCCTGGCCATCCACACAACTTCAGTGTCAGTTCCAGTGCCTGGCCCTAGATTAGATTGCTGCAGCTTGTTCCCTCCAGCACAAGCTGACTGGATGGGCAGCTGGCCCTGAGTTGCATAGACGTGACCTACTCTATGACATTTTGCCTCAGACAAAGAGCCTCAACTACTTGAGCCAACTCTTGAACAGCTCTAGATGGATACTACCAAGACAGCCCCCCAGTGGCAGCCTGAGGCCTGATACTCTTCTCTTCATAGTCTTCTCTAAGAATATTTTAGCAGCCATTCAGTGAAAGAGGAGCTGAGCCTTCTGTAATTACCATTACTGACATGTGACTGTTATTGGGAGTTCTGCAACACATAAAAGCTAAATTTATTTCTGTTTGGGGAAAAAAAAGTGAAATACATAACAACTTTATAATATCTTTCTGAAGTAACATTTGTGTTGTAATTTATATTAAGGTTCATACCAAATAATTCCTCCCCAGAGCAGAGAAAAGATAATGTAGAATACCAGTGATCCCCAGATCATGAAGTGATTTATCCACGTCCAATAATGTGTATCTAGTGCAAGCTGAAAAAAACCCAAATGAGATTATATGGTGTTATTACTATCTAGCAGCAACAGAATACTCAGCAGGAGATGAAATAAAATTACACCCTTTGAAAACCAGGAAGGATTCTACACAGAATTAACTAAAAAATGTTTTTCAATTTTGAGCACAGTTAAGAAGGCACAGATAGCAAAATACATATTTGAACTAATTTAAACTAATACGACAGTGCATATAGAGAAAACCCAATATAATTAAATAACAACCTTACTCTTAAGAAAACAAGCTCTAAGAAAGCTTGAGTGGATAAAACACAGCACACCATACCTTCAATGTAACCGTGAATACTAGCACAGTAAACACGAGTGTTCCAAAGGTCCAGTTCCCAAACATCTATAAAAAACAGGCCAAAGCAGTTATAGGCAATGTTGTCCACTAGTTTAAGAGGTCATTATGGACAATTCACAGAGCTATGCATTGCTTTGTGTCAGGAACTAACATACTGCATTATTATGTAATCTACCCAGTACAAATTATTTTGGTTTCTCACCCTCGTGCATACACACCTCATATTTCATACAGACAGGAAAAAAAAACCCCAAAAACACAATCAATGCACTCAACCTAAAGTTTATGGGTATGTTTCTTAGTAAAAATAAAGTATAGCACAGTTGACAAATCACTGAGATTTACAAATGAACGAGAAACATTTCATCAATCTTTTTGAACATCCTCTTTTCTTTGTCTTCTTCCTCTGCTGTCCTTGGTGTTCCACGATTTCTTGGAGGTTCAACAGCGTGTTATACAGATGAGTAACAGTGCAAGAAAGAATATGATAACATAAAAGCCATGCAAATACTTAAATGTTCTACATACATTTTAAGATAATACACACTTTTTTATTGTGGTTGATTTTCTCCCCACCTGCACCATGAAATAAAAACATATTCAGCTTTTAAAGTGGGGAGAAATTATCATAAATGCTGATGGAATGAAGAACCAATGGTGAATATAGTCACAGAGGATTGTGTGGACTGTAGCAGCTTTGAGAGGACCAAGTTCAGGATCCAGAGGAATGTTGGGAAAGTTAAGCAGCTGAGTTAGGACACTATCTGAGGAGAAGAGCCTTTGTTTTATTCGCACCATTGAACCCATGAAAGGGAAGGGCGCTTAAGAGAGATGAATGATTTCTTAAGAGAGACAAATGATTTTGAAAGAAAAATGGTGAGATCTTATGAACCCTCTTCTGCAGGAAGATGTAAAATTTCATTAGAAGACCAGCTGAACAAGCAGGGCATTTCTCAATGAATAAGAAGGCAAAATGGGAGCATGCAAGAGATGACAATACGGGCAGACAGCAAATGGGTAGCACAAAAGCATTACCTGGGTACAAAGGAACAAAATCACACAGATTGAAGCTCAGTGAGGGGGGGGTGTTAAGGGTAATATAAAGGATATTTACAGGTATCCTGGTGTCCTGGTTTGAGGTAAAACGAACCAATTTTCTGTTTTACAGTTTTACTTTCTTAGCTGGGTCTCTTCTAACTAGCTAAACTCTGAAATTAACAGCACATTGTTCAGAGCTGTTCCGTCTCACAGTGATAAGACCTGATTTTACCAAGTGATGGTATGCAGAGAGGCCCTTGTTTAGACTTATTGCTGGAAGAACCAAGGTCAGATAATTTTCAGCATTTGCCCGTTGGAGGGTCCCACCTTCAAGGAGGAGTGGACAGGACAGGTGACCCAGAACTGACCAACAGGGGTATTCCATCCCATCCGCATCATGCCCCGTATAAAAGCTGAAGGATCAACAGGTCAACTCCCTTTTTTTGCCCCTTCTTCGATGGCTGACATCCAAGGAGGACTCTGCCTGTTCGTCTGCCTTTGATCCTGATCCGAGCGTTCCTGACTCCAGATCTGGAATCCGGCTCCTGTCGATCACCGAGTCCAGTTTGGGACTTTTCCTGAAGCCTGCTGGTGACGTGGTCGTCATCCTGGGAGCTTGATACGGTTTTGTATATACTGTATACTCCCTTTTTCCTAATTTTCCTTTTTATTATATTACTTATATTTTCATTAAAGTAGTTTAGTTTGTTCTAAACTCTTGAATTTCTTTAACTCCTTCCTCTCCTCTCTGACCAAAAGGGGGGAGGGGGGAACATCTGTCAATCAGGTTTTGGTAAATTTAGCTGAAACCATGACACCTGGTTTCAAAGGGAAAATGTAAGTCCACTCACTGGAGTGGTACAGCAACCTAGTGGAAGGTATTAAAGAAAATGCCAAAGAATTCAATATTCTGGATATTAAGTCTTCAAGAGCAAAGCCTGTTCCTTGCATCTAACAGCAAAGCCTGGGAAGGAGAGGAACAGCCAACAGTGTGGAAGCCGCAGGGTATGGAGCTGTTAAGGAGCACGATCAGCTGATGCAATCTATTTTGAAATTCATAAAGTATTTGACACTTAACTCAGACACTCCAGGCTGGACAAACAGACTACTACTTGAATTGAAAACTGGCTGAACCACTGGACTCAAAAATTTAGTGATCAATGACTTTATGTTTGGTTGGCTGATGATAATCAGTGAACAACACCAGGGACTGAGACTGGGCCTGATAATTGCTGAATACCTGACAGTGGCCTGGATGATGACATCAAATTGCCAGGTGGTACAACAGAGAATGACAGACAACATGAATGGCAGTCTCAGTCCAGAAGGACCTCTGCTGATCTGAGAAGTGGGATAACAGTTATCTTCGGAAGTTCAATAAGGACAAGTGCAAAATCTTACATCCATGTAGGTGTAATATATTCAAACTGACTGGCTGAGCAATGGCCCCGAAATCGAAGTTGCAGTGGGGTTAAAGTAGACTCCAGGCTGAATACAACCCTATACTGTTCTCTCTATATAAATAAGGGAAATTGCAAACTGAGCTGTATTGAGAGGAACATAACCATTCAATCAAGAAAGGTTACCACTCCCCTCTACTCAGCTACAGTGAGGTTGAACCTGGAACACGGCACTCAGACTTGGGCCTCTCAGTTCAGAAGGAATGTGAATTAAAAAAAAAATTGTAAAGGATCAAGTGGCAGGCAACTGAGATGGATAGCAGTCTGGGGCTCTCCTGTGAAGAAAGGCTGAAGTACTTCAGTCTGGCGGACAAGAGGTTAAGGAACAATCTAGTAGCTGCCCACAAATCTTTGAAGAACAATTACAAAGATGAAGAGGTAACAAACCTCTCTTCAGCAGCAAGAAAAATTCTGCTTAGCTATTAGAGAATTTTTTTTCATGACGAAGGCAGAAAAACTTTGGAACTGGCTGACCATGAAAGTTAACAAATCTCTGTCCTCAGGCATATTCTAAACAAAGTCTTTTGTAAGTCTGTTTATTAACATCTAATTTATTAAAAAAAAATTCTTTCTGTGCTCTGCTCCCAGCCTATCCAAGACTTCCTCCCACTCCTACAACTGTATTTGTTGTATCTTCCATATCCCTATTTATTCTACTCTGCATCAAATATTAAAAATTAAAAAAACAAATCACACAGGAAATACATTTTATTGTAAACTAAGATGACACTTAGAATCTGTAATCACTTCTACAGTGCCTTCTTTTCTTCTTACCTTCTTTGTGTAGTTGGCTTCTGACTATATGTTTTAACAACACCAACCTTCATATATGCAAAGTGGAACACCACACACAAAGTAATATCATCAATTAATAACAATAATAGATAAATCTTTGGCATCTTAGTTTTGCTTACCAGGAAATGATTGAGGCAGGCATTTATGAAGTAGGTCTCAGTAATTAAAAGTACACCTTTCCTTTATTCTAGTAACATCACCCTACAGCATGCAAACAGTTTCAAATAAATTTCTAGATACTGAGAAACATCCTTAGGGGATTATGTTTGGAAGCAAGCTTTACAGTACATACATTTTAGTTTGACACAGGCATCAGGCATCAATTTTATGACTCTTCAATTTCTACTAGTTTCGCAACAATGGTGACTAGTTCATTTATGGAAAGAAAGAAGAATTCAAAAATTTTGCTTCAGCACCCATTTTAATAATTTGGAACCTAACTTGAATCATCTTACATCACAAAACACCTGTTACCTTCAACCATTTTATCCCCTTTCCTGCTTTCTACTTTTTCCCCTGTTCCATAATAGCATATTGTCATGGTAAACTTTTCCAATCTTCAAATCTTTCATAGACTTTTTCCAGATGCGAGCATAATTTTAGTACTTGGAAATAAGCATCAAAACCAACTAGCAGTCTTGTATGTATAAACTCATATTTGTATCTCTAACTATTCTTGCACAATAGCAATTTCAAGCCTTTAAGTCTAAAATTACAACTCAAAACCTTTAAGTTTTATACAGACAAACATGCATGCTGAATGATGATGAATTTTCTAACCCACCCGGACACTCAAGAGTCAGAATGTCTCATCAGGCAATGCATTTCATCATAAAAGCTTAACATGGGTATCTAGTTGGATAATTTAGAAATTAGGCACTAGTTGGGCTTTATAGCTTTTCAAGAAGAATTTGACTTAACGTCTGCAACAAAAGTAGGCTAAAATTTCAAAAAGGAACCCAGTCAGAATATTTGCAATACAAACAGTTTTAAAATGTGTTCAGGTATGAGAGGTCTAATTTTTAGTACTATAAATATAAGCTGATGCAGAGTTTAAACATCTAACAGAATATAACAGTACCAGAAAAAGAAGTGCTGCAGCATACAGTTACATCTAACGGAAATTCATTCCGCCCTTAGAAAAGCTCTTTCTAACAAATGTTCTCTCACACACTAGAAGTTCATTTCCCTGACAGGTGTCACAAATATATTATTTAATGATATTTGAATATTCTATTTCTAGCAAAGATACATGTTACATATAGGCAGCAAACTGTGCCCAGTTTATTTTCTCTCAAAATTTCTCTTTTCTAAAGCCATTCAAGCACTTTATAGCATAAACCATAACAAATTTTCTATAGCAGAAAGAGTCAGCAACAAAATGTAAGTTACAGGAAAGCATAGAAAAAAATAAAATGCAAGGAAGCAAGAAACCTACATATTTTTTAAAATTCATGGCTCTTTACCACACCTCTTGTACGTTAATATATCTTATATCCTACATAAGTTCTTCATTTTTAAAATACTTATGAAGTAGCAATAAAGAACATCTCTATCTATAGGTTTAGGTGACACTTTGACAAAATTACATAAAATATTTAACTGCTCTTTAACAGTCAAATTAAAGAACAGTGAAAGATGAAATGAATATCATGACAAATCCACAGTAGTCTTACCATGTGAGTGCTGGTTGTCATTAGCTGAGGATAGGAAGAGAAGCAAGTAGCAAAAAGAAAAAAAGCACACAAATAAAATAGACCAAAACATCAATGGGTAAAATAAATAAAATGCAAAAATTCTTAAAATTTGCATATTTGCATTCATGTGACTGCAAAGCAAGTAGAGATAGATTACTTTAAGGTGCCATACATAAAAAATGATTAAAATATTAAAAAGCTTGTTATATTTAAGCTCTTTTACGATCATTCATAACTACCAATAGTCTTCTGATATGTTAATTGGATATCTGTCAGATACATGTTCAGCACAAAACAGAAAAGTTACTATGTAAATTCTGAACGAATGCTTGGAATTTACAATATATTGCTCTCCTAAGCTGTATAAAGTCCTACGCTTCTGTCTACTGATACAAAGAATTCCTGTTGCATAGTTCAGACTTTGCTAAACAGATAACCCATCTATCTCACCATAACTCATAAAACAGTTATCACCTGTGCTGGAAATCTTGAAGAAAACAATTAAAACTTGTGCATTCACAGCACACTTGACATTAATAAAATTACCTTTGACTGATCAAATCCAACACTAACCTGTCCATTGCTGGTCAAAATTGTGTTGTCAAACAAGAAATAGGCACCAAAGAAAAATACCACAGCATCAAACACTCCTAGGAATGTCCAATAAATAAATGCACGCCAGCGCAGCAAAGCATTCTTGGCAACATCTCTGTGTAAAAGAAGATATATGCATTCATTATCAGCATGTTCAAAAAGCCTAGACCAATGATGTCACTCATACGGGCTTTTGAAGGAAAAGCAATTAAGAGACTGCATGTCAAATTACCACATTACCACATGACAACTGTCTGCCACTTCACATCCAAATCCCTCCTGAAGGTTCCCTCTTTATTTTTTATTTAATTTTTACTAAATCCTTTTAACCATTGCCTGTAATTATGCCTATTTCAACTGTATGGTAAATTCTTCTGTGCTGCACCTTTTTAGCTTTCAATCTTTTTACAGAAGGTATCTTTTTCTCAGTATTTGCTCTGTGTGATGATCCACTGTAGATTTTAAATGGAAACACTAGAGGTCTCTGGAGACTTTATTTCCCATGGGGTACTTTTATACAGAATATTGCAACAAAACAAGATCTTAATATTATGTGGGTCACACAAAGCAAGGAATTTGCAGTTGAGTTGAAGCTTCAGGTTAAATTTGACTTCTTGGATGTTTTCCCCCAAAAAATACAGGATTGGTCAACAGAACTGTTCACTAGGATGCATTTTCTTTTACAGAAAAATGTAAATATTACATCTTCAGCTCTCAGTCCACAGAACGAGTATACCAACTTGGCCTATATCATAAGACATATGTCAGAGTAAATCAGCACACAGTTAAATGAAAACCCAGAATTACAGAAACATTTACTACCAACCAATACTTTCACCATATCACTGTATCTTAAAACCTGTCTGATGACCATATGAAATAATTTCTCCCCACAGTTACCAACATACAGTGCAAAAAACCATATGGGGCTAACGGTGGCCTCATCTGACCTAGAACAATTGCTCTATTGCCCCAAACAGCTTAGCTATAGACTCTCTTAGATATCAAAATGCAAATGTTTTTGACCAAATAACCTCCACTAGTTTTTAGAAACCAAAAAAGTCTTCTGAATGACTTCATTTTCATAGGTAAAAAATTTGTACTGCATTGATTAATGCATACATGACCTTCAGGTATCTACTATTACCTCTCTTAAATCTTGAATTATATACTGTTACCACTCTCTGAAAAGTACTGGGTTTACAGCTACAGGAATCAACACTGGGCACTGTTCCTGATTTAGATGGCCACATACAGTTAATTAGCAAACAATGTATTCCAAATGGCTAAGAATCTAAACCAGTCACAGCTGCAATGCCCAGAACTGAGTTGACAACACACAGAGGACAATGCTGAACACCACACAGAATACAGCCTATAATACAATACTCAACCCATTCCTCTTTTCTTCCTGAATTTAAAAAAAAAATAAAAATATATATATATATAAAAAAAAGCGCTAATTAAATTATTGTTGGGCTTCTTTGTGCATTTTAGTACCAGTGAAACCCCCTTAACTGTGCCAGTCTCCGGTCACCAGCCGTATATCCAGTCGTCATCTCATCCACAGTACAGCTTCTCTTGTTGACGCTGGCCACAGCTAGATTACTTGGCATGTTTATTGACTTAACAGAATTTGTTTCTTGGTTTTGGTTTTGTTTTTTAATGTATACGATGTTTAAATACACTTCACATTTTATATAATACTATCTGGCTATTAGTATTTTTCAGGAACCATAGTTCTTGGTGGCTATATATATTTTTGTGACTTTTTTTGTAAACTAAGTGCCGTTTCAACGTTACAATCATTTTTAGAGTTATTGTAATCAATGTGAATATCATGTTTTTTCAAATCTGTTCTGAGCCTGTAGTGTTTGCTTTGTGATCATATGTGTAATGTATATATTCTGTATAGTTACATTGTATTGAAATACTAGCTTGTTTGATATAAGAAAAGTATGTATTGGGTACCTTTTTGCTAGCCTGGTTGTTTAATCTTTAAAAAAAAATGTTCTAAAATACAAAAAAAAAAATATCTCCAAACTGGTCCCATTATAGGTCAAAATTAAGGGGGGAGAAAAACTAGTTTTGAGTGTCTTTGGATAGAAACATGAAGCTAAGATTTTTCATTAAAATATTAATGTTTTATGGAGTATATCTTTGCTTTGTGTCGTTATTTCACTAAACCGGAGTTTGCCTTCCAGTACCGAAGACTCGCTTTGACCTCGTGTAAGAAGGTACGACCCCGTTGCTAGAGTTCCGTTCTCTTACGGCTTTTGCTTACAATCAGTCTCAAAATAGCTGAGGACGAGGAGAACTTGCTGTTGCTGGAGCTGTCGTGGCGAGGAAGGTAGTTTAAAACAAAATAAGCGTTAATAAATGATGGGAGAAGTTACATGAGTAAAGAGTATTAAGAACAAAGTACACAATTCTGTTTAATTTTCCATTGTATATTACGTTTCCTTTTGTTAATGCTCTCTTTTAGGCTGTATTCTGCAAAAGCGGTGGGGCCATCTCTTGAAACGGGTTTCTATTGATGGAAAGCCAGCCAAGAGTGAGCCTAATCACATTAGTCAAAGCAGAAGATGTTTAAAAAAAGGACAGTAGCCAGAGTCATCACCATGGCAGCTGCGAGTTTCAAAGTAGTCACAAACCAGCCTGAAAGTTGTGGGACTTAAATCCACCTCTGCACTTTCTGGCAAGCCTTGCAATTAAATTAATTTACCTCCCATCGGCCGGAGCGGGGATGCTGGCTGGATCCACACAGAGCTAGGGCGCAGGTAGGAAGCATCTGAGATGGGATTCAATACATTCATCAGTGACCTGGAGGAAGGGATGGAATGTCCCCTCAGCAAGTTTGCCGATGATACAAAGCGGGAGGGGTGGGTGACACACAAAAGGCTGTGCCACCATCCAGCGAGACCCGGACAGGCTGGAGAGTTGTGCACAGAGGAACCTGATGGAATTCATCAAGGGCAAGCGTAGGGTCCTGCCCCTGGGGAGAAATAATCCCCTCCACCAGGACAGGCTGGAGGTGATCTGCTGGAGAGCAGCTCTGAGGAAAAGATCTGGTGGACAACAGGGTGCCCAGGAGCCAGCAATGTGACCTTGCGGCCCTGAAGGCCAAGGGCATCCTGGGGTGCATGAAGAAGAGCCTGGCCAGCAAGTAAAGGGAGGTCATCCTCCCCCCTGCTCTGCTCTGGTGAGGCCCCATCTGGAGCACTGGGTCCAGTTCTGGGCTCCCCAGTTCCAGAAGGACAGGAACCTGCTGGAGAGGGTACAGCAGGGGACCACAGAGATGATTAGAGGCCTAGAACATGCTTCTGATGAGGAAAGGCTGAGGGACTTGGGTCTTTTTGGTTTGGAGAAGAGAAGGCTGAGGAGGGATTTGATCAACACCTGGAAATACTTCAAGGGTGGGTGTCTGGAGGATGTGGCCAGTCTTTTTCCAGTGGTACTCAGTGACAGGAGAAGACTTGTACGTAAGAAGTTCATGTGAGGGTGTCAGAACCCTGGCAGAGGCTGCCCAGAGAGGTGGTGGAGTCTCCATCTTTGGAGACATTCAGACCCCGCCTGAACACGTTCCTGTGCAACCTGCTCTGGATGGACCTGCTTTGGCAGGATGTTGGACTGGATGATCTCCAGAAGTCCCAACCCCAGATCAATCTGTGATTCTGTGGGAGGGAAAAAGACAATGGAAGAACATTCCGTGGTGCAGAGGAGACAGCCACAATGAACCCCGGATGGTGAGGTTGGAGAGGTTTCTACATGTTGGCTTCTCATTTTCCTGAGAAGGTCCAAGTAGGACCTTGCGTAGGGACAGAGGTATTTTATCAAAAGCCCAATTGGAAGCGGGAGTGTATCTGGTGATGGCTTTGGAGGGAGTTAAGTTTGAGATGTGAAGGCTTTGACTCTACTGGATTTTGCTGGTTTGAAGGCAGGCAGACCCAGCTGGGAGTCTGCAGTGATGCTTTTCAGAGCATGATGAACCTAAAGCCTGTTGTAGACGAACATCCACTATCGTGAAGCGAAGGCGAGACTGCTCTAATGTCTGCCTTTGATGGATACCGAGCTTCGGGCTTCAGTTCCTAAGCACAACCATATGTTTAACTTTAGCCCGAAACCAAAGCAAGTGCGTGCTGTTGAAGTTTTTCTGTGGCTTCCTTACAGCCTTTTAAGCCTTTTATTCCTGACAGTAATGAAGGAATATGGGGTTTTTTTTGCGCAGTGGCGAGCGGCCGAGATGAGATTGAACCCGTAGCTACTAAGACCATAGTAGAGCAAAGCAGGGACCAGAGCTCTCCCAGGGCTTTGCTGCCCCATTCTCCCTGGTGAAAACTCAGCTGCTGAGAGATCCACCTGGCTGGGATTCTGCCTAAAGCTCTTTTCCCAGGCTGTTTCTGCGTGCCGAGTACCGAGTGTAGCTCTGCCATCACCACTCTTGGAGCAGAAATTGATCTGAGACCGTGAGCAGGGGTAAGTGAGTCCGTGTCACACCCTCGGGTGCAGCTCAGAGATGGTTGTCGGTCGGTTCTGATTTTGGGGAGCTGCTCGGCAGTATTTTCAGAGGAGAATAGCAGGTTTATGTTTGCTGAGAGTAGCCTTAATTTTCCTGGCTGCTTTTCACAAATCCTTTAGAAACAGGCCACAGGCACCCAGAGGGAAACCGGCGTGTCTGAAAGCCGCTCTGGAGGCTGGAGTTAAGCTGCGTTTGGTGATGAAGTGCCTTCGTCTCGGTGGTGAGGTCTCCCGGTGAGGTCTCTCTCTCCATCTCTTTGCATATCTCGCTTGAACCTTTCCCTCAAATGAAATTTGAGGGAAAATGAATTTGATAAATTTGAGGGAAAACCAATTTGAAATGAAATTTTCAAATGAAATTTGAACTTCTCTCCCAATTTTGAAGTTAATGGCCTGGGTGCTTTGCTCAGCTGCGTGTCAATTTGTGTCGCTGATACCCCTCTGGTTGGATTTTTCTGGGAGTATCCTTGAGAACGCATCTGGCTAAACTGCATTCCCCATCTTCCATGTGCCTGCCTCAAATGAGATGCTCGGGCCCTGTGTTTTGTAACACTCCCATCGTTTAGAAGATAACAGTTTGTTGTTTTGTTTTTTTTTCTCACAAAGTACTGCTTGTTCCCCCCTCCCCGTACCCGCACGCGCGCGCACACGCGATCTGGATGTGCTCACTCAGAAGGAATTTCGAGCGACGACCGTACAAAAACATCGATTGACCAACTCTTTCCTTGCTGCTTCCCTACAGAAACCGCTGGTCTTCCTGTCTGTTTCTTGATTAATTCTCAGCGGGTGGAGCAGGTCACTGGCTTAAACCTCCGGCAAAGGACCTTGCATCCCTCTTTGTACTTATTTCTCTGGAGTTTGGAGTGAAAAAGAGGAGCGTGGGCTCCTGTGAGGCTGGGGCCATCTTTCAAGCTTGTCCTCCACAGGGAGGCAGGACTCATGGACAAGATACTAATTGTAAAGAAGCAGATATATTTTATGGTCCTGAGAAGGTTGTTTTTGGAGGGGGGGGGGAGTGTTCATGACATTTCAGTGTATTTTTCTACAGTCCTTAATTATTTGTTGGCTTCAAGCATTTGTACTTGCAGGGCAGAATAGCTTTCTGACCGCCTCGGGCCCAAGATAGCTGTGAGTATGCCCCTGGCATCCATACCTCTAGAAAGACAGAAAAATAATGGTAAAATGGATCATCTGAATTCTTTGCAGGTGGGAGAGTTGTCTGCCGGGTGAGTATCCCCTCCCCAAGTCCGAGGGGAATAGGGACAAGTGTCGGGAGAGGAGCAAGGAAACCAGGAGGTGTTTGTGGGCAGGTGGAGGAGGTGACTCTCCATCCCAGGATCATCGCGGTGTGTAAGCGGAGGCAACGGTCTGACACAAGCTGATGAGGAGAAACGATCCCTCGGGGTTTGATGCTGATGGGTGAGAGCCCGCCGGCTTCAGAGGAGCAAGGTAAAGCACAATCCCAGTCCACTTAAGCATTTAAATAGCCTACCTTTCCAGAAATAGGTCGAAATCACTCCTTAAGAGCTCACCCAGTTGGTAAACTTTGCTTTTGCCGGTTGTTCTCTGACTCGCCCCGGCGTATTTTACACCCGTGCACTAATGGGGTGCATAGGACTGTTTTGGGGGAGACTTTTATGCGTAGAACAAAAGTGGAGAGAAAAGACACCAAAGCACAGGACTAATAGGCAACAGAGCACGGCAAACCAAAACATCTCTGCAGGGTAGGACTTCATCTTCCCGGAGTTTAAATGAGAAAAATAACAAAAATCCTAACAAAACCTTTTTATATAACTTCAGCGGTGCAGTGATCAGTTTTGGGGCTGACGTGTCAGCAATTATAAACAACAGTTATGCAACTGCCTCCTTGATTGAATTGAAATTAATACCCAGAAAGAACGAGCCAAGCAAAAAGAAATGGCTTGGGGTTGGCTTGTTATGTTTTAAATAAATAATAAAAAAAAACAACTGCTCAGGTCTGCCTCTTTTTTCCAAAGGGAGCGCAGGCCCAGGGTGACAAATTTTGAACAGACAAAGCAAATTGCTCTTAAAAATGTTATTTGGGTTAGAGGCAGAATTTTGTTTACCTTTTAAAGCTCACACCCCCTTTTTTTTTTTCAGGCTGGCAGTGAGTTTAATTTGCTGGAGTCCCTTCTTCTTTAAAACTCTTAAAAAAACCTGTTCACCACGTTGTGTCGCTGGGTTGTGTGACTCCGGTGTCCCCAGTTCACGCCCTCTGAGGAGAAGGCCCACGTCCGTGTGTGTGTGAGTACACATTTATTTCTTCCCCTCGCCGTCCAGCAGGAGCTCAGGTGGTTTTGGAGTGGAACCGCGGGCAACGTCGCACGGGCAGCACCTCCGAGAGGAGCGTTTCCTTCCAGTGAATACCAGTTTTCTGGGAAATTCTTATTCTACCTGGCTGCACGGGTAAATTGTGAGTCCTGGCTGTGCCCAACCCCTGTTCTGTCTGACAGAGGCAGGATGCAATTACTGCTCTGTCCCATTAATGAGTTTGTGCGGACGTGAACTAACCTCCTGGAATCCATTGGCCATCCTGAGGTAGGTGTGTTGTTTTCAATGGATCTCTTCTCAAAGAATTCCTGCAGCTTTTCTGTTTCTCATGGATTTCTCCTGTTGCTGCAGGGAAATCCCCATCCTGTAGTACTGTGTCCCCACCTGGAGCACTGGGTTCCCCAGTTCTGGAAGGACGGGGAACTGCTGGAGAGGGTACAGCAGAGGACCACAGAGATGACAAATGGCCTGGAGCATCTCTCTGCTGAGGAAAGGCTGAGGGACTTGGGATTGTTTAGTCTGGAGAAGAGAAGACTGAGGGGGGATCTGATCAACACCTAGAAATACTTCAAGGGTGGGTGTCAGGAGGATGGGGCCAGGATTTTTCCAGTGGTGCCCATTGGGAGGACAAGGGACAATGGGCACAAACTTGAACCTAAGAAGTTCCATCTAAAGATGAGGAGGAACTTGTTGACTTTGGGGGTGTCAGAGCCCTGGAAGAGGCTGCCCAGAGAAGTGGTGGAGTCTCCATTCCTGGAGACATTCCAAAAACACCCGGATACGTTCCTGTGGGACCAGCTCTGGGTGGACCTGCTGTGGCAGGGAGTTGGACTGGATGATCTCCAGATGTCCCTTCCAACCCCATTCTGTGATTCTGTGGAATAAGAGATGATGCTTAGGAATGAAACCTGTTGTTTCTTTGCTCCTCCTCACCTTTTCCCCCCTGAGTAGAAGAGGAGCTTTGAACTTGTTGCTTTCAGTGGGAGAGAAGGAAGCAGATTTTGGAGGTTCCAGCACAAGGTGGGTTTGCAAACACGTCCTACTGAGATACGTGCTAGCCTCACTCATCCAGGGAATTCACTACCCTGTGTGCAACAGGTTCGGAAAGCAAAGTGCCATAGAAAACCCACAGAATATAGCTATTTGTACGTTCATGCTCAGCAGTGATGAGATTTTGTACTGGATTCCCTGCCACAAGTCGACATGGGACGAGTGGCTTCATCCCTGGTAGCTGTGTGGAGGGGAAAAAAAAAAAGCTCATTTTAAAACTGTTGCATTTCCAAAGGCTGTTTGTCTTTCCTGGGCCAGTAACTCTGAGGTGCTGCTAGCCTGGGTGTGCTGTTAGGTGTGGTCCATGCAGCCACCTCCTTGTCCTTGCCTTTCCCACTCGCTTCCTTCCATCTCTTGCTGTGGATTTGGAGGGAGCAAGGAAAAAGGGAAAGCTCGCATGGCCACTGACATCTCTCTAAGCCAGACATAAAGCCCTGGGAGGTTAAATTGTATGTTTTGCTTCTCCTTCCCCTCTGGAGACATGAAAAGAATTATAGGAGCTTGATCTATAGCGTGGCTAGGCAGCTGTGATGGGTGCTTTATTAAAGTCCGTGGCAATCAAGCTAACACAAACCAGAACCTTTTCCCTGTAGCTTTATGTAACCCTTTAAAAAGTGATGGATGCTTTGCAGCAGGAGTGAGGGGGGGTTGAGGGGGACGGAATCATTAGGTTAGGTCAAACTGCACGACGTGATAACCAGAGCAATTAATAGCACTTAATGGGAAATAGCGAAGTCTTGGCTCCTTGAATATTAGATGGTTTATAATCCAGGACAGATTGCCTTTAAAGTATGGCTCTCATCAAAAGGATGGCTACAGAGCCCTCGGTACAATAAAGCTGTTCTGTGGAGATGATCCTTTTCACTGTCTGTGATGACTTAAGTAGTGTTTTTGCTACTGGTTTTGCCCCTCTTTTGTCTCGGTGCTATAGGAGCAGCTCTCTGGGGGAGGGAACCCGAGTCCTTGCTTGGGAGAACTGGCAGCAGGGACTGGCAGCTGAACTCCGGTGGCACCAGCGCCTTTTCTCCATCAGCTGCTTTTTGGGCAAGCTCACTGGCTCAGCTGCAGGGCTCTAACTGGGCACGATCTGGTTTTGTCTTTATTGCTAGCGATGATGCCAGAAAGCCTGCGGCTTGAATCCCCATCTCAAAGTGGGTTTGCAGACCCGTGTTCTGAAAAAAAAACCTCAAAGAGAAAAAAAAACCTTTCTTTTGTTTGCCGGCCAGCACAGAGACTTGGGGGTGGGTGTTGGGAGAGACACAGAATCTAACAGCACAGAACACAACCCGCTTGATGTGCCAGGGCACATTTCCCTCCCCTTCCTTCAGCACCTTGGCTATTTTGATCCCTTAATTAACCAGTGACATTCTGTTTTCTAGGTATCCCCTGGTAGACCAGGCAGCTATTTATCTGTCTTCTTTCCTTTAGAGGAGGAGGAATCAAACTTCAGCAGGAGGAATCAAAGAGAATTAATCAATTCCTGATGAACAAATGTCACTGTTACCAGAATGTATAAAAGCAGCCTCCTGGATCTCCTCTCCGTCTCAGTGTGTGTAAGTCTACACCCCATCTCCTCGTGCAGTAACTTCATGGTTTGTGCAATTCTGTCCACTCTTAGGGATTTCTCGTCCACCACGTGCACCCACGCCATTTCAGGGCTTCTTGAGTTGTGAGATGGGCACAGGAGTGTTCCAGTCCACACAGACACTGAGGACCTCAGGCCTGTAATATTTTTTTATACAACTGCATAAATTCATTACTGTGGTTTTTGGGTTTTCTTCTAAGCAGGGGTGTCAAGTCCATCCTCTTTGTTCATTAAAGCCAACTTGATTCTTAAACTCCTGAAGGGAAACAGGAGGCTTGAAGAAGTGGAGTTTTGGTTTTCTAGAAGTGTCTTGGAAAGATAATTACTGGATTAGTGTAACTATCCCCCAAGCAAGAATATAAACCCTGCAAAATTGGAAACTAATTTTCACTGCAACTTTTTGATTTAGAAAGTAACTTTCATTCTGAGATGGTGGTTCGTTTTGACAAAGTACCTCTATGTTTTTTGAAATTGCCTGCTGAAAATACCTGTTTTTTTCCCCATGATTTACCAGGCTATTAGAGGTTTTCTTCCTGCCTTGGATGACGAGGTAATTTCAGCTCGTGAAGGTTTTTCATAAAGTGGAGGCAGTTCCCTGCAGAACTTGGCCTTTTGGCAGACTCAGAAAGCCAGTGCACCCTTTCTTGCATTCAAGTCATGTTTGGTCATTTGGCTTTGGGGCAGAGGGGGTTTTGTCCAGGCTTTGGAGACTGGAAAAGAAACCCTTAATTTGCCTTGTGAAAACCAGATGGAACTGGGCTGGAAGATGACAGCCCCCTAGAAAAGTGCATGGAGAAGGGCAGGTATCTGCAGCCCCTTTCAGCTGAGCCACGTGTGGTTCCGTTGCCACCACCGTGGAGCAAAATGCTTGTCCTCCTTATTCTATTTATAGAAAACAAATATAATATTATTAGAGCAGGAGAGAGGCTGGACTCGGTAAATTGCATTAGCATATTGGCAGAGTTTAGGTTCCTGTCCTGGAAGAGTATCCATAACAAAACAATCTGCTTAATTACCCCGAGGTCCAGCAGCCTTGAGTGAGAAAAACCAGATTTTGCAAAGCAAAACCAGTTCTGCCGTTACCTTTCCGGCCCACTGTCCTTAAACATCACGGCTCTGCCGAACCTTGTGGTGAATGAACTTCAAGTCTTTAAGCCAAGTCAGAACTTAGCTTGGGTTGTTTTTTTTTTATCTCCTGAGGTGTTTCCTGAGCTCAATTACAAGTGACATGTTCCCCTACGCGCTGCTGATTGAAAAAACGCCGCCAACCTAAATCCCTCTCCGAACAGAATCCAATTAACCTCTTACTCCCCCTTCCTTCATCCCCCCCGCATCGGGCCTCATGGCTTTTTTCACACCTTTGAAAGAAGACCAAAGTAAATTACCTGAGATAACCATGGTACTCAACAACTGGGGTGTTTGTACTGGATTTCTGGGTTCAGTTGAGCTTTGGGGGTATGGTGTTGTTGTCCACAAGGTGAGAGCCCGTGGGTTTTGTGGTGGTGTGTCCAGTTCTCCCTTGCCCAACCCATCATCTGGGTGAGGACCTTGCTGTCCCCATCTGTAAAAGATGGGCAGCGATCGCAGAATCACTGGATAACAGAGGTCGGAAGGGACCTCTGGAGATCATCTAATCCAACCCCTGCCAGAGCAGGGTCACCCAGAGCAGTTTGACCCTCAGTAACGTGTAGGAAAGTTGTTGAACGCATTGGATGCAGACCTTTGCATAACTACAGAGACCACCCAGGGCCACGGCGTGCTTGTTAACCATTCGGATTTTGCTTATATGAGCTTCAGGTTCCGGTGAAGCCTTGTTTTGAAGGTGGTTATGATGCCTGGGTGTTACACTGCCTTCCTGCTCGGGGCTGAGTTTTGCCCTAGATCCATTAATGTTTTGGCAGCGGCGCTTCCTCGCTGGTGTTGTCAAGACAGTTAGATGCTGAAGTCATCAGGAAGGCGTACAACCCTAAATGGAGCGGTTGGATCAGTGACCTACTTTAACAGAGGAGTCTTGCACAAGCCTGACCTTCTCCTCGTGATCCACCCTGAGACCTCAGCAGCACAACCCATTTCGAAGCGTCCCCTGCGCTGTCTCTCTTGTGTGTTGAAGTCTCACCAGGAAGGGCAACGAGTCCATCGACTGGGGCCAGGAGCTGTGATCTGGCAATCTTGAGTGCTTGATTTGGCTACGGCTTCGCTTTGCAAATCCCCACAAACATCTTATTTTCTCCATTATATTTTTTTTTTCCCCATTCTGTTCACAGTCCCGTGTCCTGAAGAACTTGTGCTCCCTGTGAATTAGTGGTAGGATTATTACTGGAATTTTGTCTGCTTGTGTGCTTAAGTAGGCTCAGACTCTCAAACTGGGCTGAGATTTAGGTTGTAGCAGTTGTTGGGGTTTGTTTTGTTAGCAGATGGCTATGTTTTAAAATAGTTCTTGTTTTCGTCTTACAAGCATCTTCCTCCAAACGTGCCTACAACAAATAAGCAGTAGAACTCAGACAGTGGCATAAATATGCTGTCGGGGACAAACCAGCCCCCGAGGACTGATCGGGACAGGTTTTGGCAGAGGTTTGGGGGTTACACCCCGTAAACTGAGAAATACAGTAAAAGAAATACTCAAAAAAAGCTCAAATCTCTTCCAGTAGGGATGCTCCGTGTGTTTTGTGGGTCTTGGATCAGCACGATCCGACTCTGCGTTCCAGCCAAAGCTAGTTTTGGAAGCGTTGCGACAAACGGCACCGTAAAATTCCCTATCTTCGTTGGGTTTCTCTTTTTATTCCTGTAGGATGGAGTAGCCCGATGAGCTTGTGTCTTAAAATCCTGGTGCATGGACCGACGGCGGGAGTACCGTGTCCAGAATGAGTGTCTTCAGTGGGAGAACCTGGAAAAAAAACCCTTTCGGGGAGGCTGACAGTCGGGATGTGCCGAGGCGGTGTTTCGATGAGGCAAGGTGGGCAGAATGTCCAGCCAGGTGGGTGCCCATGTTTCTATAGGTGCCCGTGTTTCTGTACGTGCGTGCGTTTGTGCAGCTGGCCGGGTGATAAAACGGGGTGAATGCCCTGGAACGTGGGAAGGCAGCGACGAGGCTGCACTTCACTGCAAAGTCAATACCAAAAGAACTAGTCTGGTCAGGTTTTCCTCAGACAATTATCTATTTATTCTCTTCCTGTAACAGCTCTCCAAATCCTTTTTTGGCATTTCTGCTTTTAACTCCCCTTTCCTCCCCTAAGCTGAGCATCCATCCTTCCCGTCTTTTGCTATCTAAAGCCCTTCCTTGCCAGTGGTCCCTGCGAGATGGCTCCCCCACTTCCCTCGTCATCGAAAACGGGAGCTTCCCCCCAACTTCATCGCCCCCCAGGGCATCTCTGGGGCTGTTGGCTCCCAACTGAGCTCGGGCAGTTCTGTCTGGGTTTTAGGTAGCGATGGGCCTGATCCCAACCCTGACCTAAGCTTGCCTGGAGGACCTTTCCCCATCTCCTGAACCACTCTGGGACCTTCTGTCTGGTTCAAAGCACGGGAGAAGCCACATCCCTCAGTGCTTCGGGCTGTTTGAACCCCACCACCACCACCCCAGCATTTTGCTGTCTTTGGCCTATTTCTTCATTTAATGTTCTCTGTTCTTGGAGATGTTTTGTTTCAGCCTATCCCCTGAAGAGGTCAAGTGCTTCCAGGGGGAGGTTAGCCTGTAGTTTTCCATGCGAGCAGACTGCTCTGCGCACGAGTGAATTTGTTCTGTGATAATACAGCCAAGCAGGCAAAACCACAAGTAAATCAGACTGGGGTAGGTTTTGAGTGTTTTTTTTTTTGGTGGGTTTTTTTCCCCACTTTTAATAACAGTTTACTATTCTGTAAGTGCATGTAAAGCACATGCCCTGTTCCCCCAGCCAAGGAGCTTGACAGCTTGTCAGCAAGAACTACCATAGGTCTAGAGTGACTGATTTATACAAGTAAAAGCACACGTGCCAAGACCTGGCAGCAGCTTGCTCCTTCTTCTTTCTTTTTTTTTTTTTTTGTAACGACTTGGCAACCCTCTCTCTTCTCCTTCATCCAAACTTTTGCCTTTTATAGTCTTTGAATAACGCTTTTTTTTTTTTTTTAAATGTATGTAGCTCTTTCCCCTCCCTTCTCTTTCAGCCGTTTGCTCTCCTTATCTGAATTGGCCACGGGACAGGAGATCTTGGCCTTTCTACAAGCGGTTTCTGACTGGAGCACACACAATCACAAACCTGAGTGCACATGGGCTCCTGTTTTTGTGCACGGGAGCATCAGGGCTCCCTAACACCTTCTTACCTGTGCTTGGATATATTCCTGTGCTGGTGAGTTGTACATGCTTGTGCTAAAAATCGCTTCCCTTCCTGGAAGGAAAGTCCACCTCCATGAGCTCACACTCAATCAAGCCTTTATTAATATGGATTCTCGTGTTTTCAGTATGGAACACTCATTTAACAAATTACACAAATTTGTCTGCCTTCCCAAGCGGGAATTCTTACTGACAGGCATATACAGAGGAGTATAAACCACCCCGTGGCCTCCAGTAGAGGCTCAAACTTGATTATCTATGAGGATTTATCGATTCTTTCTCGCTATGTTCAGGTACAGGCTCGTGCACAGCTGCGCAGCCACGCGGTTCCTCAGACACCCGCATTCTCAGGCACAGACAGTCTCTCACCCATGAGCTTATAGATTTATGATTTGTTGTGAGAGTGGAAAACAGCTGCTGCGGGCTAATCAAATACAGCAGAAGATTTAATGCAAAATATTGAAAAAACACTGTCTGGTAGGAGGGTGAAACACTGAAAAACATGCTGGTCTGGTGGCGCTGGGCCAGCGCGAAGAAGATTTGCACCTGGCCATGGGAAACATCAGCAACGGGTCTGGAGGAGGCTGCTTCGCCCTCGGAGGGCTGCCAGATCCACGGGTGAAAATTCACGTCGGGTCTGGCCCTGCCGATAAGCGACAGAAGTCTGAGCTGCTGTGGTTTTTTGGGCGCACGCAAGCAGAGCGGCTCAGCCTGGGCCGGTAGGAAAGCAGAGGAGCCCAAGTGGAGCGCAAGGTCTGCGGCAGAGCAGGTCGAAGTCCCGGCTGCTGTGGACTCACAGGAAGCCTGTTTGTCCAGGGCTTGTCGGTTCAGCACCTTTCACCAGTTCGTCTAAGGCTGCAAAGGCTTGGAAATAATTAACTGCAAAGGAAAGAATTTCATCTCAGGTTTCTGCTGACTGACGACACGGGCAATTTATGATGCCACAAGAAGCTCAGGCTGGGATTAGCTCTGTGTAACTCCCAACGCTGCTGCTTGGCAGCTCAGTGACTGTGTTGGAAGTGAGCGAACTAGATTAATACCTTGTGGATTTGAACTACGAACTTGCACGAGATTGGAGTTCTGGGGCTCAGACTAGAGCTGCAGCGCTTGCAACATCCTCCTCTCCCTTTCCCGGTGCCAGTAGGTGGGATTTCTCAGCTCAGCTCTCCCTTTTCTCACCCGGCAGGTAGAATCCCACTTGTCCATCTCCAAAGGTAAGACAGTAAAGGGCTGGGCTGTGAATATAGTGAAGAATCAAAGTGTCCTTCCCCTGAGGACTTGGCTCGGACATCCTATGTTTTGGTCTGTGATGCCACTTGCTCTCTGGAAAATGAAGCAAGAGGCTCCTGCTTCCTTGGGCAGAAAGAAGGTGATGCCTAAGCAGGGCGCTCAGATGTGACATCTTTCTCACACTAAAGGAAAGGTGTGTTTTGTTCCTCTTTGCTCATGGTTTTGGTGGTGGTTTCCCAGAGATGGCTCTTTTGCAGGGGATGGTTGTGGGTTTAATCCCTGTTATTTACCCCCAAACGCGTCTCGGTCTTTCCATTTGCAGACTCCACAGGCTGAACCAGCGGGTCAGCTCTCCGTGCACTCTGCCATGAGCCAAGAGAGAAGACGTTCTAAAGAAAAAAGGCCAACCCAGCTGATTTTGCACGTGTCTTCTGACAGCAACTTACCCCCAGTTCTTCCTGGCTCCATCCTACCCACACGCGCTGCGAAAACCTCCCTGTCTTCACCGCGTGTTTTGCAATCGGCAGGTGAACCGGGGCGGTTCCATCTGTTCTTTGCGGTGAGACACCAACTGCACATCTCCGTGTTGGGGAACCAACAGCTCTCTGACTCACGGCTGATGGGCTCCACGCTGCCAAGGAGCCCAGATTCCTTCTCTCCGTGGGTAGACAGCCCTGGGTGGCATAAAGTACACATTGAAACGCGTCGTCCAGGGGTATGAGAAGCATCTGTTCCTTCCAGATGTCCACTGGTCTCGTTGTTTGTTAGATTTGAGGGCAGGAACCCCCTTCAGTTACATGAGACACTGGCTGTTCTCAGATGGCCGGGAGAGTGTGTGGGGTGGGGGGAGAACTGGCCTGGTGTGATGCCAGCAAGGAACAGAGGCAGAAGGTTTCATGCTTTTTGGGAAACACTTGAAAGGCCTTTGAGCTCTGGCTAATCTCCATTGTTCGTGTGTTTTCCGGCAGCAGAACGAGAGAGAAAGAACGGAAAGAGGCAAGAGAGCGGGGCTGAGGATTAGAGCTGAAGCCTTTCTGGTGCTCAGGCGAGCTTGGCCGAGTCCGTGGTGGCAAACGGAGCGGGATGCAGCAGAATCCAGGCTTAAGCTTGGCTCAGATCTTAGACCCAGCAGAGCCTCATTAGATCTGCAGGAGCTTTGTGAGTAGACGAACGCGTTTCGGCGCAGCCTCTCTGAACCAGGTGCAAGTGCAGCTGTGGAGTTCAGCCGTGGAGCAAGGCGGAGGGTGGCATCGCCCAAATTCGAGGACTTTTCACCCATGGCCATTTGATGTCAGGCTTATTCTTCCATTGTAGATCAAACAAGACTGTTAGAACTGCACAGGCACTGCAAGCTTTAATCCATTACTATGCAAATAAGTGCCTTTGCAGCAATATGCTGCAACATGACATGCACAAAGTTGCCCTGTAGACATTGAGTGGAGCTGCGTGTTGTGCCTGAAATGCACTGAATTCCACATGAAACCCTTGAATCCCCTCTGCTTCCAGCACGTGGCATTTTAGCACCGCACGGGCTAATTGCAGAGAGTCATTCTGGTCCATCCACATCCTTATATCTTGGCTGACGGGTGGGTGGTTTGAGATACGTGGTTCCCATCTGAGTTGCTTTTCTGATGAGGACATCTCAAAGTCTGCAACAAAACCTAAACTGGACACGACTTGAGGAATAGAGCTAGTGGGGGGGTCTTTATTTTTCTGCATGGGTTCAACAGGGTGTAGGTTAGAGAAAGACGGGCGTAGAAACCCGACATTGTCTAGAGCAGCTCCAGAAAGAGTTGTCCCTTCAGTATATCCCTCCCACTGTGCAGCCCCCAAACTTCCCCGCTCAATATTTGTTCCCCTTCCTTTGCAACAACAGAAAGGCTTTGTTAACAAAAAAAAAAAAAAAGGAGGCATTTTCAATTCAAGTTTTTAGAGT
>VZRU01017230.1:281-50362 GCA_013398155.1 Pedionomus torquatus | reverse complement strand
TTTTTTTTTTCAGGGATGCTCAGAACAAGCCTGGGGAGCTGTGGCTTAAAGAAGTTTACTCTGTAGGGCTTGTACTGCAGCTTTCCTGCCACAGGGATGCTGGCAGAGGAACCACACAGACAGAGGATTATAAAATATTTGAGTTTATTAGGGTGTTTCCACTTCATGGAGTTTTACAAAACAATTTATTTACAGGCAGGGAAGGGTGTGAGGAAGGGGCTACACAGGGAAAAAAAAGAAGCAAATCAGCACTTTCACAAGTCACCTAGTCTCATTTTTCCTTATAAAAATAAAAGTCTAAGCCTGGTGTGGTGTTGGTGGTGGTGTTGCAGGGGCTGTGCTCGGGGCTGGTGCTCAGTGCCCCCCTGCCGCTCGTCCCAGCGAGGAAGAGGATGTTGCTGCACAACCCCCTGGAGCTGAGGAGCACCCAGCGTAGTGTTGAAGGCACCTCCTGGTGATGGCTGTGGCCCAGGACTCTGAAGGTGGACACCTGGTTCCCTGGGGGGGTGAGTGAGTCAAATGTCTCTCTTACAGGACCCCAGACTCGGCGTGACCAGAGGACGGAGACCACGGCGGGGGACACCACCCAGGGAGGAATCCCCCAGAGGATTCCCCCCTAAAACCATGGTAAGAACTTCTTCCCCCCCCCCTCCACTGAGTACCAGAGAAAGGGGTGCGGATGGCAGTTTGAAAACAAACGAAGGAGATAGAATATATTCTACAAGCTTGTTTTTGAACGCGTCCAATAAAGTTTGCCTCTAAAACACAAAGTGTTTGTCTTTTTTCTTTTTTTTTTTTTTAATTAAATGTTTTTTCATTATTATTTATAAGCTTTCTGACTCCCTGTCTCTACCTTGCCCGATGGTTTGCTGACTTACCCACCGAGGGAAACTGACTTCTAAGTGGGGAACTCAAAGGGCTAAACCAAACCACAGCTGTCGGGCATCCTGGGTGCTGGTGGTGAGGTAGAGGGAGGGTTGAAGTTCACAGTAGTCACATCAAGTGTCCCAGCTGGAGGTGGCCGTGTCCCCTAGAGGCCCGTCTGCTCCTGGATCCAGTCCCGCAGGCTGGTGAGGCGGCTGTAGACCCCGGGTTTGTTTCTCTGGGCGCAGCCGTCACCCCAACTCACCACCCCGGCCAGGAACATGCGGCTGCTGGGCTCCACGCTCACCAGAGGACCCCCGGAGTCTCCCTGCATCCACAAAGAGTGGCATAAGCACAACCCACCCAGCACCTTGACAATTAACTAACAACAAATAATCAATCCCTAATTAACAACAAATAATCAATCCCTAATTAACAACAAATAATCAATCCCTAATTAACTAACAACAAATAATCATCAATGCCAGTAAGTGCTTAGCATTATCCTAAAGTCAGCTGTACAAACACAAGCAGCTGCCCTGTATGAATGCAGAGAATAAATCACAGCAATTCATGGTCGTGATTTATTCTAAGTCAGGTGTCTGCAAAATTTCCCGAAAGAAATAAGAACAACCCCAAACATTTATCAAAAACATAAGGTTTGGTCCCCTGTCTCACTAACTACAGCTCTCAGTGGAGTGTGGCCGTGCTCTTCTCTTACCTGCAGAGATGATTTTGAGTCTAAGTCAAACGTTTTCTGCAGAGATGGTTTTGAGTCTAAGTCAAACGTTTTGGGGAGAGGGGGAACTGAAATTTTTGAGACTAAGTCGTGCGTTGACACCATTCGCTGCTCAAGCCCCTTCCCGTCCGTCCGGCGTCCAAATCCCGGAGGATCCACGTGAGATTTGTGACGTGTGTGTAAATGGGAGTAGGAAGTTGCCAGAGCTAAAAAAAAGAAGCGCGGGGGGGGGTCCCCCTGCCTGGCTACTCTAGGGCCACCAACCACCCCTGCAGCCGCCGCGGCCCTTACCTGGCAGGCGTCCACGCCGCCCGTCAGGATGCCCACGCACATCATGCGGGGCGTCAGCTGGTCCGTCAGCAGCTGGTTACACACCGTCTGGTTGATGAGCCGGATTTCTGCCTTCTGCAGGATGGACGCGCCGCTGCCTGCCGGGACACAGGGGCAGCGTTAAAGCAAACTCAACTACACTTTTAAGCATCCTTTCCCCACCTCCCACACGTGCTTTTTTTCTGGCTCCACACGGCCAATTGCCCGGTAAATCCCCTTTGTGACAACACGCTTTTTCCTGCTGCTGTTTTTTTTCCAGCAGGACCAAGACGTTAAGTTCAGCGCGCTGCTGAGGGAATCGCACTCGGTTCCAGCCTCACAGAACCACCACGGGCAGAAGGGACCTCTGAGATCACCGAGTCCAACCACACACACACACACAAAAGTAAAAAAACCCCAACAACCTCGGCCACTGGAACACACCCTGAAGAGCCACATCTCTGAAACACCTCCAGGGATGGGGACTCCACCACCTCCCTGGACAGGCTGTTCCAGCGCCTGACCAGCCTCTCAGAGAAGTCGTTCTTCCTCATATCTCATCTGAACCTCCCCTGCCCCAACGTCAGACCATTTCCTCTTCTCCCTTGGGAGAAGACGCCAACACCCACCTCTCTACAACCTCCTTCAGAGGGCAAGGAGGCCTCCCCTCAGCCTCATCGTCTCCAAACTAAACGTGTCACCTAATCCAGTCATAGATTAATAAACTCATTAAATTCATCCATGGATATAATCATACCTACACCCATGGATATGATTTCAATCACACCCAACTTCAATTTTCCCTAAAAAAAAAATCACACAATCCCAGAACATTTTGGGTTGGAAGGGACCTTGAAGATCACCTTGTTCCACCCCTGCCCTGGGCAGGGACACCTCCCACCGCACCAGGTTGCTCCAAGTCCCTTCCAACCCAGCCCTGAACCTCCCCCCCAAGCTCAATACATCCCCACGACCCCAAATTCGCCAACTCACCTCCTTCTGCCGTCGCTCCCCATCCCGTCACCCACAGGTCCTTGCCCACGGGGAAGCTGTGGCTGGGGTCGGGCAGGCAGATGGGCTGGACGACGGAGGAGAAGGTGACGGGTTGCTGCAGCTCCAGCACGGCGATGTCGTAGTCGTAGGTGTAATCGTTGAAGAAGGGGTGGGAGATGATGCGCTTGATTTTCCGCATCTGCACGTTGGGGTCCTTGCGGTTGCCTTGGTCGGTCAGGCCCAGGTAGGCTGTCCACAGGTTGGCATCCGAGTACCTGCACCAAGCAGGAGACACCGTTTCCTTGAGAAATCCCTGTAAAAACTGCATATTTCAGAACAACACCTGGAAAGGGAAAGGCGGCTCCCTCCTACCTGATGCCCTGCAGCTGCAGGAAGCAGTGCGCGGCCGACACCAGCCAGCTCTCGGAGATCAGGGAGGCCCCGCAGATGTGGCCCTGGCCCTTGACGTGGAGGCTGACTTGCCACGGCCACTCTCCCACGTCCGAGTTCTGGCCCCCCACGATCCGTGACTTACGGATGTAGGAGCGGGTCCCGCAGTCTGGGGAAGGAGAAGAGGCGCCGCGTTAGTCCTGCTCCCCGTCAGCATCTCCTACAGCACGAGTGTCCCCCTCCCTTGACTCGTCACCATCAGCACGGGAGCAAAAACGCTAAATTTGCTCAAATATTTACTGGCCAATAAATATTTACTGCCACAAGCGTGCAGACAGACCCCTGTGTTATCAGCACAAGCCCTGAACCACACAGATGCTCCGCAGGCCACCCAAGAACAGATCTGGCTCTTCCCAGACCGAGCTATTGCGCAGAAAAACCCAGGGCCTTTCCCCATCAGACTGAAGTGTTTCTCAGAGGGTCCCCCCAGCCCACAAACCAGCATCTCCCCCCTTTTCCCCACGGCGGGGGGGACTCACTGCAGTTGTCCTCGTCGGAGTTGTCCTCGCAGTCCTGCTCCCCGTCGCACTCCGGGTTCTGTTTGCTGATGCAGCCCCCGCTGCGGCACCTGTAGGTGTACTCCTTGCAGGGGATGGTTGTGTACCCCGCTGCGGGTGGGACAAAGGGAGAAGGGTTAATCCCACGAGGTCACACGATCCAGGAGCCCTCCATCACCTCTTCTGCAAGTCCCCAGGGTGTTGTCATCCCCCCTCTCCCCCCACCTCCCCATGAAAAATCAAGTCTGGCCACCAGGAATTCCGTCAGAGGGGGATGCCATCCTCACCGCTCCTGTTGCTGCAGCCGCCCTCGTCGCTCCCGTCCCCGCAGTCGTCCTTCCCGTCACACTTCTGTGCCTCGGGGATGCACTTCCCGCTGCTGCACTTGAAGTTGTTGGCGGCGCAGCCTGGGGACAGAGTGTAGAGTCACAGAATGGTCAGAGTTGGAAGGGATCTTCAAGATCATCCAGTTCCAACCCCCTGCCCTGGGCAGGGACACCTCCCACCACACCAGGTTGCTCCAAGCCCCATCCAGCCTGGCCTTGAACCCCTCCAGGGATGGGGCAGCCACAGCTTCTTGGGGCAACCTGGGCCAGGGTCTCACCACCCTCACAGCAAACAAGTTCTTCCCCAGATCTCATCTCAATCTCCCCTCTTTCAGTGTCAAACCCTTCCCTGCCCCCATCCTAGGGCTGCTCTCCCTCATCAAGAGTCCCTCCCCAGCTTTCCTGTCCCTTGAGGGACTGGAATGGGCTCTGAGGTCTCCCTGGAGCCTTCTCCTCTCCAGGCTGAACAGCCCCAGCTCCCTCAGCCTGTCCTCCCAGCAGAGGGGCTCCAGCCCTCTGAGCATCCTCATGGCCCTCTGCTGGACCCGTTCCAATGGGTCCACATCCTTCCTGTGCTGAGGCCTCCAGCGCTGGACACAGTGCCCCAGGGGGGNGTGTCCCTTTCCCTGAGACAAATAAAGACTCTGGGCTACAACACACACCCTCTTATCTCCTGTGTCCCGGGTCTTCCCTCCTCTAAACCACACACCACCGCTCATCCATGCAGCCTTTTCTTTGCACAAAAGCCCACATTTCCTCCCTCTCTGCTCATCCTTGTCACCCTCCTCTGCAGCCGGCTGGTATTTTGGGTTTCTTGCCCTCCTCCATCACCCCCCTCCCCTCCCTTAACCCCCCCGGTGGGTGTTACTCACTGCACTGCAGCTCGTCGCTGTTGTCCCCGCAGTCGTTGACGTTGTCGCACACCCAGAACTTGGGCTTGCACCAGCCGTTCTGGCACTTGAACTGCTGGTCGGTGCAGGCTGGAAAAGGGAGAGGGAGAAATGAGGGGGAGAAACCTGCAAAGGCGCCGGTGGAGTCGTCACCAGTGACCCCTCTGCCACCGCCTCCATCCTGGCATCACGGGAGAAGTGGGTCGAGCACACAGAGAACAGCACGACAGCGTGGGGCCGTGGAAAGGTACGTAGATACCTAACAGACTCGGGCTAAAAACCAGTATTTTTATGTCTCTGGAGAACAAAACAGGCTGCCCAGAGAGGTGGTGGAGTCTCTGTCTCTGGAGAGAGTCAAACCCCCCCTGGACACGTTCCTGTGCAACTGCTCTGGCAGGGGGTTGGACAGGATGATCTCCAGAGGTCCCTTCCAACCCCAGAACATTCTGCCATTCTGTGAAAACTCTTTGGAGGGTTCTAAGGCCTCAGGCAGCCCAGGCTGGAGGGGATGTTACAGCAGCACAACAGCCAGAGGCAATAATTCAATCAAAGCCACCCCTACAACTGGTGGGAAAGCACCCGAGACATCCTGACCACAGCGCTGGCCGCGGCAGGCTCTGCCTCGGAAAACAGCCCCTTGCCTGGGAAGGAGATCCCAGTGCGGGGGATCCCATCCCTCTAACGAACCGCAGACCCTGGACAGTAGCATTATCTGTGGGAGAGCTCTGATAACCCAAGAGGAAACCTTGGTCCCAAATCAAGTCCCGCAGCGGATGCCCCTCGCCCCGGCCCGGAGGAGCACGGGGAGCGGAGCCGCAGAGCCCCAGCACCGAGGGTTTGCTACCCAGAGCCAGCCCAGAGGAGGCAGCCGTGGCCACCCCGGGGCGGCGAGACCCTGCCTGGGACACACAAAAGCCAGACTTACTGCAGAACCGCTCGTCGCTGCCGTCCACGCAGTCTATCCACCCGTCGCAGCGCATGCTGCGGTCGATGCAGCGCCCGGTGTTGCAGGCGAACTTCCCAGGGCAGGCTGAGAGGTGAAAAACGGGATAAAATAAACCGTAAGCCTTCCAGCTCCCAACTCTGCATCCCTTCTCCAACCCTCCCTGAGCCTGCTTTACAGCATCCAGCAGTAAAACCGTGTTTTCCTCACAGCAGGAGGTTTGAAGGAAAATAAAACGTGCTTCTATCCCCTCCCCCCAAAAAACTGTGCTTCCCAATTTACGTGACAGCATAAGCACAGAGGAGGGAGAGCCTCCAGACCTCAGGCAAATCAGTGTCCCCCCCCCAAAAGCCTCAGGGATTCAACTCACGGTCGCTGGAGTCGTAGGACAGGTACTCGGCAGAGAAGCCAGTGTCCGTGTGGGACTGGTCTGAGTGGAACCGGACCTCTATTTTGTTGCTACTACTGGCCACCACAAACTGGGAAAGCTCCCCACAGTACCTGCAGGGAGAGAGGGCAAAGAAGATGGGTCACAGATGAAGGTCGACACTGGGCAAATGGTTTTCCAGCCAGTGTGCTGGTCTGATTCCAGCACAGACTGCTGGACTTCAGGGTCTGCCACGCAGGAGAGGAATTTTCCTGCCATTGGAAGAATCACAGAATGGTTTGGGTTGGAAGAGACCCTAAAGGCCATCTTGTTCCAACCCCCCTGCCCTGGGCAGGGACACCTCCCACCACACCAGGTTGCTCCAAGCCCCATCCAGCCTGGCCTTGAACCCCTCCAGGGATGGGGCAGCCACAGCTTCTCTGGGCAACCTGTTCCAGGGTCTCACCACCCTCACACCAAAGAACTTCTTCCTCAGATCTCATCTCAGTCTCCCCTCTTTCAGTGTCAAACCCTTCCCCCTCATCAAGAGTCCCTTTCCAGCTTTCCTGGAGCCCCTTGAGGGACTGGAATGGGCTCTGAGGGCTCCTCGGAGCCTTCTCTTCTTCTCTGAAACCCCCCAACTCTCTCAGCCTGTCCTCCCAGCAGAGCAGCTCCAGCTCTCCCAGCATCTCCGTGGCCTCCTCTGTCCCCACCCCAACAGCTCCATGTCCTTCCCGTGCTGACTCCAGATCTGTACACAGTGCTCCAGGTGAAGTCTCTCCAGAGTGGAGCAGAGGAGGAGAATCACCTCCCCTGAGGTCTGGGGCAGCTGGAAACACCAGGTTGTGACTTCAGAAAGGATTGGGAGCGAGTTCCTTCAAACCCCTGCCTGAGCACTGCCCCTACACAGCAGCAGGTTGTCCTTTCTGCCCAGCGTACGTGGGGTTGTGCAGCAACACACAGTGAATGCAGCAGCAAAAGCCTCGCAGAACACGTGCAATTACCCCGACAATGAGGATTCGCTCATTCAAGCAAACCCACCCCAGATGTTTCTGTCCTTCTGCTCCCGAGGCATGTGGCACCATGTCCCACAGTGTTTTTAGGGCAGGGGGAGGGGGGGGGATCAGCTGCAGCAGGCAACAAATCCAGGGTTTAAGCCCCAAAACCAAGCACGCTGCTCCCCTCTCACCATAGGAGCAGGTCAGACCCACGCACCCTCCCACCTCGTCACGTCCCAAAAGATGGGATCCCTGATGGGTCACAGGGAAGCACAAGGTGTCACTGAACTAAACACTGGGTCCAGTTCTGGGCTCCCCGGTTCAGGAAGGACAGGGAACTGCTGGAGAGGGGACAGCAGAGGACCACAAAGATGACAAGGGGCATGGAGCATCTCTCCAATGAGGAAAGGCTGAGGGACTTGGAGTTTTTTAGTCTGGAGAAGAGAAGGCTGAGGGGGGATCTGATCAACACCTAGAAATACTTCAAGGGGGGTGTCAGCAGGATGGGGCCAGGCTTTTTTCAGTGGTGCCCAGTGAGAGGACAAGAGGGCACAAACTTGAACATGGGAAGTTCCATCTAACGAGGAACCTCTTCACCTTGAGGGTGGCAGAGCCCTGGAAGAGGCTGCCCAGAGAGGTGGTGGAGTCTCCATTTCTGGAGACATTCAAAGCCCACCTGGACATGTTCCTTTACAACCTGCTCTAGGAGGACCAGCTTTGGTAGGAGGTTGGACTAGATGACCTTCAAAGGTCCTTTCCAACCCCATACCATTCTGTGACTCTGTGATTCTGAATAAATGCAGCCCCCACACCTGAAAAGGCACCATCTGACACCTACTTGGTGCTGTTGATCTGGACGTAGTCCTTGGTGCAGGTGGTGACTGGGATCCCAGGCTCCAGCACAAAGAACATGTTGAAACGCACCTTCACGTTCTTTTTAGGGGGAACCTGCAAAAAGGAAGAAGTCAGTGGGGTGTTGTCTTCCAGAGCACAGAAAACGGGAATAAATTTCTTGGGAAAAGGACTCAGGGGGAGGAAAGAAGATAACTGAAAAGAGAAAGAAGTGCAGAAGAAAAAGACACCCTTAGGGCTACCATTTAGAGAGTTGCTTGGTTTGCTGACCCCAGGATCTCCGATCAAACATGACGTGGAGAGGGCTTAAAGCCCACCCTGCTCTCCCAGGGCAGCAGGTTTCCCCACCTGTGACCTGCCTGTCCCAAAGCCCACATGCTCCAGTGTTTTTTGTGTAAAGCTGCAATTACTGGGGGCTATGGGAAGTGTCCCACAGGGTTTGGGCTTCTTGCAGTCTCTTCTGCCTCCCTCCAGTTGTGTCAGACTTGATGCCTCCAGGCAGCATCTGCTGAGAGCTTGTTCACAAATGAACCAAGTTCATTTGGCCAACTAACTCATAGAATCATAGAATGGTGAGAGTTGGAAGGGACCTTCAAGATCATCCAGTTCCAACCCCCCTGCCCTGGGCAGGGACACCTCCCACCACACCAGGTTGCTCCAAGCCCCATCCAGCCTGGCCTTGAACCCCTCCAGGGATGGGGCAGCCACAGCTTCTCTGGGCAACCTCTTCCAGTGCCTCACCACCCTCACAGCAAAGAAGTTCTTCCTCATATCTCATCTAAATCTCCTCTCTTCCAATTTAAAACCGTTCTCCCTTGTCCTATCANCCAGCTCTCTCAGCCTGGCTTCACAGCAGAGGTGCAGAGATGACCCACCTCAATGTTCCAGACGCAGTCCATGGATGGAGGGTAGTGTGCTGGGTAATAGGGAGTTGTGAAGGTGCCGCCCTCTCCTCTCAGATTCCCACCGCAGACTAGAAGATAAGGAAGGAGTTGGGAACATGTTAGAGGCGAAGAGAGAAGTGGTTTCTCCCGGCCTCACCAGGTTATCGCCCTAGGCAGGATGGAGGGCAGGCACATGAGCCTCTAACAAGGTTAAGTCGATCTCTGGAGGCAGCAACTCTGCTCCAAGGCTTGGAGAGAACCCCGGAGATCAATTAGGTGCCTCCTGCACGCCCCGATCTGCATCTCTAAGCCAATATAATTTGTATTTTTGCCTTCCTCAAGGGACATCATTACAGCAGCCAAGAGCAGTGTGGGCAAGGCAAGCTCCAGGAGACAAGATGTGACCTGGTTCCAGGTCTCCTGGCCCTGGAAACATTCCTGGCAGAGCCGTGCCTCCCTCTTCTGTTACCCGTGGCCAGGAGAGATGGGGGGAACTGTGCCAAGGCCTCGGCTCACCTTTCATCTTTGGTAGCTGGAAGAACTCAGCCTTAAAGCCTGGGTATCTCCCCTCCTTGTTGGTAACCAACGTGACCAGCATGACATTCTGGGAGGACAGGAAGGTGAGGTTGTAGGAAGGGGCATAATTCCCACAGAGCCTGGGAGGGAAAGGACCAAATCTGTTAGAGACCACTTCAAGGAGAGCCTCAAGCAGCACAGACCACCTCTGAGCAGGGACAGGAGCTCACGTACCAGCAAGACTTCTCCCTGGCACCTCACACCAGAACTTGGTGCCCTACAGGTGCCTCAGAGGGACACTCACCTGACCAAAGCGTGGGGCTCCACGGGGCTCAGCGAGTTGTACACCTTGACGTAGTCACCATCGTCTGTGCACTGCTCCAGCTCCAGCGTCTTGAAGGTCAGGCTGATGACGGAGCCGGCGTCCGCCCTCAGGGTCCAGTAGCAGAGCGCGTTGTTGGGGTAGGGGCTGTTGGGGAAGCCCGGGGTGGTGAAACTGGTGACCTCCCCTTCCTTGGCGTGAAGGGCGAACATGCAGCTCTCTGCCCAGGAGAGCAGGGAAGAGTTAATAAAGCAAACGAGGAGGTTCTGCCCTGCCTTTCCCTGAGATGAAGAATTGGCACTTGTGATTCCTCTTGAATGGGGAACCCTTGATCATCAAACGCCATCTACAAAGTGAGGCACAGTGGAAGGACAGCCAGGGTCGTCCACTGCTGCCTGTGCCACACTCTTGGTGACCCCAAACCAGCTCCACACGGAATGTGGAGGTTCTGCCTTGCATACAGAGCACCTCTTTTCAGGCCCTTTCCCACCTCGCAAGGGAAATCGCCCCCCCAAAGAGGTGTGGGATGCGGGGAGGTTGTTATGAGGCTGAAGAACTGTACTTACGGTTCCGAGCGGAGTACGCTATGCTGGGGTCGGCAGCTGCAGGAGAAAACAGAGGTGGTGTCACCCTTTGGGCTGTGGACAGTCCCTGGGCACAAAGCTGGGGTGGTCCCTGGGAGCTGCACACTGGTTTGGTTTTGCTCGTGGGGTCTCTTTTGGGGTGAGGCTGCTCCCTGGGCTCCGGGAGCTGAGTGACAAAGGTTTTCCTCTGGATAAAGGGGAGGATTCACCTTTATCCCTCCCCAGGTGGGCTCAGAGAAGAACAGAGAGTGTTCCAGTGGAGGGGAGAGCATCTGCAGGGCCCATCAAAGCCATGTGGTGAAAGCCTTGGTCCTTAGACCCAACCTCAGAGCGATCCCCACGGCCAAAGGAGCAGCTTATACACAACCCCCACCCCCACCATTGGAAATGTCCCCCCCACCAAGTCCCACGCAGGGGCCCAGGGATGGTGGGGCCAGCACTCACGGAAAGCGACGACCGACTCCACCTTCAGCATTGGGTTTCGCAGGCGGGGGTTCCACCTCTGGACCAGGCTCTGCTTGTCTGCCATGGCCCTGTCCAGGCTCTCCTCCCGGTACTTGGGGACAACAAACTCCGACCAGTAGTAGGCAATGACGCTGCCTTCGCTGCAGGGGAAGGATGATTGCAGGGTGAGAATAAGAACAGCAAGAAGAAGGCTCAAATATCAGTGGAAGGGTCCAAGCGACTGGATAAGCCACTTTTGGAGGACGGCCATGGGAAAGGGAGAGTCTCAGTGACAGCTTAAACAACCTCCACACAGCAAAGGTCCCCACCAGCCCGGGGAGTCCCTTTCAGAGCTGCCAGACACCACCCACTGTGGTTCACAGTGCTCCAACCCTACCAGATCTGGAGATTTTCCCAAGGCATCTCCCTCTGCACACAGTGATGAGGGCTGGCAGAAAACAATACGTGGTCTCAGGTTGTTTTTTCACTGCCCACCTGTTACTGTGTCGCTCAGGATGGGTAATGAGGTGCCTCCATCCCCAATAGCCCAGGAAGAAGGGTCCACCACTGCGTGACACCCCAGCATCACCCTCCTCCATCCCCAGACAGGGCTCAGATGGCACCTGACACTGACCTGAACGCAGTGATCACTGTCTCTTTGTGATACGGGCCAATATCCGCATGGTTCCTGTAGATCTCCTCCACCTGAAAGGTTTAGAGACGGGTGTTCAGCACGTCCAGAAGCTAGGAGGAGGGAAAGGCTAAAGACAGACAAAGCTTCAAGCCTGCTATGGGAAATCAGGACCACGTACCCAGCATCCCTGGCTGCAGGGACCAAAGAGAAGGAGAGGGAGAGCTGAGAGTCCCAGAAGTGCCCAGACCTGCACACACCACAGCCTGCTCTGACTTTTTCCTGGGGGAAACACAACAAGTACCCAAGCCTGAAGGGAAAGGGAAGACCAACCGTGCCTTCAGCACGAAGGGCAGGTATGCTCCTGCTTTGGCTCCCGACCCCGACCCATCCACTGGCACCAAGATTTGCCCAGGCACCCTTCCACAGCACACACTGGGTGGCAGGGGCAAGGAGACACTGTGGTACTGGGATGGAGCCCTGATACCAGTTTAAAGGCAGGTTCCCAGTGTGTCACACAGAGTGGGGAGAGCTGAGAGGAAGGAGAAAGCTCCAAGCAGTCTGACACGCAAGAGGAAAAAGCTCTGCTCGCAGGAGGAAGGAGGCAAGAAACCTCTTACCGTGCTCTTCACCTTCTTGGCCAGCATGACGAAGTCTGTTGAGCTGGAGTTCTCGTAAGCGTCAATGAAGTCCCAGTTGAGAACCCGCAAGTGGCCATTGAAAATCTTCCGGACGGGCGCGTTCCTGTCTGGAAGGTGTCAGAAAGGGCAGTCAGGGCTGAGATTGTGGCACAGCAGGTCCCCAGTGACAGGAATAAGGGCAAAGGGGTGGAAAAGGTGTCCCCACCACCACCTGGAGCCTTCCCAGAGGTAGAGAGAGGACACGACAGCAGCATGGGATAACAAAGCTTTGCCAGGTGGATGTGCTCCCAGGGTATCACCCTACATGCCACCACCCATCAGAAGCCATACTCACATTTGAAGTGCCAAACCAGGAGGCCGGTGACGAGGGAGACGAGCAGGAAAACAACGATTACGGTGGCAACCACCACCCGGCGCTTTGGGCCACGCTTCTCCATCTTCTTGGAGTTCATGGCAGGGAGGAACTCCACCCCTTCCTCCAGGTTGTTCATGTCCTGGGATGGGAAAGAGAGGGCAGGAGGGTGGAAAGGCTGTTCAAAAGAAGGGTGGCCAGCAGGGCAAGGGAGGGGAAATGAATCCCCTCCTGCTCTGCTCTGTGGAGATCTCCCCACAGTGCTGCCTCCAGCTCTGGGGCCACCAACAGCAGAAGGACATGGACCTGTTGGAGCGGGGACAGAAGAAGCCACAGAGATGCTGGGAGGGCTGGAGCCCCTCTGCTGGGAGGACAGGCTGAGAGAGCTGGGGGGGTTCAGACTGGAGAAGAGGGGGCTCTGGGGTCACCTTGGAGCACCTTCCAGACCCTCAAAGGGCTCCAGGAAAGCTGGAAAGGGACTCTGNGAGATGCTGGGAGGGCTGGAGCCCCTCTGCTGGGAGGACAGGCTGAAAGAGTTGGGGGGGTTCAGACTGGAGAAGAGGGGGCTCTGGGGTGACCTTGGAGCCCCTTCCAGACCCTCAAAGGGCTCCAGGAAAGCTGGAAAGGGACTCTGGATCAGGGAGGGGAGCCATAGAATGAGGGGGAAGGGTTTGACAATGAAAGAGGGAGATTGAGCTGAGATCTGGGGAAGAACTGCTTTGGAGTGAGGGTGGTGAGACCCTGGAAGAGGTTGTCCCGAGAAGCTGTGGCTGCCCCATCCCTGGAGGGGTTCAAGGCCAGGCTGGATGGGGCTTGGAGCAACCTGGTGTGGTGGGAGGTGTCCCTGCCCAGGGCAGGTTGTTAGAATTAGAAGATCTTTAAGGTCCCTTCCGATCCCAATCGTTCCATGATTCCATGGTTTGGATAGTCTCACCATGAAGCCCTCTAGAGCAGAGCTACCTGTCCTCACAGCTCCCCATCACCGAGGGCACAAGCCACGCTGCAGCCTCAGCGGCTCCACAGGATAAACCCTGAAGGCTTTTGTCGGGTTTTTTTGGCCTCACACACACCCGATTCCTCCTGGGACACAAGAGAGGGTGATCAGCTCCAGTAAAACCCGGGGGAGAGTCCACACAAACCCTGTGACTGTCACAAGCCCTCAACCTCCAGGATCTCTGCCTGCCAGCAGATGAAACCACCAGCAAAGATTCACCCCTGCAAAGGGCTCGCCGTGGCAGGCGTGTCACCCGTGGGGCACAGCAGGCTATAAAAAACATTCCCGTCAAAGAATAAAACCCAGCTACTTCCTCCCTTCACGTTCGCACGACTCCCTGCACGTCAGACAGCAGCACGGGGCGCTGGCAGCGCGGCTTGTTATCTCCCACGCGGCGCAAACACCCGTTGAAAGAAATAAAGCACAAAAAACCATCAACACGACGAGATGCCCCCGTGGCCCGTGGCCAGCCACCTCTGCTCTGAGCTTGTGAGACCCCACCTGGAGTCCTGCGTCCAGTTCTGGAGAAAGGACATAGAACTGTTAGAACGGGTCCAGCACAGGGCCACCAAGATGCTGCGAGGGCTGGAGCCCCTCTGCTGTGAGGACAGGCTGAGGGAGCTGGGGCTGTTCAGCCTGGAGAAGAGAAGGCTGTGGGGAGACCTTGGAGCAGCCTTCCAGGATCTGAAGGGAGCTCCAGGAGAGCTGGAGAGGGACTCTTGGTCAGGGAGGGGAGGCACAGGACAAGGGGGAAAGGTTTTAAACTGGAAGAGGGGAGATTTAGATTGGATATTAGGACGAAATTCTTTGCTGTGAGGGTGGTGAGACACTGGAAGAGGTTGCCCCGAGAAGCTGTGGCTGCCCCATCCCTGGAGGGGTTCAAGGCCAGGCTGGATGGGGCTTGGAGCAACCTGGTGTGGTGGGAGGTGTCCCTGCCCAGGGCAGGGGGGTTGGAACTGGGTGATCTTCAAGGTCCCTTCCAACTCTAACCATTCTATGATTCTACGACAAAGGCACCCAAAGCCAAGGAACGACACTCGTAGTGAGGAGTTCTCCACGATATCACCACTGGGTGACGAAGGTCTCCATCGCTCTGCCAAACCTTTGGTGCACCTTGGGCTCACCCGTCCTCCATCCTCACCCTCCTTGCGTAGCCGCATCTCTAGCCCAGGATCAGGACAGCTGCGGATCCAGATGTTTTCAGAAGATGTCACACAGCCCAGAGCATCCTCAGCGGGCCCAGATCTGGAACCGCTAGCCCAGCACTGCCTCCCCTCTCCAGAGCTGGCTAACACACAGCAGGAGAGCAGACCTCATCTTCTACTTTCTTCTCGTGCCTCCCCTCAAGAGGGAAACTACCTGCAAACTACCCAAACCATGAAGATCCCTCACTTTTCCAGGCACCACCTTCCCGTTTTCCCCTGTTCCCGAGTCTTACCGGGCATCTGGCAGCTTCCCGGGCAGCGGGTGACAGCAGGGACGCCGCGACACGAAGCGCTGACCACCACAAATCGCATTCAAACGCATTTCGTCCCCGCAAACACGATGCCGGGTCAGATGCTGCCCGTCCTCTCTCAGCCACAAACTCACACTAAAAGGCTTGGCTGAATTTGATGCTAATCTCACAAACCCCTAAAAAAGCTGGGGAAAAAAAAACAACCCGCAAAGGGCACCCTGTTGATCTGATATTTCCCAAGCCTCACTTTGCAGGAAAATCCAGCTCTCACTTGCATCATTCCCCCACATTTGCCCTTTTTTTCACCCAATCTCTCTCCTCCAGCCCTCCACACCTTCCCAAAGCCTCTTCTCCCTGTGGTATTTCCCCAAGGCTTTTTACAAAAGAAAGGGCCACAGCAAGCACCTTACCCTACATTTTTGTCAAGGGCTCTTCGAGTTTAATCCTCTGCAAAGACTTTCTAGAAGGTCACCAAGACCAGAGGAACCTACCGGTTTTCACACCATCTGCTCTCAGAATAACCTGAGATTGGAAGCCACGATCCTACAAGAAAATCTTGAAAACATAACCCAAGGGAACTTCAAGGCAGGAGTTTGAAAACCCAAGGGAACTTCAAGGCAGGAGTTTGAAAACCCAAAGGAACTTCAAACCAGGAGTTTGAAAACCCAAAGGAACTTCAAAACAGGAGTTTGAAACCCAAGGAAACTTCAAAACAGAGCCCAAAATAAAGCTTAAGCACAGACAGACAGTCTAAATGGAGAAACTCTTCAAGCAAAGTGAAGATTGCCTGTGGTTCGATGCAGTGCCTTCAAAAGAGCCATCTGGCTCCCACCACTTTCCAAACCGTGCAAGAAATATCCCCAAACCAGGTAAAGAGAAGAAAACAGGCCACAAATCTCACAAGCATCTCCCTTCTCCCACTGAGGGTCTGCTTCCAGCCCCAAAGCCTCCCCGGGACTTCTAATATGTTGTTGCTGTTAGCAAGAAAAAAAAAAAGAAGAGTGTTCAATTCTCTTCTAACATCTGGAGGAGCCTGCGGTGAGAAAACAACCTCAGGGGCTTAAATGATAAACCTGTTCACTCAGCAGCAGCTTTCTGGGGGTCAGCGAGGAAGAACCGCCTGCCCCCGGCTCACGGAGAGGGGCAGACAGTGTCTCTGTGTGTTCTGACTAACAATTTTTTGGGCACAAGCTGTTAAATTTTGGTCTTAACGACAGGCTCCCCTGGGCAGGCTGAATTCGCCCAGATGGCATTTCTTCCCTGAGAGAAGGGATCGCCCGCCCCACTCCTGGCACGAGAGGCATCGCTTTAGCAGAAGCAAAAAAGAGCACAATGACATCAAGGTTTCCTCCCCTAAAGACCCTTCAGCTCTCTGCAAAATTGCCCAAATTCCACCCGCCAGCCAGGCGATACAACCATCACACAACCAGGCGCACAACCATCAGCTCCAAGGGCAGACGCGTTTCAACACCCTCTTCCAGCTAAAGGTTGTGTCTTTGCAGAGAGAAAACTCTCCAGACGGGAGCCACTAACCAGGGTGAATAAATCCAAGAGAAAACAGGGCTCCCCTCACCTCCAAGACAGCCAAACACCTGCAGCCAGACCAAAGGAAGGTAGGCAAGAAAACTCACCCTCTGATCTCGCTTTAGACAATTTCCCTGCTTTTCTTGGAAAAATAAGGATCTTAAACCTGCAAGAGTTTCCAGCTCGGCTTTGTCGGTTTATTTTCGCTCTGAAGCTGAGCCAGAGGTGACACCCACAGAACCATGAGAAACTCGAGGACCCTCAGGACTCCCAGGGAGGTTTTTTTTTGTGTTAATTACTCCCATACAAGGTGCCTAAGCAGCCAGAAGGTCTCCGGTGATTCGAGGCATCCAAAGATCCAAAGAGGTTTTCCTCCCTGCCCTCTGTTTCGTGTCCCAGATCTCGCCCCTCTCCCATCCCTCATACCTTATTAACACCATCGTGTCCCCCAGCAGCTCGGCCACCCGAGGGGAGCTGCTCTGAAGCGCTGTCGTGATTCCTGCAAACTCTCTTCTCGGCTCAAGGCAGAGGATCTGAAGCATCCCCCAAGCACCAGGGGAATGCTGAATCAGGCCCCGAGTCCAGACGAGGTCCCGTGTCCCAACCTCTGAGTAAGAGCTTGGATCTTCCCTGCCCACACTCAGCACGAAAAGCACTCGTTTGACCTTAGTCTCAGAAATGTCTGGGCTCAAAAAGAGCCCGGCGCAGGCTCTGCTCCCCTCCCTCCCTCTGCTGCACGTCCCCTCCGTGGCCACCATCCCGCCCAGCGAGGAGATACACCTCCTCTGCTGGTCACCACCCTCCACGCTAGGCAGCAACCAGATGGGATCAAAAGCAAGTCTGGCTTGAAAGATGGTAATTAAATCCCAAATCAGAAGGCAATGACCACTGTAATCCCCGTTAGCCAACGGCTGCACCCTTCCCCCGCGACAGCAGATGTAAAACCAGAGGATCTGAAAGCACGTCCTGCTCTCACCTTCTCCATGATGCCCCGAAAAACAATCTCTAGCCCCGAGCGACTCAAGGTCTGACTCTCTCGCTCTTCTCGAGGAAACTGCTCCAACAAACGTTATTGACAAAAAAAAAAAAAAAACAAAAAAAAAAACCAACAACCCTCCCTTGATATTCTCCCCGCCTTAGTCACAGCTTCAGTTACTTCCTCTTTCTCCTCCTCGCTCAGCCCTCATCGTCACCGTGGTGGCTCCCCGGGGCTGGAGGGGAGGTTTCTAGTCACGGCATCAGCCCTGGCAGAAAAGCCACTTCTTGACCAAGTGAAAGGGGCTGAAAAGACGTTGCCCCGTTGCTTCCACGCCTCGGTTTCCCCTGGAATACACAGTCCAGGAGGAAAACTGGCAAAGGAGGGCACGGAGGCAAACTGAGACAGAACTTGGAGGTCTCCCACACCCAGCTCCTCTGTGCGGAGCTAAGAGAAGTCCTCCAGAGGGTGCGTAAGCAAACCCTCCCGCTCCTCCTCCGTAAACCAGCCGCACGATGTATTTTTAGACAGCACCATGCTCTGCCAGACTGGCCAAACCAGATGCAGAAGTGACTAATTCCGTCAGCAGGAAACACAGCAGGCGCAATGGGCACGGTGGGAACTGCCCCAGGTTGACTCCGGACTGGAGATGCTTACGGGACAGCAGAGACATCCTCCTGCAGAGGGGGATCTCAGAAGGGATGGGATGTGCCACACAGTATAGATCTCCAGCAAGAAGATTCCTGGGATACTACAGAGTGGGGTCCAACTGGGATCAGCATCTCCCATCCAGGCTGATTTCTGGCTTCTTTGGTGGCTCCACCAGGGCAGCATGATGTGTCCCAGGCACCGAAGGTCCTCGCTGCTCCCCTCTCCTCCAAAATAGCTGCTCCATCTCTGACTCAGCGTCTGCATCTGGTTCACTGGACCCTGACACACAGAAGGACGGGGCTCCCGGCCATTAGATTCACCTGTTCCTCATCACCTTTGTTTGTTTGTCCAACACAAGGCAGGGATGAGATTCAGCTGCTTCCCTTGACCTCCCCATCAAGTCCCAGCCCCAACTGGTCTCAGGGCCAAAGTTGTGCAGGTGACAGAAGGGAAGGACAGGGGTACAACCACAACAGTCCCACTGCCTGGCGTTACACGGCCAAGAAAAAGAACCCATCAAATACAAACTTGGAGGTGGCCTGGAAAGGTCTCAAATGAAGAAGAGTCACCAGACGACGCAGTTAGGTGCTTGTCGGGTAATTACACCCTGCAGATGCCAGCCTGGGTGTCCAGGAGGCTATTCCCACCTCCGCTTGGCCACCACACCTGCCTCAGGTGGTGTTCAATAAAAACTAACACAAATAGTGCAGGAGAAATGAGAAGAACGAAACGACTCATCAACCAACTCAGGGGACACAAGCTGGGTGCAGAACTTGGGACATCCCAGCCTTGGAGATCGACGGGGTGATCGAACAGGGCAGAAAAATCAATAAAGTATTTTCAAGACCCGAGGTTTCCCAGGCTGTACTGAAAGCAAAGGGAAAAAAAACCCAAAAGATCTAAAAGCCACGGTAGCTCAAGTACAGCCACACGACTCTTGAGATCAACTCCTGCTGCAAACCCTGACACTCCTCCAGGAAGATGATCTGATAAGACTCATCTTCTCACTTCTCATCTTATTCTCGACAAGCAACACGCAGAAACAGCACAGGCAAAAGCTGAGTTTCCCTAAAGCATATTCCTGCTGTGCCGCCCCGAAATAGGCAGCAAAGCGCTGGGGAAACTGTGCCAGCGTATTATTTTTTGTTTTCAGTTCCTTATTAAGGGCAACGGCGTTATAAGATGACGACATCAGAACTAAGAAGGGAAAATGGAGCAGGAGACAAAGGACAGCGAGTCCTCCAGACTGTCTGCCTGCCGGGCACGGAGGGCAAGTGCATTAGCGAAAGACACAAGCCACACACACCTATTTCACACACACATTTCGAGCTCACTCCTCTACGGCATCTAATCGTCTTGTGACCATCCTGAGTCATCCGAGAAACCAAATTCCTTTAGGTTTATTACAGAAGAAACTGAAGTTAATGTTTGCCCGGGACAGCACAGGCTTGGCTGCCTGCCCCGGCTCCAGCCTTATCGGCGCAGCTGTGTCATCCAACGCAGCCGCTCGGACAGAAGCCACCGGGCTCCTAACTGTGTTTCTTTTTTTACTAAGTCATTTTTTTAAGGGAGGAGTGGGAAATAAAACCTACCTTCCAGGCGCCATACAGCTAGCCATGAGCGGTGAAATCCCTCCCCACAGCACGCTGATGTCCCGCCAGCAGAAAAGAAACGCGCCACAGACGCAAATCGCTTATTTAAAACGCTCGCACGTCTTTCCTGGGACAGAAAGTACCATCTGAGCACCAAAAAAAACCCACCCCATAAAGCCCTCCAGCAGCCTAACAAAACCAGCTGCGATCCAGACCTCGACAAAACACTCTTCGTGACGTTTCGCCCACGCTCTTGACCGAGCCTTGTAATTTTGAGGTGGATCTGGCTCATGATGTTTGAGCCTTTGGAGTCAAAGGCAGGACTTCAGGCAGTGTAGTGACAGGACATGGGGTAACGGTTTTAAACTGGGAGAGGGGAGATTTAGATTGGATATTAGGAAAAAATTCTTTCCTGTGAGGGTGGTGAGGCACTGGAAGAGGTTGCCCAGAGAAGCTGTGGCTGCCCCATCCCTGGAGGGGTTCAAGGCCAGGCTGGATGGGGCTTGGAGCAACCTGGTGTGGTGGGAGGTGTCCCTGCCCAGGGCAGGGGGGTTGAAACTGGGTGATCTGGAAGGTCCCTTCCAACTCTAACCATTCCATGATTCTATGACAAACACCAGCATCCCTGATGGGGCGAACCCTCTGTCTGGCAAACCCATCGCTATAAACTGCTCCTTCCTCCACCCCAGCCTATCACTTGGATATTGCCAGGTATTATTTGCAAGGCTGGCTCCGGCGGCCTTTGGATGGAAACGGCATATTCCACCCTGGGGCAAGGACAGAACCTTTGGTCTGACACCTTCCCCACAGCCAGGCCCTCGGGAAGGCTCTTGCTGCTCCCTCAATGGTTTGACAAAGTGATCCTTTGTTTGCTGAGCAAAGGTCTGGTGAGATCTCCATCAGCCTCAGCTTTTTTCTCCCCGTGCCTTCCTGATCCCTGTTTGCCGTTGGCACCAGCAGCAGCAGAACTGGCCTGAGCAGCCGCTCACCCACCAGCCACCACCTGAGAGAAAGGTTCTTTTTCCACGGAAGAGGAGTAGCTCCTCCTCGCTGTCTCCAAGAACGCTCGCGGCTCCTTCTCCTTCACAGGAGGAGACGAGGTCGTTGCCAAACCACTCACGTTTCCTCTGCTGTTGGATTTATAGGGAGCCAAGTCCAACGGCAGCCGGTCCACAAGGGGCAAATTCCTCAGGCTGTTGACTGCCAGGAAGGCAGGTACCGTCTTCAGGAAAGTCCTCCTGGATCAGACGGGCTCCCCCTGGACTGATGGAGGGGGAAAACATCCAGAACCAGGGGAAAGGACTCGCTGGAGCGCTCAGCCCTGACAAAGACACACCGAGGCACAAACCTACTTTTTGCCAAGAGGAGTGGGGAAGGGCAGGGATGATGCAGTGTCACCCTGACCCGACCAGGGAACAAGGAGCTTGAGCTGAGCCGTATCGGGGAGAGCATCTCTTTCCCCTGGCCCAGACAGCCACGGGACCGCGGGGCTGGAGGCCAGGAAAACTTTTTCTCGCTGTCGGCCAGCTTTCTGATGGGTGCTGCAACTTCCAACTTGGGTGCTACAACTTCCAACCTCCTTGGCCGCCACCAGATAACAACCCCCAAAGCCAGGTCTCAGGCAGCAGGCAGCCTGCAGGTGAGCAGGAAAGCGCTGCCATCATGTTTTAACCTAAAAGCTCCATTTTAAAGCAGTCCTGTGGCACTGAACAGGCTCAACGCAACAAACTCACCGGTCCCTGCCCAACTCTCAGCCAGGAAAAGCCACGACCGTGGCTTAAGCTCCCTAAGGATTTCAAAGCACACTGATAACGCCTCGGTTAATTAACGAAGCCCCAAAGCCCTCAGTTAAAGTCAGACCTTCTGAGGGTTCGAACAGGTTTAGTCAGGTCTGTTGCTAAACAACCCGGAGCCAGGCGCTGCGAACAGTTCACCTCCGCGCAGTTTCTCTCTCCTCACATCCCCAGCGCCCAGCTTGAGCCCAAATCAGAACCCTGGGAGCGATGGCAGCGCTGACATCGGGGCGGTCTGGCACCCAGCTACGGGGATTTCCACTCTCTTAAGGCTGGTTTTGATTTTCTTGGCTTCGGCCGGCGCCTCCCAAAACAGGTTCTCCAAACCCTACCTGAAGGCGGAGGGGGGAGTTCTCCCCCCAACTTCCCGAGGGATCCGCGGCCGCCCCGGTGATTTCCTGACCCAGCAGGCTCCAGAGGAACCGGAGGAGACTGGCGAAAGGCTGAGCGCTGTTGGCAGAGCCCCCCAACGTCCCCCGTCACCGCTCTCACCTGCCCTTGGGCGCTGTATCTCATGCTGGCCCTGGTGGCCGGGGCGCCGCGATCCATGGCCAGGGCGGCTGCGGCGCCGGCTCAGGCCGCCATGGCGTGGTGGCTACCGGCCTCGGCACGGCACGGCACAGCTCGGCACCGTGCCCAGCTCCTCCCTCCTCCTCTCCGAGCTGGCTTGGAAGGTGCGGGAAGGGTGGAAACACCCCTGTGGGTGTCGTCCCCGTACCCCCCCACACTGCTGATGCTCTGGATCCCGTGGGGAAATCAAGGCAAGTGGCGTGCCCGAAAAGCCCCGCGTCATCCAAACAGACCTTTTTACTGCTTTAGCAAATAACAGCCAGAAAAATCTGTTGCCAACACGGGCCGCCCCGCAGCCAGCAGGAATTCGTGTACACAAATTTCTAGGGCAAAGCTTTATGTACCCAAGGTCTTGTCCCTTCTCGGGTGACAAAAACCATCACGCTAGGAAACCCCCCTGCAAAGAGGACACTCTCCAGCACGCACAGGCACTTTTTGCTGTTCCCCAAAACATCTGGTATCCCGAGGGGCTGCCAGGGTGAAATATTCCCTTTATTCCAGCCTGAAACCTGCTCCCAGCTGGGCTAAAGCACTTTAGGAATGAGCCATCTCTTACCAGAACAGAGGAGACTAGATGCAAAATGATGAGCAACGCAGGAGTCCAGCAGAAGCTCAAATTTGGCACTCAAAAGGTTGCTCACACACCAGCAACAGCTCCCGGGGACTGATATTTAACAGTGGCCCCGGAGAAGAAAAGAGGAGAGACCAACGGTAAAGCCCTGGGTTCTGAGAATGTTCTAAGGCAGGAGGGTTTTTATCAGTGAAATCTGCTTCGTGACACAGTCTTATTCCATCATTTTGCCCTTCTCGGAAAGATGATTCCTCGACTCACCTCCAATATTTAGGTTTCTCACATTAAGAGGAAGTCAATATTGAAGATAGCTGAGTCAACATCATCTTTCTTGGAAAGGTTCTTCCCTTCTCTGTCTCACACATGACAGTGACTCCCCGTGAAGGCTGAACTGACCATCCCATCGCTGACCTGAACTCCTTTCCACCAATTACATCCAGCCCTGAAACTGCTTTCTTTCCACACCTGACGATTTGAATTCCCCAGAAAGCCATTTCTGCTGTGGCAGGAGTTCCCCACCGATTCACAGGCTGCAGGGAGACACTTGCTTTTGTTTCCCCTTGCTCTAAAATGTCTCCTGCAGAGCACAAGTCCTCCATCCCTTTCACAGGTGGAAAAAAAAATGAGACGGTGTCAGGTCTCTGATCCTGCTGCTTTCTCTTCGGGTGAAAAATACAACACAACTCCTGTGCTCTTACAGAAATAATTGTGCCACAAGTTCCCTGCTCCCCCGGCAGCTTCCAGAATCCCACCAGAGTGGGAAGTATCTCTGGATTTCAGGTATTCCCCTGCAAAAGGTGGCTTTGTTAGTCAGCCTGCTGAAACCAGCCGGTTGATGTCAGGAGCTGCTCTCAGCTCGCCCAGCCCTGCCGATTTACAGCCACTCCCTGCCTGGCTGCTCCAGCCTGACTTAATATCAGGAAACAGCATATTTCAGGTGTAAAGCAGCTACCCCCGGCCCTTTGTCTCTGCAAATTTCTCCTCTTTGGCATATCAGTTAACCTCTTGCAGGCAGACCTGGCTCTTTGAGGCGTCTCCTGCAAAGACCCAACTGTTTCACACCGAGCTGCAAACGCCCAGGGTTTCCTGCCACGCAAGCCACCGATATTTCACGCACTAATTCACGGGTCCAATTGGCTCTTTGATCAAGGGGATGAAAAAAAAAAAAAGCAAGTGATATACGAGCTAAATATAAAATATTATATAGCTGGGAGGTAGCTGGTTTAGAGCCCGAGATGATAGGATTGCTGTTTTTCTGCTGCTGGAGCAGTGGTTTGTTTTGTGGCTGTGCTGCAAAGCCACCAGGGTAGATGAGAGCTTCCTGGGCAGTCCCCAAACCAGCAAGGCAGCAATTCCCAATAAACAGTCTGCCCTGTGTTTTTTGCAGCAAGACACTTCCACGCGTCTCTGCAGTCCCACTGAAGGATCCCGGGCCCAGCCAAGTCCCTACGAAGAAAGATGTAACCGAAGCATAAAGATCAAGCCACTCACCCACGTGCGATGGCAGCCGACAGCAACAAAGCCTCCGCTTCTTCCCACGGATACCGGCTCATTCAATCAATGAATTCAATCAATGAATCAATGTCACCTCCTCTTCCTCCTCCTCACGGTGGCTCTTCCGATCAGTGTGGCTACAACAGCATTCTGAGAGCAGTCGAGGTTTAACGCGGCTTTAGGAGGAAGGAGAGCGCTGGCTTTAGGCACCGCCAAAATCCCAAAGCCAAGTCGGTCTCGGTCAGAACCGTAGGCGAGTTGTAAGAGCTAAATCCTCCGGGAGAGTCCCAGAGGAGACCGGGACGGGCTGCAGGAGCAGCAAACACCGTCTGAACAGGCAGGATACTCCCGCATCAGCTCCCGGCCCTGGGAAGGCCATCCAAGGGAAAGAAGGGAAAATGTAGCTGCTCACATATGGAGGGAAGGCAGGCTGCCTGCAGGGGAGAAAATCCTCCAGCAGAGGCAGTTCCCAGGAAGCCTAGCTCCACCAAGGAGCACCATCCATCCCCCCAGCAGCCGGATCCAAAGAGCCAGCGACAAAAGCTTTCCCTCCCTGCAGCGTGTCCCGAGGATTCTGTTTCACCGCGTGATTCCGAAATTCAAATTTCCACCCAGGGTGCCCTCCCACCCAGGGTGCCCTCCCACCCAGATTCCTGCCAGACAACCCCGAAACCACCCCAGCTCCCCACTGGCAGCTACAACCTTCAAGCCGGTCGGACGACTTGGGCAGCCACACAAAAGATTGGGAGAGAGATAAAACTCACAGGGTGTCCTGTTACTTTGCATTCCAAAGAGTAAATAAAAGGGCTGATTCAGTGGGAGGAGAGGAAAACGTCACCCAGAAGCCCTGTGGTTTCCAGCTGAATCAACAGCCCCTGGAGAGGAAAGGTGAGCACTTGGCCAACCGCTCCACTGACCATGGGCGCAGGGACAGCCCCTCCTCAGGCGAGTTGTCTTGGCGTGATTCAGCCTCTCCATCTGCGAGACGAGGAGAATAATTACTGACTTTGGAGAATGGGACCTGTAAAAGCAGAGTGAGCTGCTCTCAACTGGCCACAAGCTCTGAGGCAGAGCCGAGCCGCGGTGCTGCCTGTCAGAAGGTTGGTCGAGGATTACTGTGTAGCTCAGATGGGAAATTACCCCTGCATCTCAAATGATTCTCTCAAGACCTCCAGAGTGAGAGTCCTGTTTCCCAAACGTGACTTGGCAGGAGTCACAAGTAGCTTTGCCCTCCTGAGACGATGAAAGCTGGGCAGGAGCGATCAGTTCCATCCCCTGGAAGGTACAGGCATGAGGACTGAGCAAAGGATGTGAGTGTGCAACCAGCTGGCAATGAGAAATTCCACCCTCAGCCCACCCAGGCTCTGAGACATCCTTTTAAAATTCAGGGGGATCAATTCTTGTGCCTCTTTTCCTAGTAACCTGCCAGTCATGGGATTCCAAAGAGAATCCAAAGCAGCAGAAAGCACACGCTGGGTTGTAACCTCACTCCCTGAGGACTAAACTATTTGCTGGGGCTTTTTCTGGGGCTCTTTGGTGGCTCGGGAAAGCAGAGAACCTCTTTTGGCGAGCTCTGAATCAGCAGCCAGCAGGGTTTGCCAGCCAAACTGTAAGCGCAAGGGAGTGGACAGGCCTGACGGCCGGGTTTCTGGCCCAGAGTATTTTGAAACCCGGCTTCGCACTTGGGCACACCCAAGATTCAAAGTCAATTAAGGTCCTGTTTAACGAACAAGCTGTGAACGTGTAAGCTGAGGCCGTGATTTGGCTTGAGAGAGGCAGACAAGGCACTGGAATTACCCATTTTCTCTCTGGCTTTCTGCAAACCAGCAGAGCTGACCCACGCTCACGCGTCTCGCCACCTTATTTTTTTTCCCCAGAAAACAGAATTTCAGGCTTTGTGTTGGCGCTACCTCAGCTGTTTACACCCAAAGCAAAAAAGAGGAAGCTTTGATTTTTCACTTATTCCACTTATTTCCTCCACTTTGTGGGTGCAGAGGCTACAGGGATGTGGGCATGGGGTTGGCTTTTTTTTTTTTTGCTGGTTTATGGTCCAGCTCCCACTGTCTTCCAGCTGACTAACTGCCTGATGTTCTCCCAGCCACCCCTCTAGTGGGGTATGGTGAGACTGCACATGCTGTAGACGTGCCCACCCTAAAGCAGGAAAACCGGCTGCGAACTCTCCTGCAGAGTTCAGTCTGCCAAAGGTGAGAAAGCCATACTTGCCCTCCCAGTCCCCTCCAGGGTGAGGTGGCAGGCTGGGTGAGACACCCCGCTGGCCACATCAGTCCTTTCTCCACCCCAAAAGTAGAGTCACTACCTATGTTTGTCTGGAAACTCCCCTCCTCTCAAGACGATCTATTGCAGCAAGAAACTGTCCTTACTTTCTGTGAGTTTTCATCTCATCCTAACTAGACCTCCCTCTACACGTGAGGAATTGCTAAGCTCTGATGTGCTTTCCCATGGCTGGTGAGACAATCCATCAGCCATGGATTATGCAAGAGTTCTCTTCTGCTTGGGGTTCTCAACACAGGAAGGACATGGACCTGTTGGAACGGGTCCAGCGGAGGGCCAAAAAGACGATCAGAGGGCTGCAGCCCCTCTGCTGTGAGGACAGGCTGAGAGAGCTGGGGGGTTCAGACTGGAGAAGAAAAGGCTCCAGGGAGTCCTCAGAGCCTTTCCTGGTCCCTCAAGGGGATCCAGGAAAGGTGGGGAAGGACTCCTGATGGGGAAGGGGAGCCACAGGGTGAGGGGGAAGGTTTTTTTGAAAGAGGGAGGCTGAGCTGAGATCTGGGGAAGAACTTGTTTGGTGTGAGGGTGGTGAGACCCTCACCAGGTTGTCCAGAGAAGCTGTGGCTGCCCCATCCCTGGAGGGGTTCAAGGCCAGGCTGGATGGGGCTTGGAGCCACCTGGTGTGGTGGGAGGTGTCCCTGCCCAGGACAGGGGGTTGGAACTGGATGATCTTTTAAGTTCCCTTCCAGCACAAACCATTCTGTGACTCTACAGCTCTTCTACCAACTCTATGAAGCTGGACATTTGTTGCTGGCTCACAAGTACTTGTGGGGACAGGGCTGTGCATGGACTGAAGGACAGCCCTCAGATTCCTTCCACCAGACATCAGGGAGATGCTGGGAAACTTGCAACCCCTCTCGGCTACTGTGGGAAGAGCACTTCTCTTGAAGAATCCGTGAGCTGGGAACAGTGGCTCCCAGCCAATTAGCTGTCACTCTCTGGGATGCTCGACTTACATCATAAAAAATGCAGGAAGAATGTAAGCAGTGATAAAATCCAGCCCCAATGCACACTCTGACCCTTCTTGCTGAAACTGTTAAAATCCAGGCATGTAGACACAGTGAAACATTGCTTGCTAATGGAAGGAGCTCCTGGGTTTGCTGACCCTTAACAGACACAGTACCTTTTCAGCTCGTCCACGTCAACTCCACTCACCTTCACAACACAAGTTGAAAAATAAAGATTAAAATAAATCCTATCAATCAGCCACAAACCCAGCTTTCTAACCTGCAAAGGAGTCTCCCCTCTGACTGGGGGCTCTCCCTCTTGGTCACAGCTATGGAAAAACAAGGACCCAGCTGTCATGTTGCCCTTCGAAGCAGTAAGGTGCTACTTTTTGTGAGAATGAAACACTTTGGGCTTTTGGAGAAATCCTCAGCTTTGCACATGAACACCTTCCCAGCTGTCCTAACGCAGGTTTGGAACAGCAACTCAGTTAATTTTAAGGCTTTTTTGGTAAGCGACCAGCTTCCTACAGAGAATACAGACGACGCTGTGACAAGAAACTTCCCTCTCTCCTTTTCACCAAGTTTAAGAGCCACTACAGGGGCCAACCACGGACAGAAGGGCCCTTCCAGTCCAGGAGCACTGTCAAAGCAATCCCCCATACGATTTCTTACCAAGTTACTGCTTATTTAAGCTACTCAGGCCACTCCAGCTACATAAAGAACTTACTTCCTTACACGAGCAAAGCAGTGCAAAGGGAGATCAGTAATTCATAAAGCTGAGGTGACTCAGGGGCTTCTACACTGGAGCACCTCTGCTGTGAGGACAGGCTGAGGGAGCTGGGGCTGGTTCAGCCTGGAGAAGAGAAGGCTCCGGGGAGAGCTTGGAGCAGCCTTCCAGGATCTGAAGGGAGCTCCAGGAGAGCTGGAGAGGGACTCTGGGTCAGGGAGGGGAGGGACAAGACAAGGGGGAAGGGTTTTAAACTCAACGAAGCGAGATTTAGATTGGATCTTAGGAAGAACTTCTTTGCTGTGAGGGTGGTGAGGCACTGGAACGGGTTGCCCAGAGAAGCTGTGGCTGCCCCATCCCTGGAGGGGTTCAAGGCCAGGCTGGATGGGGCTTGGAGCAACCTGGTGTGGTGGGAGGTGTCCCTGCCCAGGGCAGGGGCGTTGGAACCCAATGATCTCTGAGGTCCCTTCCAACTCTGACCATTCTATGATTCTATGACTGCCCCAGACCCATAATTTCACTGCGTAACTGAGATCGCAGGAAGAATTCACCCCAAAAGCAACTTGCTTAGGCAGTCCAAAAGTCCTCAGCACAAATACCTGGAGTAATTGAGCACATTTTTCTATGTATAGAAGTGTATTTGTGAATGTCTGCCTCGTAAATACCAAGCAGCCATTGTTTCCTCAAGTGCAATCTGAAAAATTCCACCACCACCACCCCCCCTTGCCAAAAATTCCTTCAGGATGACACATCAACATGGCAAAAGTCACTCACCCAGTTTCAGTGTCAGGGTGTTTGCAGGTCCCTGTTAACCCTTCTGGCAGCATCAGGACAACAGGTAAAACACCGTGACCTTCGGTGGGCTTGCTCTTCTGGATTTTTTGGATGGTGATGGCCTTGATCTGGGTCAGAACATCCACTCATCGATGGTCCCTCCTGTATTTGGTTGGCACCTTCTGCTCCCTCTTCAAGTTGTGTTGTGAAGCTGCCCCATCCTGGAAGCACTTACAGATCAGAATGTTTCCACTTCAGGGATCCTGGTTTTGGCAGGTGAGTTATTTTGTTCCAGATCTCACAGCCTGGAGGACAGTGAGAAAAGGCAACGTTAAAGAGTCACAGAATGACATGGGGTTGGAAGGGACCTCTGGAGATCATCTAGTCCAAATCCCTGCCACAGCAGGTCCTCCTAGAACAGGTCCCACAGGAACGTGTCCAGGTGGCTTTGAACGTCTCCAGAAACGGAGACGCCACCCCCTCTCTGGGCAGCCTCTGCCAGGGCTCTGCCACCCTCAAAGAAGAGAAGTTCCTGCTCATGTTGAGATGGAACTTCTAATGTTCCAGTTTGTGCCCGTTCCCTCTTGTCCTCTCACTGGGCACCACTGGAAAAAGCCTGGCCCCATCCTCCTGACACCCACCCTTGAAGTATTTCTAGGTGTTGCTCAGATCCCCCCTCAGCCTTCTCCAGACTAAGACCCAAGTCCCTCAGCCTTTCCTCCCTGGCCCCATCCTCCTGACACCCACCCTTGAAGTATTTCTAGGTGTTGTTCAGATCCCCTTCAGCCTTCTCCAGACTAAGACCCAAGTCCCTCAGCCTTTCCTCATCAGAGAGATGCTCCAGTCCCCTCATCATCTTTGTGGTCCTCTGCTGTCCCCTCTCCAGCAGTTCCCTGTCCTTCTGGAACTGGGGAGCCCAGAACTGGTCCCAGTGCTCCAGATGGGGCCTCCCCAGGGCAGAGCAGAGGGAGAAGATGACCTCCCTCAACCTCAACCCTTGAAAAGAAGGACCTAAGGCTTAAGAAATTAACTTCCTGACATAAGGAAACAAATTGGTTTTTAAAATATTCACCTCTGCTTTATGTAGGATGCCATACGCAAGATGAATCCATGCTCAAAGCGACCCACGTGGATCACTTTACATAAAATGCGTCATCCCTAAATGAAATCATTAAAAGCCCAAATTTGAGCTACTCATCCAGAATTCCTTTTATAGTCCATCGAAAGGAATGGCTGTATCCAGAGAGTGACTCATCCTGGGAGAACCACCTGAGTAAGGTCAGACAAATTGCCCTCCAGAGGAGCCACTGGCTGCGAGCACACCCTGAGTGGGGGAGAGTAACTCAGATTTCTCTACCTAGAAGTTAAGAAAGACAAATCCAGAAATAATTTCCCTTTCACGGACGTTATGGTTATTTTATTCCTTGTTCTTCTGAGCTATCCCATCACTTACTGTTCTGCAGCAGAGCCGGACAGCGAGAGGGAGGGTGGGTGAAATGGTTTGCCAAAACGATCCCATGTTTCAATATACATTCACAAAACTCACATTAAATGATGTTGTTAAGTTTGTGTTCAAAAATCTTCATTAGCTGTAAGGACGCTACCCCGAAGCTTATATCAGATGAGTGAACGATAAATTAGGCTACTGAAACTACACATCCCCCCTCGTTACGATTCAAATACATCTCAAATTGAGATAAATTGCTTGTGATGGGGCAACCACAGCATTGACCCAAGTTTCTCTTTGAGCCAGTTCCCACCCAGGACACAGCGACGCGTCCTCCTCTCCCCACAGCTCTCCCCTGTCTGCAACAACTCGCTGTTTTTAAGATTAAGGGCAAAAATTTTTAAGATTTAAGGCAAAAATTTAAAATGACTGTGCTCAGTAACGGGCCAGAAGAGCCCTGGGGTCAGGCACCACGTACCGAACTCACATCAGGCAGGACCAGGCATGGGAGCGGAGTCGATCGCGATGTTCTGGCTTCTGTGGTGCCGGTTTTCCACGGGAAAAACAAGCAGCAGAGGTCTCTGTGTTTACCTAAAAACTACAGCAGTGACTGGAAGGCATTGGGAAAACAAAGATCAACTGTTAAAAAGAACACAGGTTGACATCCAATCAACCGTTGCTTTTGAAAAATCCTTTTCTTAAAAAATAAAAAGGCTTGAAGTAACCCCAAGGGGAGTTTTGCTGGATTATGAGATCATCCTGCCCAGGTACATAAATTGAGATTTCTCCCATGATCTAAATAAATCAGAGCAGTTGTTACAGTAAAGGTTAAAAAGGCTTTAAAAGGCCTGTGGCAGTTTGTGTAACACCCTCAGCTCTTGTAAGCAACACAATAGAAATAAACACAAGGTGATTTCTCTCGCTGGAAACAAGCATCTATCCCAGTTTTTAATAAATAACCAAGGCTCTTGGATAACTCTAGGGAGCATCTCGTGGTGAGGAAAACAGGCTGTACTTCCAATATTTTAATTAAAAAAGGTAATGGCAAAGATAGAAAGCAAGTCTGAGGCAGGAAAAGGGATGAAAAAACAACATCAGCGTAATACTTTCTCCAGGCCATCCTCCTCTGCGTAAGGGCTTGCCCCAAATAGTTCTTGGTCGCCAGAGTGAGAGGGCACAGGAGCAACCACCTCCTGGAACATGCTCTGGTTTAAATATGCCCTCACACGGCCCCAGCAACCACCAAAAAATAACTCGGGCCCCTCTCTGCCCTTCAGCCAGCAGCAGCATGGAAGTGAAACGTTACTTATTAAAAACAAAGGCTCTCTACTCGCCTGAAGTTATGGGTTATTTTTCAACCAGAGTGGAAGCAACTCATCCTTCAAAGTAGAAGCCCGTGTAGGGACTGATGCTCTCTCCCCAGAGATCTCTGGCTTCAAGAGGGAAGAAGCAAGGACCACAAAGATTGCTCAGACATCAGCAAGCAGCTTAGCAAAGTTGGAGATGGCAGAAAAAAAGACAGTGTTGAGCTCAATAGCAGGACTCAGGAGCAGCAACAATCTGGGATGCGCTAAATTCGGGGGATTAGATGCAGGATCCGTGTTTTGCTAAAACTCAGTATCGCCACGGGCTCCTGTGTCCAGCGACAACTCACATCATTATTTGTAAGAGGATTCACAGAAACGTGAGGAGCTTTGCGCTGTAACCACCTTTCAGCGCTTGACTGTAGGTATTGACCCTGAATAACTTTATTAATACCGAGCAGAACTAACACAGAGGGATTATCTTGATTATGATTTGAATCGAGAGCCTCTTCTGCAGAAGCAGTACCAGGAAGTCACTTGGCATCTCTTTAACCTCTTATTTTAACCTCACAACTGAAAGGACCCAAGAGCAAATTCGCTTCCCTCCCAAACCACAGCCTTTCCACTGCCGCCTCAGTTGATAGTTAAATGTGGAAGACGGGGGCAAAAACCAGCAAAGTAGGAGAGATGCTCAGAAAACCTTTGTCACTCCAAGTCCTTTTCTGGAGGAATATAAACCATAATTCAAGTGCTTGTTGAAAACGGTGCAGCCATTTGCCTCGCTCACTCAGTGTTTGCAGCTCACCACTTCTGGGCTGTTTTTGTTTGGTTTTGGTTGTTTGGGTTTTTTTTTTACCAAAATACCCCGTTTCCTCCAACCCACCCTTGAATTATTGTACCCCAAAACCACCCACTCCTCTCGGGTGCGTCGGTTCCCAACAGCGACACGCACAGCTCCATAACTTGGTTCTTTGAACAGATTCTGTTCAGCAACGTGCAGCTCAGAGCAAGCCGCTTATTTCCCTCCAAAAAATAAACCCCAAACTATAAAGAAACTGCAAAAGAAACCAGGTTAAAAAGATTCATCTTACAAAGCAGATGGACAATCTATTAGCCCTCGGCAAGCTGGACCACCAGTGTACACAGAACGGGCTGTACAAAACCGAAAGGAGACGGCACAGAGATTCGTAAGGTTTTCCACCCTTTTATTCTTCTCCCGGTCCAACACATCTCCTCATCTCATTCCGAGAAAGCTTCGAGGCATTGTCAGAACAGACAGGAATTCATCTCCGGTATGTGCAAAATTCAAACAAGTTTACAGAGAGAGATAAAACTGCAAAGGTAAAAACAAAACTAAAGGCCAGGATCACGGGTTAAAATACTCCTTCTGAGTCCACGAGACTTGAGCTGGGGCATATTTGAAAACACACTCCAAACTTTTAAAAGAAGCTAGTCTTTTTTGACCGATAAAAAGGTTTATTTGTTGAGGAAAAGGAAAGGAGGATCCTCCTGGTGAAGACTTTCTTTTTCCTTCCCAGTATGTTCCCGTTTGCTGACAGACTTGTTCACACGGTGACCTTCTGCATCTCCTCCACTTCTCTCTCTTCCCCACGGTCACCAGCTATTTTGTAGCAAAAACCGTCTTGACTCTCATTCCTGCCTTTGCCAGAAATTTGACACGGAAGCGGTATCTGTTCCAAAGAGCTCCGAGATAGGGGAAGAGGTATTTAAAAAGTCTATAAATAGTACATCGATCATCTCAGGGATCTACTTCCAGGCTACGTTACAAACAAACTCTGGCGTCCAAACCACCATCCTAATCATACACATAAAAGTAGTGACTGCTCGACTCCAGCCAAAGGAGGCGTCTTCTTCGGGACTTTGAGAAGTCTCAGTCGTCCCTTCCAAACAAGTTTCCCAGCTTAAGGAAGACCCAAGATGAACTGCTTCGTCTACAACTCAAAATGCACAGAAATGATATTCGCAAAAAGCCCTTTGGATGGAAAAAGAAGAAAGAAAAGGAAGACATTTCTTAAACGATCAACGCCACAGAACTGGGCTTTACACATCTGGACTGAAACATTTTGTTTTGTAGATACAGAGTCTGTGGGATTTCTACCTAGACATCACAACGCTGACTCCAGACAAGCAACGGGACAGAATCCAGTCCAATCCCAGGCCAGGACTGGGGTCAGGGAGTCTCGGGTGCTTGGATGGAGGATGACTCAGGGAAGTTCTTGGAAAGCAACCCATTCGCATTTCCAACCAGTGTTTACAGCTGATCTTGGGTCTGCTTTGGAGACGGAGCTGTCGTCACCACCACAGTGGAAACCGCTTTAGTGGAACCAGACACTGTTCCCTGCTGGAGATGGGAGGCTGGTACAGTTTGAATTCGAACCTGTTTGAAAGGGAAAGAAAAAAAAATCTCAACCCACATCAACAACAACCTCCCGACACGTTGCATTCGCAGCGCACTCTGAAGAGCCCAGAGTAAATTACCTCCTTCTGCTGCCAACAAAAATTGAACATGAACAAGCACCAAAGCACATCAAAGGTGGAACCCGACACAAGATCGGGTGGACATCCACTGTCCACAAGAGACGGCGGCAAGAGATCTCGAGATGAGTAATAAAGAAGTAAAAAACAGTTTGAATAAAAACCTATTCAGCCACTTTCACAAGTTTTCAGAAGAATCTGGAACTGCTGGATACATCACTTGTACAGGGATGTTACCAGCAGCTCTCAATAAAGATTAATTACTTGCAACTTGAAATTACAGACCACTAGGTTTCCAAAGCTGGACATGCAAAGAAGCGATGTGGTTTCTTCGAGAGCTGACAAACCACAGAAGCCACCAAGTACTCAAGGAAAAGAGCCACCAAAGCTCAAGGAAAAGAGCCCAAATATATACAAACAATCCCTCTCGCAGGTGGCTTCCTGCCAGCGTCTTTGGTTTTACCTTCATTACACTGTCAGTGCTTCAAAAACATTTAAAAATTGTATGTGAGTGGAGGGAAGGTACAGGAGATGATGCACTGCATGTGCTTAATGCAGACACTACCACCAAGCCGTGTACCTGTCGGCTTTATGGAACCCCAAGTATCATGTGTAAAGTCCTCAAGAGATGTTAAGTCATATAAAAAAAAGCAAATATTATTATTCGAGGTGCCATTACCTGCGTGGCCTGGCCTTGCTGCTGCAACTGCTGCAGTTGTTGTGCGGTCAGAAAACTCACTGGCTTGTTCCCAGCGATGAGTTTTGTCCCTGCTGGCATTGTGGTCAGGATGATATTTCTGCCCAACCCACTGATGCTAAGGAAAGAGAATTGTCGAGAGGTTAAAAACCAGCACGGTAGGGTAGGTCTTTCAGGTTCATTAAAGTCACTTGTTAAATTTACTAATGATTTTAAGTAGTGTGGGGCCTTTTCCTTCTCCCCCCAGAACTGGAAAATCCACAAGCCACAAGTTTCTATCAACACCGACAAGAGAGAATTACTTTACCACAGGAATTAAAGCCTTTGATTCTGGACCGTGCACATCAGCGGGTTAGTCTGATCAGAGCTGAACACGTCTCAAGGAAGGCAGAAAATAGCCGGGCACAGAGCGTTCTGCCTTGAGATATTAACTACGGGAGACACCACCAGAGTTCACGGAAGAATAAACAAAAAGACTTCAGTATCTGAACGCCAGAGGAACTTTCACCAAGGCAGTTCCTGCTTCCCTAGTTTCTTTAACGGAGAGACAGCCTCAGACTGCACAGCTCTTTAGGTATGTCAGCAGGTTAATTCCTGCTCAAGCAGAATTAATCTAATAGTCGGTTTCAAGACAAGCAAAGAACACTTTGTCAGTGTATTTGTAGAACCTGATCCCAGGCCACCTATAGAAAGATTTTATTCTCATTGCCAGACACATCCATTCCATTTCTTGCAGCTAATGGACCTACTGACAGACTATACGTCTATCCCACCCTCTGCTTGCAAGGTCCCCAGGAACGCATCGAACACAGACCCTCCTCAGCTTGTTTCTGACTCAAAATACTCACTTGGCCCCAAGGTTGCCCTTGATGATGGGGGCGGTCACCACGCTCTTGCCTTTCACGGGCTGGCTGATCACCGACAGAGGCACCGTTATCCGTGCTGGTAGCTTGCCCTACAGAAGTTGAAGAACACATGAGGAGCTGCAGGGAGTTCAGCAGAGAAACCGCTTGAAATCATGCAATTACCCACTCAGCTTGTTTTTTTAAGGAGTCCTGGGAGTAGAAACCACCAGCAGTTTTGCTGATGAAATCTGTGCTCCATTTCAGACTCATTAAAAATCACTGCTATCTCATTCCCTTCCTGAAAACCCCACACCATCTTGGCACCACGGTATTTCTCTGGGAAGGCTCATTGCATCCATCTGTGATTTTTATCCTTAGGAAGGTCTGTTAATGTGAATTAGTTTATTCAGCCTTCCCAATATAGTTTTACAGTGCCTTCAGCTTTGGACACTCTATTATAATTAATTTGGACGTTTGTATTAAATGGGGAATTTGGTAAAAAATAAAAGCACTTCTATTTCTGACACAATTCCAAAGGAAATGATTTCAGAGGTGTGGGGAGCGAGATGCTGAGCTGCACTTTAGATAAGCAAAATTTCATAGAATCACAGAATTTTTAGAGTTGGAAGGGACCTTAAAGATCATCCAGTTCCAACCCCCCTGCCCTGGGCAGGGACACCTCCCACCACACCAGGTGGCTCCAAGCCCCATCCAGCCTGGCCTTGAACCCCTCCAGGGATGGGGCAACCACAGCTTCTCTGGGCAACCTCTTCCAGTGCCTCACCACCCCCACAGTAAAGAATGTCCTCCTAATATCCAATCTAAATCTCCCCTCTTCCAGTTTAAAACCATTACCCCTTGTCCTATCACTACTCTTCCTGACCAAGAGTCCCTCTCCAGCTCTCCTGGAGCTCCCTTCAGGTCCTGGAAGGCTGCTCCAAGGTCTCCCCGGAGCCTTCTCTTCTCCAGGCTGAACAGCCCCAGCTCCCTCAGCCTGTCCTCCCAGCAGAGGGGCTCCAGCCCTCTGAGCATCTTGCTGTCCCTCCGCTGGCCCCGTTCCACCAGGTCCATGTCCTTTCTGTGCTGAGGACTCCAGAGCTGGACACAGGACTCCAGGTGGGGTCTCAGGAGCGCAGAGTAGAAGGGGGAGAATCCCCTCCCTTGCCCTGCTGGTCACACTGCTTTTGCTGCAGCCCAGGATGGGGGTTCTGGGCTGCCAGTGCACAGTTGTAAGATTAAAATAAAAGTTTATTTCATTTACTCACAGTGGAATTAAGGAAAGACATACCCAACTGTTTTCTGCTCATTCAGCATTTAGCTACAATTCCAACATCATTAAACCAGTTGCAGACCCGTATCCTATGGTAATTCATTTGAGCCTCCGTGGATGTTTTCAGCTGTAATCCATTTCAGCATTCCCTTTTCTCACCCAACACCAGAAAAAAAGCTAAGTGTTACTTACTGCCTGGGACGTAGACACCACCGTGGTGCTGACGGGGACCTGCCGCACAGCAGTGGCTCCCGTGCCGATCGTTATGGGAGTCCCAGCGGCTCCCGAGGCCACGGCAACCGCTTTCGACACTGTGGCACTCATGGTCGGTAAAGAAACAGTCGAGGTATGGACCGTGCCGGGCACGCTCACGGCGGAGGAAGAGGATGCTTGTTTAGCGTGAGTGGCCACCGTAATAGTCTGCCCGGCTTTGGGAGGCATCACCCCCAGCCCCTGCACGATTCGGATTGTAGCGGCCGGTTTGGCCTCAGTGGACGCCACCGTGGTTATGGTTTTGCTCTTCTGGTCCGCCACGGTCATGCCCAGAGCAGGCATCAGCCGGAAAGCCGAGCTCGTTGGCTCTGCAGTCTTTAAATCCGGAGTCACTTTGACCACTGTGCCGCCAGCTGGGCTGGAAGAAGCTGAAGTGGCCGTGCTAGTCTTGGCTGGAGAATCAGCTGCCTGGACCGGGTTGGACGTCACGTGCAAAGTCGCAGAGATGCCTTTCCCACCGCCACTGCTTCCTGCAGCTGCCGTGAAGAGGTCCTGAGTCAGTTTGACAGTAGTGACTTGCGATTTGGCTAAGGTGGCCATCATGTCCGGGGTGATCCGCAGCACGGTCTGTCCCTTGGCGTCTGTGGTGATAGAGGACGGGGGCAGGCGCAAAACGTCCTTTCCTTGGATGCGAAAATTGGTCGCCGTGAGAGGGATGCCACTTCCAGGCTGGGTCTTCATGCCAAGTTGCCCCGTAATAGCCACCTGAAGAGAAGAGAGAAACGGCTCTGATTAAAGAACATACACCAACACACCTTTTAACGACTCACTACAGTTTTTCACTATCTTTTCACCTCTGCATATCAAGTCTGTCACACCAAATGGGAAACACCTGGCTGGTGGAACCCAGTTCCTCTTCTCTCCCCCTCTCTCACCTGTTTGATGATGTTCTGGCCAGCAACGTTCTGGATAACGGTGGTAGAGGAGGTGCTGGTAGCAGAACTGCCCGGAGAGCTGGTGACTGGCTTTACAGCCGGACTGGGGGCTGTGGAGAGTCCTGTCACAGTGATGCCCGTCTGTCCCGTCACGGAGCTCCCTGGTCTTTGTACCTGCACTGGGCTGGTTTGAGCTTTTACCGGCAGAGTCATCACAGCCTAAAGAGACAGAGGCAGCCTGTGAGCAGACTAATACAATACTAACAGATTAATAATTTACTCTTTTTGTCCTACACCTGATAGCTTGCAAGCTCTATGGAGTTTTTACCGTAATACACAATGCAATGATGCCACAAAAGTAGGAAAAAAGGAGCACTGAGGAGTATTATTTATGCACCGTTTCTATGCTCTTGCTCTGCAGTTACGGCAAGTTCCAAGTGACTATTTAACCCCCATGCACCGTATCAAAATATCCAGAATTCAGATTAGAAATCAGAATGACTCCTCCATTCCATGTTGGACGGGGCTTGGAGCAACCTGGTCTAGTGGGAATTGTCCCTTCCCAGGGCAGGGGGTTGGAACAAGATGATCTTTAAGGTCCCTTCCAACCCAACCCATTCCACGATTATGATTTCCATGCAGCCCAACTCACCTGGGGGAGGACTTTGGTTTGCGTGGCTGTAGCTGGGACACGGATTTGAGGCACTGACGTGGGTTGCTGTTGCTGGGTGACCACCGGGGCTTGCTGGGACACCGCTGGAAGGCTGGACTGGGCAGTGACCACCCGGACCTGCGGCAGGCCGGAGGAGGTGGTATGACTTACCACCCGGGCGGGAGCTGGCTGTGGCCCTGGCTGCGTCTGTGAACTCTGGGCTGTGGAAAGCAAGGTCCCGAGCTGTGGCATGGTAGGGGAGGATACCAGAAGAACGCTACGGAAAAGATAAAGCCAGTAAGCTCAGCAAAGACGTAGGGAACGACTGAGAAAGAACCAGTAACATTCACAAGCGATGTATGAGATGGAAGAAGTACCTTTGGCTGGGTTTTGCTGGCTCCGATCCGGCACTAGACACGCTCTTGCTAACCACAGACACCGGTGGGGGTGAAATAGGCGTTGCTGGCAGCGCTGGCGCCGTCGGTGTCACGGGGGTCACGGGAGTTGGTGGCATGCTGGAGTCACTGAGGCTCAGCTGGCTGGGCTCTGCCGTGCTGCTGGGGAGGGCTTTCACAGAGCTCTCCTTGCTACCAGACTTCTGCAAAGAAACCACGTCAAATGTGATGGTCTTCACAAAAACTGGGGTTTCGATCGCTACAGTCTAGAGTGGGCTGAGAGCATTAAGCCGAGTTCTGTGTGGTTATGAACGATGGCCCAGTTCTAAATCCTGAAATCCCAGATATCTGCCTGCCTGCTTTCCTCAGCTTCAGCCACAAGTGGGACAGTGCATTTGGCTGCTCCTGTTCTCAGGAGAAAAGTGTGTCTCAGCAGTACCAAACATTCACAATGTTCCTACCTTGGCTAATTTGCCAACAGCAAATACTTTAGAGCTATTTGACATTAGTAACAAAAAAAATATCCAAACCCTGACAGCTTCAGCACAGCAAGAGGGGGAGCAGAAGACGTGTTCCACGCACTCTGCTACAGATTAACCTCAAAAGTAGACCCAAAAGACCATCCCCAAAACAGGGAGCACAAATGGATTCCACTGACCTTTCTGCTGAGATCAACGAGGATAACAGTGGAAGCTGGGAGGAGGGAAGAAGTCCCTCTTTCCCTCTTTGTTTTGTGCACTGGTGCTAAACCAACACCGACATTCATAAACTGGTAACTCAAAACACGTGGTGTTTTTCATCAGCTATTAGAGATGCAGAACTTATGGATTAAATTAAACCTGGTATCTACTTCCCAACCCCAAAAGCTTCTGTGCAAACTCGTGCAAAGAAATTTACCACTTTAGCCGGAGGTTTTGGCTTCTGTTGAAGAGCTTTCTTGGCCTTTGCTGCAGCAGCTTGAGCCTGGTGGATCCGTTCTGCAAAGAGAAATGCACGGTCAGAGCTCCTCAACCCAAGGAAACTGAGTTAAGCAAGAGGATAATTCCAAACTGTAAGTTCATCTTCAGACAAGAAATCAAACACACGTTGTTCATGTCACAGCGCAAAGGAAAAACACCACCAAAAGTCAGCCAAAAAGGCTGAAAATAAGACAATTAAGAAGTTGTCAGTGCACAAACACCTGCAGTTCTTGTACACAGGATGCTATTTTTCTAACAGTTCAAACTGACGCTCTGCTCTGCAAGATGTTGTTGGGCAAACATCAGCAAACTGACCACAGAAAGAAGCTACACAGAGAAATTAATGTTCGTTAGCCAACTGGACCGAAGAAGCTCAAGAAATTTATGAACATTTTCAACTCTCCTGATATCCCCAAGCCAGGCTTACCAAATTCTTCCTCACTCCTGTCCCGGTGCAGGTAGATCCACAACTTCCGTCCTATATCATATTTCACACAAGGATCTTTTTCGTAATGTAATCGATCCAGAGCACCACTAACAACAGTATTAACCTGAAAGTTCAGAATTCACAGAATTACACGATATTCCCTGTTGGATGAGCCAAAGGTCACGAATAGAAAAGTAATCCTATTTAGCATAAAATCCGAGTAAGTTGCTAGAAATCCATCTGAGTAAGAAAATCTGCCTGAGAGTGGATGTTGTAGCAGGGGATGCTGTTTCTCACCTTGGATTAAGGAGCTTCCACCAAGGCTGGGAGCTCTGAAAATTGAATGTTTCTACATCTAAAATTTGAGCATCTACACGCAGTGTTAATTCTGTGGCTTTTTGAGCTGTTTTTTCATCAGTCAGGGTTGGGTGCAGATCTGCAGCAGCTCACCAGAGTAGAGAACATAGTTTTTATATCAAAGCAGCATAAAAAAGTCAGTCTGGGTCTGCACACTGTATTTTTAGGAGTATCTGTTTGAGGCCAGACACGACACCCGACTTACCTGAGCACTTGTGACATCGGGAGCTAGGAACTGGGAATCTTTAAGCAGCTCGCAGATTTCAGCACGAGTCCCTTCTCCGTTAGGAAGGCGAGCAGCAGCATCGCGAACTGGAATACAAAATCAGAGCTTAAAGTGCCAGCCGTGATGAGGTAGCTTGTATTCCGAGTATTTTAGCAGACAAGTCTCTCTGTGGCTCTCTCACCCCTGCTCCCATAGCGCCTACTTGCTCAATAAAATCTAGCCTTTACCTTGTAAAATTTATTTCTCCTTTGTTTATGTCACCCTGGCCTGCCCACCTTTCCCCCCCTAGAATTTAGATTCCTAAAGTCATTGCTTGGGGGAGGTTCAGGAGAGCCTTTTTCTATTTTACTAAATGTTTTGGCCATCACCTTACCGAGGGACAAGATAGTGACGTAAGCTGGTCTGTCCGAGCGCAGGAGAGAGTGCTCTCGGGCTTTGTTTAAGGAGGTTTCCTTGTCGAACACCCCCTTCACAGGGCCAACAACCGACTCAAAGCCGTGCATACGGAAAGTGAAAGCCTTGTGGGGCTGGCTGTAACGGTAACGCTCCTGTATTTGGAAACAAAAGGACTTGATTTAGCAAGAAACAGACAGAGCAAAACCTTAAACCTTGTGCTACATTTATATTGTGATGTGATTTATGCTCTAGAGCATTATTTTTTTAAAAGGCTCAAACACCTCTGTGTAAACTTATTTTAGATCAAGACAAGCACAAACTACTTCAAGCAGAATACAAAGCACCACCTAACCAAACAGGTACAGTTCCTTAGAGTCACTGTTAAGCAGCTGCACAGACTCCAGAGATACACCTTCTGCCCAGCAAACACCCCTTCCCCCAGCAACAGGAAGCCTTTTCTTCCTCTAATCCTCTCATTCAGATGATTCTCTTCTTACCTGCTCCTGAAACACGCGTTTCTCCTCCCCAGTGCTAGGCCGGACAACGTAGTCAGTCCTTCTGAAACAAAGGGCACCGTCAGTTCTAAGCAACAGCAAGTCCACAACAATCCCAGAGAAGATCCCAAAGGATCAGTCACCTCACCCTTTCTGCAAATTCTCCTCAACAAACTCGGAAAGCATTTACGGTAACACAAATAAGGCCTATAGAGATCTTAAAACATGCTCTAAGGGCTTACCTGAAGGTAAGCAAGAACTGTAAATAACACAATTACCAGGATATAACCTGGGAAGAAATCAACTGGCTTTGTGTAAAATCTGAGTATCATTTTTCCTCCTGCCCCAGGATGTAAAATCGTTTTATTTTAAGCAGCCAGCCATTCAGATCCAGAGGCACAGGGACCAAATTTCATAGTGTGAGCATGCATTGCAGAAGCCTCCAAGCAGCATTATATACTCACACTCTGGGAATTGGTGTGGAATCTGAGCTGTCTTCATTTTCCTATCAAAAAGCAGAGAAATTTCAACGTCGGATATAAGTAAGGCAGATTTTACGCTGCTCAAAGGTGATTTTTTTTTCTGACTCACTTTGAAAAAAGTCTGGTCTTTGGTCTCCAACCAGAGCTGGAACAGCGCTGCCAATTCCTTCTCATGATCTTGGCAAGAACCTAGTCCAAGAAATCAGGAAAAATAAGAAAGAGAAGTCCTTCATTTGTTTTGAAGCCAGCTGCTTGTACTTCCCAGTCATCTCCTACTCCCTTCCCACCCCCTCTATGCATCACCAGTCACAAGGCATTTTTCATACTTCACAGATGCTCTGATTTCAATACTTCAACACATCCAGACTTAGGACAATGATAAAACCTAGTTATTCTCCTGTACATGGTGCTTTGACTCCTGGCATCATGGGCAAGATCCTGTTTGAGACAACAGCCACCAGGCAGTTGCAGACGGTTCCTTTTGTGTAACTAATAATTACTCTGAATCAGCTCAGAAGGCACGCTCTGCAGCAGGGAACACATGAAGGTGTTCAGACAGATTTGAAGGGCGAGATAAACACGGTTGAGCCAGCAACATAAATGCCTTTGCTCAACAGGCTTTGTCTGCTGCTGATACCAATGTCTTGTGAAAACCTAGAATGTAAAACACATCTCTGCTCAGCTAAAAGAAAAGGCCTAACTAACAAATTTAACAGCTCTGCTCGTCTTCCTCTCTGGGCTGCTGTGAGCTGAAAAGCAAAGTCCTGGAGAACACTACAGGTGACATCACAGAAGAGCACAAGGTACTCACCAAGCAATTTCCACTGCTGGGTTTTTTCTCTGAATTCAACAAAAGGCGAGAAGCTGGAAGGAACATCTACAATGAAAAACATGCACGTTAAAAGACATCATTCAATGGTCCAACCGCTGAAACCCCACCGCTGCAATGCAAGCTGTTGAGTTAGACTCACAATGACAGATAAAGCATTTTAAGCGATTATGTAAGTGCATCTCTAAATTTATACTTGCCCAAAGGGAAGGTAAAGCATCTCGGAGTAACAAGAGCCAGCACAAGAAAAGAACAGGACAGGATAACAAGCCTTTCATCTACAGGCTGTCAGACGAAATCCTGTTCATGCTGTGAGGCACCAGGAACTGTCACTGTGACTATTCCTGGGCTGGTGGGAAGCGAACTCGGGATTTACAGTATTACAGAGCACGTGAAGTATCCAGGCTGCAAAGGGCACTACCATCCAAACTGTCTCTCCCTTTCAAACTTCCCACGAAGCAAATGAGAACCACAGAGGAATTTCATGTGCAAGGAACATGCGAAGCTTGGCTGGTCCAAGCCCCAGGTCAAAACCAGGCCACCTTCATGTTTCCACTCAACAGAGAAAGGACATGGACCTGGTGGAACGGGGCCAGCGGAGGGCGACCCAAGATGATTAGAGGGCTGGAGCACCTCTGCCAGGCTGAGAGAGCTGGGGCTGTTCAGCCTGGAGAAGAGAAGGCTCCGGGGAGACCTTGGAGCAGCCTTCCAGGATCTGAAGGGAGCTCCAGGAGAGCTGGAGAGGGACTCTTGGTCAGGAAAGGTGGTGATAGGACAAGGGAGAACATTTTAAACTGGAAGAGGGGAGACTTAGATTAGATCTTAGGAAGAACTTTGCTGTGAGGGTGGTGAGGCACTGGAAGAGGTTGCCCCGAGAAGCTGTGGCTGCCCCATCCCTGGAGGGGTTCAAGGCCAGGATGGATGGGGCTTGGAGCAACCTGGTGTGGTGGGAGGTGTCCCTGCCCAGGGCAGGCGGGTTGGAACTGCATGATCTTTAAGGTCCCTTCCAACTCTAACCATTCTATGATTCTATGTTTCCAGTGGATCACTCAGGGCATCATCTCGTTTAGTTTTTATTGTCTCTAAAGACAATCACAGCATCTTTGCACCGGGAAGAGATTAATTTTTTCTCACTACAAACACCCCGCCTGAAATGCATGATCTGAAACAGGACAAACTGCCTGTCTAGAAGCAATTTCACACACATTTTCACGTACTGGGGAATCAAACTGGGTCTTATCTACTCATCTACATGCAAAACACCTCTACCACAATCAAGAAATGTCAGCCAGAAAGCCTACCACAGCAACACTGCCAACAATACAGTGATTTGTTGTAGTGATGAATTACAAGTCGATTTGAGCTTACAACACAAAGCAGCACTGATTAGAACTGAGCTACCAGCATCCCCAGCATTTTTAACAGCCATTCTTACCTCTGCTGTCACCAGTCAAGTACTGTAAGGCGGGTAAAACCAGTTCAGACCAGTTAGGGGCAAAGGAGAACCAGCTATTTAGTGCGCTGGCAGGAGAAGATTGCCAATCTAGAATTTTATCTTCAAGCTGAAGGGGAAAAAGAAATATTCTGTTAAGGATCTCATGCCTTAAACAATGACTGATTTTAACAGAGAACAAAAGAGCTACCTGTATCCAGGGGACAAGATCTTTATGTAAATAAAAGACATCACCTGACTTTTTTAATTATTTCAGATAACAGACACCAAGAAGCGGAAAAAACTCCCCCACTATCTCTGCCCTTTATATACAGAATATTATCTAACTACGATCTAAGGAACAGGAATGGAAACCTTTACAGATTGAACCAAACTGCTGAAACATGTTCAAACCAGAACATAGTTCACACTCCCAACAGGTTTCACATCTTTAATATCTAAGCTACACCTTAGTAAAATTTATCCCAGGACAACTCTGGAGAGAAATCACTATTATATAGTTATAAACCCCTCTATCCCCTAATTTTGTTTTCTGCAAAGATTCCTAGATAAGCGGGTGGTTCCTTACCACGGAGAGGGTAGCAGGTCCTTCCAGAAAGAGGATCTCCAAAAGAAGGAAAAAGAAGCTGGAAGATATTTCATTTATTCCAAGGCATGGCTTCATCTCTTCGAGAGGTCTTCAAAGGAAAGAGAAAACAAGCAGAGTAAGTTGTCTGAGTAAATATTCACCTTCTTACACACAGACGAACACACACATTTCACACATCCCAAGCTGCACGAACCCAGAGCCTGCAAAAATCTCCCAAAAATCTGAGCTGCAACATCCGTTGCCCTCTCCGTCTGTGCAAGGCGTTGGGGGTTCTTTGAAGCACTTACTCCTCTTTGACAGATGAGAGAGGGATGGGGGAAGGATGCTGAGACAGCGATGGGATTCCATCTGCATTGCCCAGAGAGTCAGCCAAGTCTTCCACTTCGGATTTAATCATCTTCAGCCTTTTTTTCTTCTTATCTTCCTTTTCCTTCACCTTTTTCTTCAGGGTTGCAAGGTCGAATAAGGCTTTAGATACGATAAAAGGTAAGAAGAAGAATGAGAAAAACCTGTATTTCATTGAGAATCATACACTAGCTATGTTTTTAAACAGATGTTCAGCAATATGGGCAGTGTGCACTCATTCACCACCAGTTCACTCCATCCTCCCAGGATTTCCATGCATCTTTTTCCCCCTCCCCTCAGTGCACTGTGTTTTAATAGAAAACATCTAGTTTTTACAGCCAAAGGAGACGAAATTAGAAAGGCAAAGGTGCAGAAGTACCGCATCCAAGCCACCAACCTGCTAAGGAACCTTTCCTGCCAGCATTTACTCGAGTCATGATGTCCTCAAGAGTTATGTCTGTCGTCACTAAATCAGGGTGGTCCTAGATGCGGACAATGGGACAGAAATTAAAACTGGAAAAGGAGTAAGTGTTAAGCTAGCGACAAGGGAACAGAAGATAACCAAGTACCGAAACATCCTGAACTTATCCAGGAGTAGCTTATGAAGCTATTCAGTGAAATAAAAGTAGGGAGGTCTTTTAACCCCTGAAATCCAAAATTTTCTCTCTCCAAAACACATCAGGGAAATTACAAAATCTTTCTTAAAAGGTAAGCAGAAGCGGAGTTGCATATGGAATCACAGAATTGTCCAGGCCAGAAGGGACCTCCAAAGCCCATCTAGTCCCACCTCCCCGCAGTCGCAGGGACACCCCCAACCAGCCCAGGTTGCCCAGGGCCTCATCCAGCCTCACCTGGAATATCTCCAGGGAAGGGGCCTCAACCACCTCCCTGGACAACCTGGTCCAGTGCTCAACCACCCTCAGAGGAAAGAACTTGTTTCTAATATCCAATATAAATCTGCTGACAATTAATTGCTGGCTACAAAACAAGGCTGAAGGGTGGTTGCACGCAGAAAAAATCCTCCATCATTTGTCACCCAGAAATACCCTAAATTTTACGGCTACAGACAAAAGATTCATAGATAAAGCCTAGTCCCACCCCCAAAGACTTCTAGACATCTTACAGGTTGACGTTTTCGTTTCTCATGGTGCTTCTTCAACATTATCTTCAAATCTCTTTCCCCAAGTTCTATTTTGTCTGTGGTGAAAAAAGGTTCAGAGATGATTTGCACCGTTTTCCATTGTCATTACTTCACAGACTTGTTAGAACGTCACTTGTTAGAATGTCGCACCCGTTCCCCCTTTCAACAACCCCTAAATTTCAATAATTACATTTTCTTTATTTGAATTTCATTATTTTGATCAACCAATTTATTTGCAGCACGTTCTTCCTTGGGTCATCAGCTTTCATTGCTGATGCAAGTTTTAGAAGCAAGAACTAGCAGTGCTGCTCGAAGGGTTTGCAGACTCGACGATGGTAACTTTAGGAGGGATTCCCTTGGCACAAAGAGTGAAATCTTTCAAACCGGACTATGCCAATGCTTCAACCACTAAAGGCAAAATATAACAGAGAAATCAGTGGTTTTACACAAACTGTAGACTCTCCTGTTAAAATACCAGCCTTGCAAGGAGAAAAAGATTAAAGAAATTGGAAGAAGAGCCAATTGGTTCGGAAACACCAAAACCAAGGCACTAGATTTCCCATCAAACAACAGCTTTTCAAACTGATTTCTTGCAGGGTCTCAAAGCAGTTCTCACCCATAAACCCGTATTGACCCCTAATTTGGTTCTCACCTGCTGTTTTCATATCCAAGGTTGACAACGTGGGAATCACTCTCAGGGGAACCGGTGGACTTGAACAACGTGCTGGAGAACTTGGAGGCCAGGAGCTTAGATCTAAACCAAAGAAGTAAATGCATTTATTTCTGCAAGACCAACAACCAATCCATATAATTCTATTCCCCTGTGTTCATTAGAGCACAGCCGATAAACCTGGAGTCCAGTTTCTATTCTCCTATCAAAGATACCCTTCTCAGGTTAAAAATTTGTCTTTCTCCATTCACACCTTGAGTTTTCAGTTGAGCCTGGGGCATTACCTTCTTCATCAGAAGACAAAGTGGTATCTCCACACTCCTCTTTGACTTCCCTCAGAATCTTCAAGTAGCGCCGATGTGTCCGTCTGTCTCGCTCTTCTGTGTCATACGTGGGTGGGAAGTGCTTCCTCTTGAGGGTCATGTCAGGGCCTCCTTTCCGAGCTAAATCCAGCAAGTACTGAAGAAGAGACAGTTGTGACATCAACCACCTCGTTACAGCTCTCAACAGATAAGCTCAACTCACACACTTTCAACAAATTCAGTATTTGGGGCTGGTGCAATAAGCACCTCAGTTTTTATTAATTAACTCTTACAATAAGTCAGTATCTGCCATATATGCAACTGTAAAACCAGCAGTTTTTAGATCGTCATGTAAAGTGAGGGGAAAGCACGGAGGGATCCAGCATGAAACTTTTGCACCTTCCCCTCCACATAAAAGACCTCTCTGTCATTTTACATGGACTGTTGAGAGGAACCTGACCACTGATCTGAGATGGATTTGTGCTGTTTCCACGCCAAATATGTAACATATAGACGGAAAAACACCTTTTTTGAAGAACAAATTCTACCCCTTTGAGCTATAGAGGAAAGAGCTTCCTACACCTGGCCCCGTTCCACCAGGTTCATGTCCTTTCTCTGTTGAGGACTCCAGAGCTGGACACAGGACTCCAGGTGGGGTCTCACGAGTGCAGAGCAGAGGGGGAGAATCCCCTCCTGTGACCTGCTGGTCACGCTGCTTTTGATGCAGCCCAGGATACGGGTGGCTTTCTGGGCTGCCAGCACACATCGCTGGCTCATATTGAGCTTCCCATCCACAAGCACTGCGTTCCTTACAGAGCACAAGAAAAAGATGACTGCACCCAAAAGACACTCACGTTTCGGGAAGCGAGGATCTGCTTGAGCAGTCGGTAGAAGTACTGCTGCTGAGAGCTCAGGTAGCGCTTGTACTGGGACTTAAAACAGAGCTGCCGGTATTTCACAACTTCGGGATTGAAGTGTCCGTCTGTAAAAAAAGAGGTAAAACCCACTTGAGTTCTCATCAACTGCTAGTTGAGAGTTTAACCCCAAACATGCCCTGAGGTTCATTACACTCACTGACCTCGGAAGAGTTTCTGGGCGATGTGCAAGGGATTTCCAAAGCGGAAGTTTTCCCCGCTGAACAAGGCAGAGATGAGTTTGTTCTGATGCTCTCGGTTGTTTTCAGGGAAGTGAGGCAGGAATTTTTTCAGGTGGTCTTGCTGCGCATCCGTCAGCACCTCCTGCCACGTGGACAAGCTGACGACTTCGAAGAAGATCTCAGGCTAAAGAAAGTGAAAAACAACACTGAATAAAACGCGTCCGCGTCCTTAATTTTTCAGCCCTTAAGGTTTTCTGTGGTTACACGGCACAGGACAGGAGACTGTCTCACACCGAATGCAGAAAATAGAGAGGAGAGGAAAAGTGAGGAAATTAATGATGCTACTAACAACAAGAAAACAAGTTCAAAGCTTGTAACAAATAAAAGCATCTTGAAGGCAATTTTAAACCCAGAGAGATTAGTATCTAGGAAATGAACACAACAGAATGGTTTTAAAAGATGGTTTTCTCACATTAATCAAAGCCCTGTTCGACACCTTTTCGCAAACAGATACAGTCCCCCCTGTTTTCAGTTTGCCCTTTAAGCCCCACAAAGGGAGTCAAACGCACTGTTTGTCGAGGCTCAGAAAAAGTAAAGCATCGAAAAGTAAAGCTACTCACGTCCTCCAGCAGGTCCTCGGGCAGGCTGACCCTGGTGGTGCCCAGCATGCAGTCCTCCATGATGCCCTGAGCACCGTGCCCGTCCCCGCAGGGGCCCAGCTCCAGGGGGTCTGTCAGCATGTGATCCAGAGAGTCCATCCTTCACCCTCTCCCGCTCCTGAGCAACGGCAGGAAAACCCTCGATAGCTCCAAGTCATCCCCAAACCCAGGGCGTTCCCAGCCGAGGGGGCTCCAGGGGAAGGCACCCCCTGCGCATCGCACAGAGACTGGAGCAGTTGACCTTTAAAGGTCCTTTCCAACCCAAACCACCCTGTGATTCGATGAAGCGGTTGTTTAACTACAAGGAACGGAACGGGGCCGTACAATACGTTATATATTACAGTATTAATTCGCTGTCCGGATGCAGCCCAGGGGAACGCACTGCCAGACAGCGAGTACCATGCGCAGGCACCGGCCGGTTGGCAAGTACAAGCGACCCACC
>VZRU01017229.1:762818-778427 GCA_013398155.1 Pedionomus torquatus | reverse complement strand
ACAGGAACCCCTTCAGACTGGCAGACTGTACAGCATACTGGATTGTACAGGATAATATAATTTTGCAAACATCTGAAGGGCATAAGGTCAAGTGCGGAGGAACCTTTTTCCTCTTAAGCGAGGCACCAGGCTCAGTCAGCCCTGAGCTATAAGCTCCACTCTGTCCTCTCTCAGGTGCTTATGGTTAAGGAGGATCCTGATCCTCTGAAATGAGTGTTAATTTCCCATCAATATCAGCACGCCTGATACGTCATTTGTGTGCCTTAGAAACTGTTGGTGCATGGGTCAACAAAATGTATGATTTTCTCTCTGGAGCTGGACTCCAAAATCTACCAACCATCACTCTGTAGGACATGTTTTCTGCTTAATATTCTGTTGTTAATTACGAGGCTGAAGAAGGTTTCTTTATATGTGCAGAATGTCTTAGAAGATTTAAGGCAATTTGTCTTCTCACACAGACCTGCGATTCAATACAAATTACTCCTTCTCATTGTGGAGGAGACAGAGCTAGAAGAAGGGAACCCCAGCAAATCAGTTTTATGATACAGTAGCGTACAAATGAGCTGACCATCTGCAGAGAATATATTTCAAATATGTATTCTTACTACAGATTTGAACAGTTTGGAAAAGCATTAGGTTTGAAAAGCCTTCATTAAGAAGTGTGAAGGGTCTAAAAAACACATATCTTTGCAAACAGAAAATCTGTACAAGTATAACCCCTAGTTTATGATTATAAAAAGGAACTGAGAGTTCTCATCTTAGTTGCATTTTCAAACAATTATCCCCTGGTATCTCATGAAAGGAATCTGGAAAATAATATATCCTTGTGGCATGTATAATAAAGGTAGATTTATAGTTGCTTGGATTGCTTCAAATTTATAAATGACGTCAATATCAAAGTCATCTCTAAAAACTAAGATGACAGTTTCTGGAAGAATAAGGAAAAATAAAACTATTTAAGTTTCTCCCAGTCTGAGGAATTCATTGTAGGGTATTTTAGTGCAACATAGCTTTTTAAACTCTTTACATTTTACCTGATTCTCACTGGAAGAGAGAGAATTTTTTTTCTTAAATTGGTTTAGAAAATAGCACAGGTAAATTTTGTCATAAGAAGGAATACCACTAAAATATTCCTGGAAAAAAAGTCACATGAAAGCAGATATCAAGTCAAACAGTTTTCAGTAGAAGATCAAATCTGTGTGAGCAATTTCTTTCCTTTAATTCAAAACCTCCCACATTCATAAGAGTGTATGATTCGATTTTAAAATCTTACTGACCATCTCACTATAAGACTTCAGACACCAATTGTTCCTGTTACAAAAAAGTTCATATTTTATTTTAAGATCAAAAGCAACAGATGCCACATCATATGACATACTGGTCCAATCACACTATAACCAGCAAATTATGACTAGAGGACATTTCGTGGAAACTTCAGGAAGAACAAATGGCCAGCAAGCCTTTGACTGAGGTATCTAGTGGAAATGATTTGTCAGACCACAGGTAGAGGCATGGAAAAAATGCAAAGATGTTTGCCTGCAGATACAGGACAGTTGAGTTCTGCACTGAATCCAAATTTTACTCTCAACAGCACGTCCGTCTTATCTATCTGAATCACCAGAGACGGCTCAGACTTTGAACAATTATCATGTTTTTCAAGTAGATGCCATCCTTCTGCTCACTGCAAAGAGGTTTAACTGGTGCTTAAAAATTCTCCTGAAAGTGGGATCACCCTGAAATGACATGATAATTGCTAACTTGAAGTGAAAACTTGGCATGACAGTTGTTCTATGCCATCTCTTGTGTGAAAAAGAGGTCACTACAATACTTGGTTGTTCCTCTTCAGTAAAGACATTCAGGATCTTTGCATATTCCCATCTTCTGAGGTCCAGGAGAACAGCGTCAGAGCTAGCAAGGAAAGATTCTTGTAAGCGAGAATCTGAAACAAACACAGATTTGTGAGGAAAATCTCATTATAACAGTCTCTTCTCTTTAATAATCTGGAAAATAAAAGAGCAAAGCAAAGCAAAGGAAAGGAAAGCAAAGCAAAGTGAAACAAAGCAAAGGGAAAGCGAAACAAAGCAAAGGGAAAGTGAAACAAAGCAAAGGGAAAGCAAAACAAAGCGAAACAAAGGAAAGGGAAAGCGAAACAAAGGAAAGGGAAAGCGAAACAAAGGAAAGGGAAAGCGAAACAAAGGAAAGGGAAAGCGAAACAAAGGAAAGGGAAAGCGAAACAAAGGAAAGGGAAAGCGAAACAAAGGAAAGGGAAAGCGAAACAAAGGAAAGGGAAAGCGAAACAAAGGAAAGGGAAAGCGAAACAAAGGAAAGGGAAAGCGAAACAAAGGAAAGGGAAAGCGAAACAAAGGAAAGGGAAAGCGAAACAAAGGAAAGGGAAAGCGAAACAAAGGAAAGGGAAAGCGAAACAAAGGAAAGGGAAAGCGAAACAAAGGAAAGGGAAAGCGAAACAAAGGAAAGGGAAAGCGAAACAAAGGAAAGGGAAAGCGAAACAAAGGAAAGGGAAAGCGAAACAAAGGAAAGGGAAAGCGAAANGAAAGGAAAGGAAAGGAAAGGAAAGGAAAGGAAAGGAAAGGAAAGGAAAGGAAAGGAAAGGAAAGGAAAGGAAAGGAAAGGAAAGGAAAGGAAAGGAAAGGAAAGGAAAGGAAAGGAAAAAGGGAAGGCAAGGGAAGGGAAGGCAAGGCAAGGCAAGGCAAGGCAAGGGAAGAAAATAGAAAAGAAAAGGGAAAAAACTAAAGAAAAGAAACACTTGTCAAGGGGTAAAATATCTACATCGTTGCCCATTTCATTTTGGTGACAGGTGTTTGATAGCTTCAGCCATCGGAGATGGAAAGAAGCTGTGTCAAGGTATCTTATCTGCACAGGCAGTTAATTTGATTGCATGAACCAGAAAATAGCCATGCTAAAACTTAAAAAATCTCTGAAGGGGCCTTTTGCACAGATTTTTAAACTCTTCCTTCACAAAGAGAGTAAATACTTATAATATGTCAGGTCATCTATAAATGGGCCCTCACACATAATCATAGGGAAGGTTGAGGGAAATAAATTTTGAACCAAATTAAGAAGTCAGTGTTTGTTTTAGAGTAGAAATATCTTTGGGTTGGATTGTTTTTTACCTCACTAAAAGATACATAAATAGAACTATATAAAGTTTATTAGTTTTTAATTTTGAATTTTTTAAAATTAAATTTCCCTACTTCAAGCTTTTACAGAAATTACTAGAGCATATGAAAACTGTTATCTGAGTTTTTGTTCTTTTTTTTTTTTACTATGAGAACAAATGAATCAAATATTTACAAATGTAATAACTTTTCTATGTAAATTATTAAAAAATAAGGTTTTATTTTTAACAAAGAACAACTGTCTTAGAAAACATTTGTTTTTAAAAATACAGTTTTTCACAAAGACTCTCACTCCTTTTAAAGAAAAACAAACAAAAAAAAGAGATGTATAACATGAGAAAGGTTTAATGGTACATCCCTAAGCATATGACAAAATTAGTTCTGTTGCTGATTAGGCCATTCAGTACTAACAGAAGGCTATAGTCACAATTCCTACAGCAATAGGTTATAATGCTATTCAGAGATGTCTTTTATCTTGACATATGAGGCAACCCACAGTTCATCTTTCCTCTCTTTCCCCATTTGCAACATACTAATCTCCTTTAGAAGTGCTTTCAGATGAGCTTATGGAAGCTGATATAATTTCATTCATGCTACTGTATGAACTGTAATAAAAATTATATCCTTTAGAAAGGCCTGCAAATAGTACACTTCAGTATCTTATTAACATGAGTATTACCACAGTAATATTACAAGTGATGCTATGAAATTTCTTGAAAACTAACCCCACACCAATTATTAAATAGTGTGCTGTGTGGAACAACCCTGTTAGACAAGTTGAGTAACTATCATAGAATCATAGAATGTTTAGAGTTGGAAGGGACCTCAGAGATCATTGAGTTCCAACCCCCCTGCCATGGGCAGGGACACCTCCCACTAGACCTCCCTGCTCAAAGACCCATCCAGACTGTCCCAGGGATGGGGCATCCACAGCAACCTGTTCCAGTGCCTCACCACCCTCAGAAAAAAATTTCATCCTAATATCCAGTCTAAATCTCTCCTCTTCCAATTTAAAACCATTACTCCTTGTCCTGTCACTACTCTTCCTGACAAGGAGTCCCTCTCCAGCTCTCCTGTAGGCTCCCTTCAGATAATGGAAGGTTGCTATAAGGTCTCCCCGGAGCCTTCTTTTCTCCAGGATGAACAGCCCCAGCTCTCTCAGCCTGTCCTCATAGAGGCTCCAACCCTCTAATCATCTTTGTGGCCCTCCACTGGACCTGCTCCAACAGTCCTTTCTCTGTTGAGGACTCCAGAGCTGGACACAGTACTCCAGGTGGGGTCTCACTAGCTCAGAGTAGAGGGGAAGAATCACCTCCCATGACCTGCTGATCACACTTATTTTTGATGCATCCCAGGATACGGTTGGTTTTCTGGGCTGCCAGCACACATGGCTGGCTTATGTTGAGCTTCTCATCCATGAGCACTCCCAAGTCCTTCTCCTCAGGGCTCCTCTCCAGCCATTCTCTGCCCAACCTGTATTTTTGCCTGGGATTGCCACATCCCAGGTGCAGGACCTTGCACTTGGCTTGCTTGAACTTCATGCCATTTGCACTAGCCCACCTCTCAAGCATGTCCAGGTCCCTCTGGATGGCATCCCTTCCCTCCAGCATGTTGACTGTGCCACCGAGTTTGGTGTTGTCAGCAAACTCCTGAGCGTGTATTCAATCCCACTTTCCATGTCTCCGACAAAGATGTTAAATAGCACTGGTCCCAGTACTGACCCTTGTGGGACACCACTTGTCACCAGCCGCCACTTGGACGTTGAGCCGTTGACCACAACCCTTTGAGTGAGGCCAGCCAGCCAGTTCCTTATCCACCGAGTTGTCCATCCATCAATCCCGTGACTTTCCAATTGGGAGACTAGGATATTGTGAGGGATAGAATAAATCTTTTGATTTTTCCTAAAGCTGATAAATTACTATCTTGAACGGAAGTGCGTTCTAGAAATATTAAATTTATTTCCATTCAAATAACCCTTCAGAGCTTTACTGGAAAGACAGCCTATTCCTCATTGTCAGTGCTGAGATGGTTGTTGAGCTGTGTGCAAGAATTACTTCCAGGAGTAATCCATGGGCTATGCAGTTGCTGTGCTATGGCTTTCTTTTCCTCACCATTTGAAACTTGACAGTACAGATGGAGCATATTTTAAGTGCTACAGAAATTAAATGTTCAAAGAATGCTTGAAATTTGATGTCTGTTTTCATGGGCACCTTAAGTAATTAGTAGAAAATACTTTTATTCAAAGTTCAGAGTGTACAGTCTTTTTCTATGATGCTTCAATAATACAGGGAAATTCCCTTCAGTGGAAATGTGTCTAAAGGGAAGCTGATTTACAACTCTCTCATGTGTTGCTGTAGTTGAGAAGGGCAGAGTGAATGTTTCCTACTGGTGTGACAGAGCTGGAAAAAGGACTTAACCTTAGGCTAAAACTGGGATAGCGAGCTCTAGGGCCTTATTTCATTTCAGAAAAATCACTGAGTTTCTGCACTGTGGCTATATGGCTGTTATGATAAGACTTTAACCTGTAAATGGGGCTTGGGCACACTGTATGATCCAGTCCTCCCTGTGCATTTATAATGACTTTGTAGCCTACACAATTTCTAGACCCTTCTGGTGTGGTGGTTGTCAAGATCAGATTGCCCTTTTGCGTAACCAAGTGAAAAATTTTGCAGCCTTGGAAAAAAGCTCAAGAAAATGTGAAAAGTGATACAGAAACTCTCTGAACATTCAGTGTGCTGCAGAATTGATTAAATCTGCAGAACTCCTGGACTGGTAGGATGAGTTTGCGAGGCTTCCCCCCCCACACCTTTTCCACCTCAGTTATGTGTTTCAGATATGTTTTTTGAGGCTGCAATGTCTGGCTAAGTTCACCAGCCCTGTTCCCACACTTTGCTTTTTATCAGTGATGCGGTCTCCTCGTTCAGGTTCAGAAACTATTACTGTTTCTGTATTCACAACTTCACTTTCCACTAAGCCAAAGAAAAAATGGTAGTGATAAAATAAAATATTGTTGAAAAAGGTGTATTTGGACAGAAGGAGTTGGTCTGAAAAGTGTCAGGACTCTGTCCCACATGAGGAAGAGTGAGGCTCAGAGGAACTGGGAACAGAAGTGATTTGCTGGGTAAGTGGTAATGACCTTGGCAATGGGAGTGGGCCTAGTGAGAAAAGATAAACACTTGGCCTGTGTGGGAGGTAGTCAGCTAATCTTTCAATATGCAGTATAATTCTCAATTTAACATATTCAGGAAAAAATTAGTTGCAGACACATATCTATCATGGAGTAATCCAGCTTGAAAATGACTCTGTGGCCCAACCTCCTGCTCAAAGCAGGATCATCTTTGACGTTGATAAAGAAAAGAAACAAAATGCAGACACTAGGTCTAAATCAACACTATATCCACTTCATGCTTATTGGAATTTGCTGCAAAGTGCCAAAATTTATTTCCTCTATCTATCCCTGTGTCACTTCCTCTAGCTTCTTTTCTTTTGGAATCATCTGAAATATCCTGCAGTGCCTCCTCTCACTGAGGAAAAAGACCTTTGGCATCCACTTCCAGTTAAAGCTATCCCAAACTATTTTCACTCATGAAACATCTCATACTCCAAGTTCAGTGCAGCAGCAGGCATCCTATTATCAATTTGACTACTGTACTATACCTGCTGTGGCTTTGCTGAGCTGCAAGATGTGGTACAAGGGAGAAGTCTTCTGCATTGCCCAATGTATTTTCACTACACAGATCCATGATCATAGAATCATAGAATCATGGAAGGGTTTGGGTTGGAAGGGACCTTAAAAATCATCAGGTTCCAACCCACTAGAGTAGGTTGCTCAAAGACCTGTCCAACCTGGCCCTGAACACCTCCAGGGATGGAAGAGCCACAGCTTCTCTGGGAAATCTGTTCCAGTGCCTCACCACCCTCACAGGAAATAATTTCTTCCCAATATCTCANTGGAAGGGACCTTAAAAATCATCAGGTTCCAACCCACTAGAGTAGGTTGCTCAAAGACCTGTCCAACCTGGCCCTGAACACCTCCAGGGATGGAAGAGCCACAGCTTCTCTGGGAAATCTGTTCTAGTGCCTCACCACCCTCACAGGAAAGAATTTCTTCCCAATATCTCATCTAAATCTCCCCTCTTTCAGTTTAAAACCATTACCCGTCATTCTATCGCTACACTCCTGGATGAAACATCCCTCCCCATCTTTCCTGTAGTTCCCCTTCAATTACTGGAAGGATGCTATAAGATCTCCCCAGAGCCTCCTCTTCTCAAGGCGGAACAACCCCAGCATGTCAGAAGTGTGACTAGGAATTGAATTAAATGACATGGATGAAAGCATAAGCAGGGGTGTGGAGCTTCACTAAATTCCCTGACGTTTCTGAGAACTTAGATCTAAGAGCAGTGCTGGCTCTTTTAAGGGAGTGATGAGGAGCTGGACCTCAACACAAATCAGAGAAATTCTGATCAGAGACTTAGTGCATCCCATCATAGAAGAAAATGCTATATAGCGGTTACTTTAAGATAGAGCTTCCATGGCCACTGCCTCATTTTTAAGGAGTGCTTTCCTTGGGAACTTCTGAAAGCAGAGGAGGGAAGAGTCAAACTCTGGTGCTTGTCATTTGATGCATGAGTGCTGATGGACTGGCCTTCATAACGTAGATGAAAAAGCACTCAAAGATCTTTATTTAGATGACCTTTAAGTACTACCAAATTACTCCAGTCAGTGACTTTATCTTGATACTGCATCAGTTTCTATTTGTTCAAATGCTTTTGGAAATGAGCACTTAATTCTTTATTAGTTAATTTTCATGTCTTTGCATCAGGATTTTATTTGGGGGTGAGAAAATGAGTTTAATGGCACATCATATAAAAATTAATTTTTGTTCATTCTCCATCTTCTTTAGCTTTTCCATCTAACCTGGTGATCTTGTATCGTAGAATCATAGACTCATAAAATGGTTAGTGTTGGAAGGGACCTTGAAGATCATTTAGTTCCAACCCCCCTGCCATGGGCAGGGACATCTCCCACTAGGGCAGGTTGCTCAAAGCCCCATCAAGACTGGCCTTAAATACTTCCAGAGATGGGGCATCCACAACTTCTCTGGGCAACCTGTTCCAATGTCTCACCACCCTCACAGTAAAGAATTTTTTCCTAATATCCAATCTAAATCTCCCCTCTTCCAGTTTAAAACCATTACCCCTTGTCCTATCCTTTCTATGAAGACCTCTGCCATTGAAGCTTGTGCAAGTTAGCTCCAGCTACATTTTGGTATTAACCTGGTACTTTGGACCCCTTTAAAGTTCCTTTCTTTCTGTAGTTAACACTGAAGGGAAATTACTGATAATTAGAAAGAGCTTTTGCAACCTTTTCGCTTTGAGTATCTCTCATGAACAATCTTGAGCTTTTATGACCCCGTTCTGTGCAGGTTTGCAATGTGGAAGGTGGCTGGAGTCAAGCTGTACCTTGGCACCTTTCTGGCTGTCCAGTGAAAAATGTGTTTCAGGCAGTTGACTGATTACACTGACTTTGTTTTCTGTGTTGCATTTTACTTAGCTTAAATCTAACCATCAACTTATTCTTTTTCTGCAAGGAAGAACTGCCATTTTGTCACTATCAACTTTAAAACTTCAATGGCTTTGACTTTGCTTTAAAGTCCTACTTTACAATGAAGATTTCCCACTGGAAAAAGAAAAGGATCAGAGTCTCTCAGCATTAACCAAAATAGGAAGTGATATCTGTAACTAGGGTATAAGCAATTCTCTGACAATTCAGGCTAATGAAGTTTTCTCTGTGAATTGCCACAGAGGCTTTTATGACAGAAAAGAGACCAGTAGTTCCACCGCTGAAGTCCCTAAGTATAAAATGCTCTTTCTTTAACAGTCTAAATTCAGACCTTATTTAAGTGACAAAACCAAGTCAATGATCACAAGATCTGAATGTGTCTTTATAACTTACTAACAACTAAGTGAAAATCACTTCCCAAAAGCTTTGAGATTTAGTGAATAAAACATAAGCCATGTTACTCTCTTCTCTCAGCATACACGTTGGTATTGAGGCATGAGCACTGACTGCTAAGTGGAGTTTGAACAAAGCTTTGCATCTTACACTTTGAATAGCATCAACACCCAAAATATGCCACAAGTTAATCTAGGAAAAACACGCTTCTGGCAGTAAAATGAATTAAGATATTTGTTTCTGGAGGTACAGTTTTAGTTTCTCAACTTCATTATGAGGCACAAAAATTCTGATACAAGTAAGAATGAGGGATTCTTAATTTTTACCAATTTGCCCTTTAACTTGAATAAAAATATCACCAGCAGGAGGGGAGGACAGAGAATATGCTCCTCTTGGTTTATAATTCCAAAGTCAGTTACATCAGTATTAGTTGACAGTTCTCTGGAAGTCTCTGTAGGAGACAGGCCAGTTTTAGAGTATTCTGGGAGAAGAACTAGGCACTAATCTGTCTAAAGAAGCATATCAGCTGCAGTAAGACTGCAGGACTTGTTACAGCTGTGGAAAACTGAATATCATTAGCTTCCCCTCATTTATTTTACTGTTAGGCTTGAAGCATTTGTGTTGAAGTGGCACACAGGAAAATAAAACCAGTTTATTTCTCTTTTGTCCTGTATTTTTCTGTGATAATATTAGCTAAAAAATTAAGATGTAGATTAGTAAAAGGTAAACTGCCATCCACATTTTTCTACAGAAGAGAAAAATGTCTTTCTGCCTATTTATTTCTATAAATATATTCATTTTAAGGTGAGAGGTACAGTCTTAAGGTAAGAGGCACTTAAGCTCTCTTATGAATAGAGAGAATGGAAATGGCATTATGAGGCCCTTTTGCACAGGCTTTTAAATAGAAATTATCCTAAATTTTCTAATGGATGTACACGTCTCACCATCCTCTCTGTTTCTTTGGACTATAGTATAGGTATTATCTTTGACCTTTATTGCCTCTCATGTAGGGTTTTTCACTAAGATTGCCACAAATTTATTCCTGGTTTGAGGTAAACCAGAACCAAGTCTGCATTCAGTAATTTTACTTTTCATTGAAGCCTCTTCTAACTAACTGAACTCTCTGAGATTAAGAGCATATTTTCTGACAGTGTCTGTTCTCAGAGGGATAAGACCTGAATTTTTATAATTTACACCAAGAAATGATAGGTAGAGAGGCTTTTTTACTTACACCCATATCAGCCAAGGTCAGCTAACTGCTATTTGCCCCATTTGAGAGCTGGAAGAAGAACATAGAAGGGTTGCACCTGCTGGGAGGAGCAGATAGGACAGGTGACCCAAAACTGACCAGCAGGGAGCAGATAGGACAGGTGACCCAAAACTGACCAACAGGGTATTCCATCCCATCTGCATCATGCTCAGTATAAAAGCTGAGGGATCAAATGGGTCAGCCTCTTTCTTCAATGGCCAACATCTGAGGACGAATCTGTTTGTCTGTCTTTAATCTTGATCTATGCATTCCTGAATCCAGATCCAGAATCCCATTCCCATCCATCTCTGAGTCCAGTCTAGGGCTTTCCCAGTGCCTGCTGGTGATATGATCATCATCCTGGGAGTTTGATATGGTTTTGTATATATTGTATATATTTCATATTTTATTTTAATTATTTCATTAATATTTTCATTGAAGTAGGTTAACTTCTCTTAAACTTATAAATCTCTCTCTTTCTCCTCTCCTGGAAGGAACATGCTTTCTGAAGGGAGAGAGTTCAGAGAGCATCTGTCATTCATTTCAGTGGCCAGTCCAGTCTAAACCACTACAAATATTTAGCTGATATATAGAGAATTTCAGAAAATAGTGTTTAATATTGGCCTAGTTCATATTGTCGCAAATATTTTTGTACGTAACTCACAAGAGTTTGGACATTACCTATGAATTTCTGTTCAGTGACTGCAATTGAGACTGAAACTTTGCTTATTGCACCAAGTTTGAATGTTGTCCAGAAGGAGAACTCGGTACCATGCAGACAGATAAATTCGATCACTGGAGAGCAAACCCTTCTTTCCTAGCAATAAGAAAAGCAAACACCGGTTGTTAAGACTGCCATAATGAACACATGAAGAGGAATTTTGAATGCTTGGTCTAACAAAAGTGGAGTTGGTTTTACAACTTGCCCTGTTGTATATATTGTGTATAAGAGCTTGCACTTTTCTTTCACTGAATAGCATGATAGGGCAACATTTCACAGCACGGTATTTCCCATTATGTTAATGGCAGGGTCTGGCATAAAAGAGTGACTAACACCTCCTGTGTGTCATTACCTTGACCTGGTGAAGCAGCCATTCTGCCCAGCATTTCTTGTGGGGAATTCAGGGAGACGGCAGCAATTATCTCAAATGGGAATTTCAGATGTTAGTAAAGTGAGCATCATCTGTGGAACACTATTCCAATTTTTTCATACTTCTGTATAATATCTACCCTAAATTTATTATGTGTTTATACAGCAGTACATAATCCATGTCTCAGTAACAAAATTTGAGATCATGTATTTTGAATCTTTATCTTCAGATACTCCTCATTCTTAAAAGTGCATTTGAGCAATGAGTCTGTAGGTTTTATGGAATACAATTTCTATTAAAAAGAGAAGGATATTTATTTCAATTTCACAAAAATAGTGTAGTGACATTCTGAGTCTCTCCATTCAAACATGAGTTTATGATTTTCCCCACAGAGATCAAACAACCATCTCCCCATCTATACTAATTGCTAATTGTAAAGATGTCCTCAGACTAATATCGCTTTTGTAGAAGACCATTTCCTGGAATCAATCACAGCACCTTTCATGAACTTGTTTTGCCATTTATTAAGCTCTAAATAAATGGTCCAAAGCAGGTAAATGGTTGTTTCTGAAGCCAGTACACAATTAAAATAAAGATAATAAATTTGCTTTGCATCGTCTGATTATGTACATTATTATTAAGAGAATAACTATGCACCAAGTAACAGGGTCAGTATAAAAAAATGCAGTGTCAAAAATGCAGAAGCCAAAGGGAATAAACTTATCTAACTGTGCTCCAAACATGTCAGTAGTGACTACTGAGTTACTTCCTTCCACTTCCTTTAAAGAGGTTTGTTTTTCTAAAGGACTTTGGTCACCTTCTGGCTCATTTAATCTTTTATACATATTGCCACTGATAAAGCTTTTGTAAGGACTAAAAGAAAAGACTGACTGACATTTATGAAAAGCATGTAATTAGTTGTACATTAGTGAGTTTTCAGATATTGGCTGGAGCAGCTCTGCTCTTTATAAGAATTCAACAGAAGCTAGCCCTTGTCATGAGTTTCAGCTTCCTCTGCTGCAGTTCATTAAATGGCTACAGGTACCACACAATCATACTTGTTTTAACTGGAAGTCTGCCGTATATTCTTGGTGACAGGTAGCAAGGTTCACTTTGGCAGGCTTTAAATACACACCTGTGGAGAGAAAGTTCAGGTCAGAAGCATTCACCATACAAAGGTCATTATTAGTTGTGTAATTAAATTACCTATGGAGGAGCACATCAGCTGTGATGAACTCTTGTTGGCTTTCCTCTCCCACAACAAAATGTCTGCATGTCAGGTGATCTCTGAGAATAAGAACACTTGGAATAACTTTGGAGAGTGATGCAACTATGATAATGACATAAGAATAAAAGAAGATATTTTCATTAGTTATTGTATACTGTTTGTAGACACTACTGTTGGGAACTACCAATGGTAGTTGTAGTTATAATCACTTTTGGGGGTGGGGGGTATGACACAGCTGAACAATACGGTTTTGGTCTCACTTAAATGGACATAAATTCAATACAACTTTTCAGAGGAGTTTCTTGAATGATTTATATTGTTCTCCCCAAGAATAGAGTCAAATAAGATCTAGGGATTTTTGGTGATGCTTCCAGATAGTGTGAGTCAATAGTCTCAAGAGAGATGTGCAAAATGGCTCTGTGTAATTTCTACTTTACATTTTCATGATAAATGCAAATCTTAAGCAAATTTTTCAATAATTTTGTTATGGATTATGAACCTTTGGAGTGAATTGGCAAATTTATGGTTCAAAATCAAAAGAATTTGTTATGAAAGCTGGTGACATTTTGCAGTTCAACTAAGTTCTGGTTTGGGATGTTGGAACATGAAGTGAAATTCATGAGCTCTAAATCTGTGAAAACTCAAGATGAAGGGAAAGATTTTATGACTGAGAAAATTATCTCATTTTTGATACATGACCTGTGGGTTTTATTAATAAGTGAGAATCTTCCAAATTGTCCATAAAATGAGCAGTGGACAGAACATTTTATGACAGAGCTGTGGGATCCATTGAGTAGGAGCATACTTCTAGGTAAGATGAGTGGCAAATGCCATCATGAGATTAAATTCTAGCACTACCACTGTAAATGTTTTCTAATTGTGTCCCTAAAGCAGAATTACACAGTAGTCCACAATGACCACCAATATTTTCAAAACAAACTTAGGAAAACACTAGTTTCACACATCTATAAATAGAACAAAGAAAAAACGTATTTTCCTTTTTCCTATTTTAACATGTCACACCATAAAATTATCTGCCTTCCCCTAACAGGTTTCCCAGCTTTCTGTAATCAGTTCCTGGCAGACATTTGTTCTCAGATACCCCCAGTGAAATACCTTGCACGGTGTACACACAATGAATCCCAGCACTCATCTATCCTTACAGCTAGGAATTATTTCCCAATGTCGAACTTAAATTCAGTCTCTCATCTACTTTACTTATATACTTGAAATCTTTCATTTGCTATTTTTCAGAATACTGCAACACCAAACCGTTTTAGGTGGCCTGAAATATACACAATAAATCTTGTCACTAGGACACTGAGTGAAGGATTACTGTTCTTTATGGGCTGAAATGAAAATGCAAAGCTTGACATTTATGTCCGTTTCTGCTGTTTATCTGCTGTTTCTGCATGGCTTCTAGTACTGTTTCCCAGTCATGGTTATCAGTCTAAAATGTGACTAAGTCTGCAATAAGACTCCATGCAGCCACATACTTTAGAAGACCAGAACTTCTGTTATTTCTGATATAGAGAGTACCATTTAGGAAAAGGCAAAGCAGGTATATCCTACAGAAACCTGCAGTCAGACTTATACCAGTGTGATTCTTTTTCAAGGTTAGTTTGCATAATTTCTGCCTGTAACTCTCGTGTTATGTTTTCTTTGACACTAGCCTCTGAAGGTATGTGAAGTGACAAGCGTCCCCTCTTACCTGTTACTGGAAGGAGAAAGCTATCTTTTATGATGGTTCCTAGATATAATTTTAATATAAATAATAGTAGTTATATTTCTTCTTTTTCCTTGCCAAGTATAGTTCCTTGCTTAGTATAATTAAAATTTGCACTTTATTTTGCATAGCTCTATACAAGAAACAATGTAGGTAGATATTTGGAAGTGGTAGCAAATTATTTTAATTCAAAACTTTGCATTGTCTATCAGTAGGAATTCCAGTCACTACAAAGCTATTATTGCTGTCTAGCAGCAATGATTCTGCAAGTTTCAAACATTGTCTTGCCCTGAAAAACCCCACAGAGTGATCAGCTGTTTAGATAACTCACTGATCCCGAGAACATGCCTCTCTAAATCCACTGATCTACATTAACAACACAAAGTGCTTCTGAGGAGAAGGATCTGGGGGTTCTGGTAAATAGGAAACCATCCATGAGCCAGAAATGTGCCCTTGTCACCAAGGGAACCAAAGGAAACCTGAGTTGCAGAGGGAAGAGTGTGGCCAGTAGGCTAAGGGAGGTCATTCTCTTCTTCTTCATCTTCTCCCATTCTGCACCGGTGAGGCCACAACTGGAATATGGCATCCAGTTCTGGGCTCTCCAGTTCAAGAGAGACAGGGAACTGCTGGAGAGAGTCCAGCGTACAGCAACAAAGATGATCAAGGGATTAGAGCACCTCCCTTATGATGAAAGGCTGGGAGAGTTGGGACTCTTTAGCCTGGAGAAGAGAAGCTTATTAATGCTTCTAAAAGTCTGAAGGGTGGGTTGTAGGAGGATGGAGCCAGACTGTTTCCAGTGGTTCCCAGTGTCAGAATAAGGGGCAACAGGCACAAGCTGGAATATAGGAAATTCCATTCAAAGACGAGGAAAAACTTTCCAGTGAGGGTGACAGGAACAGGCTGCCCAGGGAGGTTGTGGAGTCCCCTTCTCTGGAGACTTTCAAGCCCCACCTGGATGCAGTCCTGAGTAATGTGCTCTGGGCGATCCTGCTTTAGCATGGGAGTTGGACTAGATGATCTCTAGAGGTCCCTTCCCACTCTGACAATTCTGTGATTCCGTGATGTTGTGATAACATTCAGGTTAAGTTTAATGTGGTCATTTAACACATTATCATTTTCATCATAAATTATACTTTAAAAAATGTTTAAAACTTTCAAACCTAAAAGCTTTGCTTCTTTACAGTCCTTAAATGTGAAACATGATATAAAAAAAAAAAAAAAAA
>VZRU01017229.1:751587-762809 GCA_013398155.1 Pedionomus torquatus | reverse complement strand
GAAAAAAAAAAAAAAAAAAAAAAAAAAAAAAAAAAAAGTGCATCTGTTAATGCTTACAAGCTCATCAATGAACTACCTTGCAGAGCTTAGACCTTTTGCAGTTCTAAGTCTTTTCATGAGGAAGAAATTCTGCGCGTTGCAAAGCAAAACCAAACAGAAAATGTCTTGAGATAACAATTTGTGCCTCAGCAGCATGGTGTTCCAGCAGACATACTTACAGAATTAAAACACACGCTTGTGCCTCAAGAAGTGCCCTGACTCTCATCAAGTATCTCATTACAATTAAGCAGGCTTTGCCTTTCAGTAGTTAGAGTAATTCCAGGAGTTAATTTCATTAACCACTCTATTTTAGTAAATTTGTGTTTTATGTACATGTAAAATAACTTCCAGTTTGTAAATCACTACTCATAGCTTCTAAGTAGCCTATAAACAAACACAGATCTCATTCTAAGATGATACTCTAATAACTGAGTCTAATTTGTCTAAAACCCCTGAAGTCCTGCAGTATGTGAGATGCCTGATAGGTGATTCACAGCTTGCTGACTAAAATGAAAAAGAACCCTTGGGTTACTGGAGCTAATAAATAACATTCTGGATTTCTGCCATTAAATGCTGTTGTAAGGTAAGAATGACAGAATCAGCTTTTTTGTTCTTTGATACTGAAGCACAGAGCTAATGATTTAACACTGACACTTCTCACATAAGAAGACACCTCTCTTCCTGGAGAGCCTCATAGCTGATTGATCTGATTTACCATAGATCTGTCTCTAGAGGGCCCTGGGCTGCGTTATACCACTGTTTTAAGAATAAAAATGTCTTGAGTGCAAAAAGTGATTTTTTTTTCCAGGTGAAAATATGAGGAATGGGCAAACCTTCAAAACAGTACATAGGAATGGTGAGATGATACCCCAGTTTTTCCAAAAATTGTTTGATAGGAATATCGGAAAAGAGAAAATGGATACTTCCCAGGAAGAACTCCAAGTATAGCAAAGTATGAGATGAAATCAGAAAGGGACCACCAGCAGCATTAAAAAAAATACTTTCCTTAGCCATTATACACAGTTATTTCTTATTACAGAAAATAAATGAGTACTTTGAAAAAAGCATATAAGCCATTTGTATTTGGTACATTCTGCAAGATAAAGAATGGCAATCATTTCTAGAAATCTTTCTAATGCAAACAAACTTGCAAAAATAAATTTGCCAGATTGTCTAAATATATGTATTTTATTATATTTGAAAATATGCAAAGAAATCCAATGACCTTTTATTTCTTTATTGCATGGAAGAGATTCGCACCAATTCTTTTAAGAAAGACTTTATCTTCCATTAATTTTGGTGCTTCTGAAAGTTTTTTTTTTCTATGAAGAAGCAGATAAGAATTGTACTAATAGCTATACCAAGATGTTTATAGGATTAGATTGTAGACTGTAGTCCTGCAATTTGTTTCTTTCAACTGCTATCATCTTCTCTGTCTTCTTACAGAAACACTTCCATTTATTTAAGCATTTTGCTAATCTCTTCCTTCCCTGAGACTCAGAATAATAGCTGCTACAGCATCTTACCTCCAGCTATTAGAGTTCTTGAATGTTTTATTGTAATATAAGATACTATACCTCACAGGAAAACTTTTTTAGTTGTAGAAAACAGCAGCAGTACATTAGATATACTTCCTCTGGAAAAAAAAAAAACAAAAAAAAAAAACAGGAAAACTCAACTGTGTCATCTGCAAATTGTCTGTCCATTACATAGAAAAGCAAAAACCCTGGATGTTTTTTATATGACAGTACAACCCTAAGGAATGGAGTTTCCATATCCTTAAACTCTTAGACCATAGGCTGTCATTAAGATCTATTTAGGCTATAAAATAATAAAACGGTGAAATGAGAACTCTTTCATGTTGAAAAATCTTTGATGATGAAAATTAATAGCAAAGACCTCATGTCTTTCCATAAGAGGCTAGTATTACTCTTCAAAATCTCAGCAGCACCTCAATCTCACCCTTGGCATAGAGATAGAAATTTTCTTACTGTCATTGGTATAATCATATCATTTGTGAACTGTTTGTGTATAAATGAGGTAGCTGTGTATGTGTGGTTACTTATTTAATTTGGAAGTAGAAGGTACTGGACATAACACTGTTCAATACATCTAGTGGGCTTGGAGGCATGGCTAAACCATATAAACTCACTGGCTCACCAGAGCTGAAGCATGGAGAATCCAGAAAGGGCCAAGAGGGCAACACATGCCTTTCAAATACCACTCACTACATATAGATCCCTCAGCGAGCAATCACTCGTTCACACATCACTCGTTCACACATCCTTGTGAACACAAAACAACTGAGCTAAATCTTTAATTATTTTTAAAATAACCATAATTTCTTTGATTATATCAGTTCTTGTATTTTGCAGAACTGAAGATTTCATAAGATGATTCACTAGGTCAGAAAGCAGTTTAATCTTACAGTGCTATTGACAAGGGACTTGGATCAGCAGCAAATGTTTTGGATGAGTACTCCCTTCCCAGCAAAACTTTTAAAGAATACCATTTAACTAAGGGATACTTTCCCGTGGTATACTGGGGTTATACTCTACTTTTAGGGCTTAATCCATCTGAGAGAATTTCTCAGGTGCTATGGACTAAATCTTGTTTTAAATAACATTTAAGTAAGTATCAAATATTTCCACTGTTGTCACTGTTGGAAATTTAACAGTAGTAAGAAGCATGGGCCAATTTTTCTTTCCCTTGGAATAAACACTAGAAAAAGTCATGACTGTAGAATTAGGTATTTCTAAATGCTTGGTGGGTACATGTGGGATGTACTCCTTTCTGTGGTCATCATGAGGAGACATTACTAAAGGTATGCATGGCTGTGAATTTCCTAACTCCCACTGAATTGTGAGGGAATTACCTAAATTCTGTTGAAAATATAGACCATGGTGGTATGCCACAGGTCTCAGCTCCAGCATTCAACCTAGATTGAATGGGAAGGGAACAAAGAAGTCTGAGTTCAGAGGAGCTGAGTAAGAGCAAGGGGAAGTGTACTTTATGCATTTTGAGAGACAGCAAGAACAGAAATGGAGGACATTGTTCCTTCCAGAGGAGGTCCATCCACCCCAGGCAGAAAGCAGTCCCTTGGATCCTGCACACAGACCTGAAAAGCCACAGCTTGACTTTAAATCTACATTAATTCCAACTTTCCAATGGTTTCCTCTAGCTGACTACAGAGCTGAATGATTTTCTTTGCTGCTTCTTTTCTGCATGGTTGCCTGGATACTCAGTCTCCTTGAGGATCTTGCTGATTAAAGTGCGGTTGCAATTTGGTGATTTGAAGACCCTGATCTGTCATCTAGCCACAGAAATCCACAGCAAAATAAGAGTTATTTGTCAAGGGCCTACTTTAGGAAAGCTACTTAAAGACAGTTAATCACAAGCAAACTTCATTATTTACAGATTTTCATCGTATATTTATAAACATTCTAAACATGAAATTAAGTTCAATAGTGTTAACTCACCATTTGTGTTATTGTGCAAATCAGAACATTTCTTTTTCACTATCTGTTCCTATGTCTCACTCTTGTTTAATGAACAACTTGATGGCTGCTTCTAGAACCATGTATAAACCTTTCCCAATGTGAGAACATCACTGGTTAATCAGCATGTTGCAATCCTGTATTCTCAGGACTGTCAGAAGTTCCACTTTTCAAATAATGCTTGGAAAGAAACTAAAATAAACCACCAAACTGTACCAAAAAAGGACCAGCATTGAGTTTGTTTCTTTCCAGATCAGAGTTCAGATATAGTAAAATTTCCTTCTTGTTGGTCCATATTTATTGCCCAATTTGCTCTTTTCTAGGTTTACAACATATATAGCAGTAAAAAGACCAGAACTGGAATCCAATAAATTGATAGACGGCATTCCATTAATTTACCTAAAGCTTGAAGGAACTTATAATTACATAAAAACAAATAAATAAATTTTCCACACAGATAGGACAAAATATGATAAACATGGGATTTAAAAGTTGTCAGGAAATAATTTTCCTCAAAATTAAAAAAAATCCTCCATGCTTGAGTAGAATTATTCAGAAAAATAAATTCAAGACAATCTATGAATCTGAGACAATTCACCAAAAATTGATTGCAGGGTATATTTCTCAAGTATATTTGTAATTGAAATTTCTTTCTCACATCTAGCATAGCTTTCCTGATACAAATTTAGGCAAAATGATTAAATTATTAGGAAAATATTCAGTCTCAAAAACTAAATGAAAATATACTTAATAAGTACTTCCAGTCAATTTACTTGCAGCTTGATATGAAGAATTTAGGATTTGGTAATCTGGTTCGTAATCTAAATAAAATGCTTTTGTGGTTTTTATTTTTTTTTCTGGAATAGTAACAACATTAAATCCATTGCCACCAATGGCTAAAATTCTCTCAAGTCTTTCATTATATCTCCCTTATTTTTCCAAGTATCCATGACTTTTTGAAAGCCTTTGAATTTTCTTCCCACATCCATTCAGATATTTCTGAATGACAGCAACACAAATAAAACGTCTTTCCAATTTCAGGAAATTTTAAGATGTATTTTTTTGCTCCCATGTAACTAAAAAATGTGGAATTCTTACAAACCGGAGGTTCCAAGCCCATCAGCTTTCTAGTCATATTCAGCAACACTTAATGTATGTGCATGATTTTAGCACATTACTGAACAAAGATATACTTGAGGACAAAGAAAAAGAGTTTGTTCAACTAAGTTTTAATTTCTTTATTAGGAACAATATAGTATGACTGTATTATTTGCATTTAGATACTCAATATTAGATTCAGTTTCTCACTTATTAATTTTCAGTACTGTAACTTTTGTTAAATTTTATAGATATGATCTTTACCCCAAATAAAAATAATTGCACAACATATGAAATTGTGCTGAATGCCTGGCCTTGCTTCCAACACAAGAAGTGTATGAATTGGGAAGAAGTCGTGGTTGCTCTTCTGTTGCAAAAGGTGCAAAGAATTCTTACCTCTTTTGAAAAAAGACATAGATTTTGCAGTTTTCCTATCACAATCACCAAGCACCACCAATTCTTCTCCTTGGGTAAAGCAACAAGTAATAAGGATGAATAATGCCATAAAAAGTCAAGACAAGTAGTAGAGGTCAGTTGCTACTTTCTTTGTTTGTCTTCAGACTATGTATAATAATTTCTTTTTTAATGCTAGACACAATGATATGTTTACTTCTTTTACAGATCATATGTGGAAACCTGGATGTTGAAAGTCAGGCATATAAATAAGCTTGATTCTGTCTGATATAAACATATATACATCTTTTCTTTAGATATCAAAGAGTATTTACAAGTAAAGCTTTGCTGACAGACAGCTAAAAAAAAAATGGAAAAATGGAAGCTTTGTTGCCCTTTAGGAGAGAATGTAGAGCTTTTTATTTTTTTTGCCTTTTTTAAAAAAAAAAATTCCAATTAACTGTATTTCTAATATTAATCTCAAGATGACAAAGCCCTTAAAAGAAAATGAAAAAAAAAAATCAATAACAATATATTGCAATCTGAAAAAATTTGCTACAATTTGTAATAGTATTTTGGATTTATGGACCTTTAGGAGATTTTAACACAGGTTGTCTGATTTCACAACCCAGGATACAAAAAAGAGGTGGCATGCGTGATAAATAAATAGTACAATGAAGTGAGAAAACAACTTCATTCTTACAGCACTGAGTGATTGGTCTTAGTCAATCTTCAGAAAACTAAATATAGAAAGGTTCAGAGGATTAAATCTCCAGTAACTGAGGGTGTCTAAAGAGGTTATGAAATGAACATAAAGTTTAATTAATTCAATAGATGAGGAACTGCTTAATAGCATAATTACTTGAATTTACTGCAGATATTTCATAATATGTGCGAAATGAACACTTTAACCCTGGAATTACTGAGCTGCATGATTCACTCTATTCTATTGAATAGATTATTCACTTAATTGTTAACAATTATTAAACTCTCTATTATTAATATTCTGTGTTTTTTTAAAAATGTGTGCTCTAATTGACAGCTCTCAAACACACCAAACCTCCCAGTTTATGAAAATATTCTGAGGTGAGGGTGAGTGTGAGGATACTGTTTCAGCTCTAACTTGTGAAGAATCCCTCTACACTTACACGAAAATGAGAATAACTTTAAGATATATTTATTCTTTTCCTGCGAGATGTCACATTTTCAATTACCGCAGAAAACTGAATAAAAATATTGTCTTAGTTCAACAGAAAAATACGTTGACACAACTGGGTTCCCATGAGCTCTGTTCTACTGTAAATACAGAAATATACATGCAGCTATAGATCTCACACACCACTTGGTTTCTGGTTGCTTTTAAATACTGAACACGGTAAACATCACAGGCTCACAGGCTCTAACCTACTACTAATAATATACTACTTTTTTTTCCTCTTATATGTGTCAGGAGATTTTCAAAGTTACTATTGTTACTTCATTTCTGCTTGTATCCTTCTTTCAATATTCTCTGCATGCCCCTGGTTCAGATCAGGTTCTCCCATTGCTGTTGAGGTTGTAAAAATATGAAAAGATATTTTTCCCCCTGAAGATGATAGAATCATAGAATCATAGAATAAGGAAGGAACCTTAAAAATCTTCCTGTTCCAGCCCCTGCTGTCATTGGCCAACACGCCTTCCACTGGAACAGGTTACTCAAAGCCACATCCAACCTGGCCTTAAACGCTTCCAGTGATGAGGCATCCCCAACTTCTCTAGGTAACCTATTCCAGTGTCTAACCACACACGTGGTAAAAAATCTCTTACTAAAATATAATCTAAATCTACTCTCAATTTAGTCATTGAGTACCTCAGCCTTCTCACCAGGGCTCTGGGTCACAAGGTCTCCTGTTTCCTTCTGGAAAAGGCCCATGTTTTTCCTTGTCTTCCTTTTATTACTGACATACCTATAGAAACATTTCTTGTTGCCCTTGATATCCCAGGCCAGTTTTAATTCCATCTGGGCTGTAACTTTCCTAATCTGACCCCTGGCTGCTCAGACAGTTTCTTTGTATTCCTCCCAGGCTACCTGTCCTTGCATCCACCCTCTGTAGGCTTCCTTTTTGTGACTGAGTTTGTCCAGGAGATCCTTGCTTATCCATGCAGGCATTCTGTTGGTTTTGCCTGACTTCTTTATTGGGATGCTTTGTTCCTTAGTTTGGAGGAGGTGATTCTTGAATATTAACCAACTTTCTTGGGCCATTTTTCTCTCCAGGACTTTATCCCACAGTACTCCACCAGGCAGATCCCTGAAGAGGCTAAAGTCTGGTCTCCTGAAGTCCAAGGTAGTGAGCTTACTGTACAGCCTCTCACTGCCCTAAAGACCTTGAAATCCATGATATTGTGTTCACTGCAGCCAAGGCTGCTCTTGAGCTTCACATTCCCAACCAGCCCCTCCTGCTCAGCCCAGCATAGCACCTCTCCTCATTGGCTCTTATATCATTTGGAGAAGGAAGTTACCATCAACGCATTCCAGGAAACACCTGCATTGCTTGTGCCCTGCTTTGTTTTCCTTCCAAAAGATATTGGGGTGGTTGAAATCCCCCATGAGGACCAGGGCTTCTGAACATGAGGTTACTCTCTTCTGTCTATGGAAAGCCTCATCCTCTCAGTCCTCCTGGTCAGGTGACCTGTAACATCACCTGTCCCTACCCTCCCTTTAGTCCTAATCCATAAACTCTTGATCAGCTCCTCATCCATCCCCAGGCAGAGCTCCATGCACGCCCACTGGTCATTGACATTGAGGGTGACACCTCCTTCTAATCTCCCCTGCCTTTTCTTCCTGAAGGACCTGTATTTTTCTATTTGAGTACGTGAGTCCTAGGAGCCATCCCATCATGTCTTCATGATGCCAGTAGATCATAGTCCTGCAGGTGTACACATCTCTAACAACTTTTATTAATTCCCCATGTGTGTTTGCACAGAGGCATTTAAGTTGGCCCTCCAACGAAGCTGACTTAATGGCTGGAATTCCTTTGTGCCATATTTCAGGACATCCCCTGCTGACCTGTGATCCTTCTTCAGGTTCTGGGAATCCATTACTACTGGCATCAAACTGGTAGGTATGAGATGGACTGAGCTTTCCCTCTCCAGCAATTTTAGTTTAAAGTCTCCTTTACCAACTTGGCAAGCCTATCTCTGAAAATGCTCCAGCTCTTTCTGACAGATGGAACCCATCAGCCCTTCATAGACCAGGTCTACATGAGTCCCATGGTCTGAGCCCCTGACTGTGGCATCGATCCTGTAGCCATTTGTTAACTTGACTTGCCCTTTCAAACTCCTTCCATTGACTGGGAGAACCGATGAAAAAACAGCCTGCATTTCAGAGCCCCTGACCACGGCTCCCAGGATTCTGTAATCCTTCTTGATAATCCTCAGACAGTTTCTGGCTGTATCAGTGGTGCCCATGTGAAACAATAGCAGCAGGTAATAGTCAGTGAACTGTATGAGACTTAGCAGTCTGTCGGTGATATCCCCAATGTGACTCTCCAACAAGCAGCACACCTCTCCAGAGAGTGCATCACGTTGGTACACGGATTCCCATGTACCTCTCAGAAGAGAGTTGCCAGTTAATATCACCCTGTTGGCTTTTCTTAATTGCACTGATTATTATATGTGAAGCAGATTGGGCTGCCTTACTTAGCTCCAGAATCTCTCCTGCTGTCACTGGTCTTTGCTATACAAGTCTGCAGAGTCACAAAACAGTTCTGCAAGGACATCTCAGATTTTGGGGGTAGTATCTTCCTCCTTCTGCTCCCTGCCATTGCCATCTTCCATATTTCTGCATTACTGACTCCCCTTACTTTTGCCTCTGCTAGTCAAGGAGCTTTTGGCTGTTTGGCAATGGGCCGTGCAGATTTTTAGAACCAGCAAACTTCTTCTCAGCCTCCCTGATATTATACAGTCTTCTCATCATCTCCTGCAGCTCAGCTAACCTCTACAGGAGGTCTTCCACCTGGACACATCTTTTTCAGGTGATTGTCATAATCCTAATAATTGTAATTATCTACCACAGACTATAAATTAATCATAGCATCAGAAAGAAGGTTGTCATTGGACAGAATTTTATATACTTAATGAAAGTTTGATTCAGAAATCTGACCTGTGGTTTTTGCATGCTTGAAACACTACTGGTTTAGGATGAAGTTTTTTTTTCCCAAATTTGATGCAGAGACTAAACTGCGAACTTTGAAGAACTGGAGCTCATCACTGGGTGATTGGAATTATGTAGAGAGAAGAAGCTTTCTGAAGGATCAAAGGACTAAAATTAAAGAGTGCCTGGTGATGTGATCAGTAGTATTGTACCCTGGCTATTTGAGCTGTGTTAATCAATAAATCTATTCCCTGCTTTGAGAGAGCTTTGAGGGCAGATAAAAAAAAAGAAATTTACCTAGTGGTATTTTCAAAAACACCTTAATGCCAAGTACCTTTAAAAATGGATTTAAATCATTTGGTTTCATTGAAGAAACATGTACTTTCCAGGGATTGAGTCGCAAGGCACATAAACACATAGAGTTGCTTAAACTGGGCAGTAACCTACACGTATCCTCAGAAACAACTTTTACTTAACGTCTTCCTTTGTTCAGAGGAGTTGTCCCTCTTGTGATAGGTATAGCTCTGTCCAAAGATCTAAATCAAAGACCTTCTGTGAGACTGTCAGAATGAGACTGTGTCTATGTACTTTACTGACTACAATCTCAAAAGCTGGAAATCGACCTACATTTTTTGATGGATGCTGTCAGTATTAGATCAAACTATTATTGTAATGAAATCAACATGAATTTGTACATCCAGCAGTGTTTTGACCTTTCTATTGTATCTTATGGCTGATGTTCATAAATCTTCAATATCTTTCAAGCAGATGTGCAGTGGATATTTACCGTAGTAACTAAACAGACCAGGTGGCAATGGCACAGAGTAAAACTAATCAGATGCCTGTGTTTTTAACCTATAAATTAGATAACAAAGTATTTATTTCAGTATTAGTCGCTATGCATTAAAAAACCTCAGACCTTACAAATACAATGCATAGTGATAGTTGATGAAGTTGTTGCCAGATATGCATTTTAATGTGTCATTAACTGACCTACTAGTCTATCACTATGAATTTCCCACTTTTACTCCTGAGCTTTGAATCAGGCCTTACAACTGGGAAATTACATTTTTTAAAAAGACAAGGAGAAGTGACTGAACAATCTCAACCTACAAATATGGTTTAATACATAAATAAATATTTGGTGTGGATTGAGTTTCTCAGCCATTTTATGGTCCTTTTCTTCCTTCTTATACAGGAGTTTTAATTCAGTCCAAAATGCTCAGAGAATTCACTTTCATATATCTCCTACTCACAAAAGGCCAGGAACAGTGGCAGGAGAAATCCTTTACTGTTCTGTGATGACAGATCTACTGAGAGGCTCGAAAATACATGAAGTACCTCTAATGACAATTCCTCCCAGACAAGTCTGCTGAATCAGGGAAGTGGTGGTGCATCTCTCCCTCTATTTTATCACAGAGCTTTGGTGCAGCAGAAACTCCAGCCAGCTAAATAGTATTGCTTTTTATCATTAAGCAAGGAAGATATGTTTCAGCACAAAATCTGTCACCTTCAGACTTAAAATATTTGATACTTTCTGGTGGAAAAAAAATTTCACTCATCTACTTCACATTTTAACAGCACCAGCTGATGAGTACTTACCTTCTATAAATAGTATAATTACCAAATAAGTCAAGGATGTTTAAAAGGATCAGCCATAACTTCTTGAATAAAATACTTCATACATCTTGTTTTTAAACCCAGTACTCGATCCATTATCATCAAGATTAATCAACTAACATTCGGATATAAGGAAATACTGAGGAATCATAATTGCATAATGTTAATCAAAGACAGGAAGAGTGATGAGAAAATAAAATAAAGGGAGCAGAGTTTTATAAATTTTTTCCAGACATTTGTGCATAGCAATTTTCATTTGCCTATGTGACCTGACTAAACATGTGATGAGTATTTTCAAATTAGGAGTCAACAACAGCAAGGTGAATAAAAGAAACAATTGCTTAAAATAAATTGCTAAAATTGCTTTTGAATGACTTTCTGTAGGAGGAAATCAGTTTGTGTATTTAAATGTTGGTAATGGTTTTAGATTTAAAAAAAAAACC
>VZRU01017229.1:715888-740482 GCA_013398155.1 Pedionomus torquatus | reverse complement strand
TTTTTTTTTTTTGCTGGTCAAACAGATCATAGAATCATAGGATGGTTAGAGTTGGAAGAGACCTTCAAGATCAAGAAGTTCCAACTCCCCTGCCTTGAGCGGGGACACCTCCCGCTAGAGCAGGTTGCTCAAAGCCCCATCCAGAACACCCCCAGCTCTCAGCCTGTCTTCATAGGAGAGGTGCTCCATCCCCTTGATCATCTTCATGGCCCTCTGCTGTTCCAACTCAACTGTTCCAACAGTTCTATGTCCTTTCTAAGTTCAGGACTCCAGAGCTGGACACAGTACTCCAGGTGGGGTCTCACTAGCTCAGAGTAGAGGGGGAAAATCACCTCCTGCGACCTGCTGGTCACGCTTCTTTTGATGCAGCCCAGGATGAGATTGGCTTTCCAGACTGCCAGTGCACACTGTCAGCTCATGTTGAGCTTCTCATCCATGAGCACTCCCAAGTCCTTCTCCTCAGGGCTCCTCTCCAGCCATTCTCTGCCCAACCTGTATTTGTGCCTGGGATTGCCACGTCCCAGGTGCAGGACCCTGCACTTGGCTTGCTTGAACTTCATGCCATTTGGCCTTGGCTTCCCAAGGCCACACTTCCCATAGTTACTGTGTCATCTTCTGACCCTTTTTTCCCACATGACCTATGCCTGCCCACTAAAATGCATTTGCAGAGAATTCACAGCACAAACTGATGTAAAAAAAATTCCAAACATTGAGGTAATGAGCTTGTTGTTAGCTTATCTCCCTTTCTTCCTGTTTTAAAGGTGTCTTCGTTTTTTCTGTGGCCCAGCCTGAGAAGGGACTTCAGCACCCAGACTTGGAATTTCATAATTACATTCCTAGCATAAATCAGACAAAAATACCTGTGTTATTGCCTTACAGAAAATGCAGTGTAGGGCAAGACAAATGAAACTGAGTCTGAACAATAATTTAAATGCAGCAGATTTTTTATAAATGATGTGCAAAGGTTAAGAAATTTGGCTTGTTTTCTCCCGTTGGAAAAAATGAGACTTTGAGATGAACTGAAAACAATTTTGAATCTATCAGAAGGACTGATAAATCTGCTAACATCACTTCTTTATAAATCCTTATAAGGGATTCAAATAAAAACTGGGAGACACAACCATTTCAAAATTTTTCATAAGCAGTGAAAATACTTCCACAGTGCAAGAAATAAAATGACCTCATAGAAAGATCATCAAAGCCTATTATATTCTTTTTCCCTGACTTCTGTGTACTTTGTATCAGGTCCTTAGCTGCCAGGAGGGCAATATCTTTGAAGAGTAGCAGTAAATTTTAAAGACATTTCTCAACCCATTCCAAACATGCCATGTATTTACATTTCCATTTTAAGATCACGTTGTAATCTTTCCTTTACTAAGATCATAAGAAATGGATTAAAAATGGACTGACAGCTGCTTGAATTTTGCATTTATTTAGGACCATTGTAAAACAACCTCATCTCTGAATTAGCACATGATCTGGAAGATATCCAAAGGTAAAGAATTGCAAAATAATAAATTTGTAGAGAAATTATAGAGTGGCTTCTAGATTTCCAAATCATTTAATACTTAATCTCATAATTTGACTGATTCCAGAGCTGTTACTTGAGTTAATAATCTGTAACATATGGAAGACAGATAGAATTCAGTGGGAGATAACACTGATATTCAGATACCCTTTAACTTCAGAAAAGACTTAACAGTCAAAACCAAAAATTATATCTCATTTTCCCAATAAGATGTGAGGTTGATAAGATCCAAGGACAATCCTCCTTCCTACTATTTAAACATTCTTTTTCCAGATTTTTCTTCAAAGCAAATGTTCCTTTATTTTTTTCCTTCTTCCACTTTTTTTTTTCCTTTTCAAGGAAAAATGTAAGAGCTAGGTATTCAAATGTCAATGACCCAGGTTTCATAACTGTTATGATTTGAGAAAACCCATAATGATTTATTGTAATTCAGACAATTATTCTATCACCTAATGACCCCTCCCCACCCAAGAAAGGGGAATCGGGGAAGACAAAAAAATATGAGGGTTGAAGTGTAAATAGATTTAATAGAACAAGACTAAATAATTAACAATAATGCTAAAGAACCAATATTAATCCCAATACTGATATAAGCTATAAAAGAATTTTACTCAGCCAATTCTATCAGCAGGAAGCTGTGCACTCCTAGCAGTGGAAAGTAAATGTCTGACACTGCGAGTGCGAGGGCTTCAGGAGCAAAGGCGGCCTCAGGGGTTCAGCACCAGGGCAAAGAATTGTCTGGACCCCCAGCATCAAGCAAGAGCCAGCTACACAGCAAGCTTTTCTCATTTATGTTGAATGTGATGTAAAAGTAAATATTTTCATGAATTCAGACACTAGAGTCTTCTGAAAGTGCAATTTTCCCCAGCATTAGAAGAAAAGTTAGTCCTGTTCTCTCAGCCCAGGACAATGACAAAGGAGTGAATTCACATACCAATAAGACAGGGAATACAGAAAATTCAGCAGTTTCCATCCTCAAGCTTCTAAGATATATATTACAAATAAAAGCAAGAAAAATACCTTTGGGATAAAGTAAAGCACTTTAGCAGTATCCTTCTCTCAAAGCAGAATCTTTGAACATACTGTGTATGTGACTATCAACATTTGAAGCACTAGTTGTATCATTTAGTTAGTCAATGCAAGATCTGGAATTTCTCTTTATGGCATAAGACATTGGCATTGCCATGTGAAAACCCAAATCTGGAAAAGTGTGTTTGCTATTTATTTGCCTTACAATCATTCTCGCAATCTACAACCATGGTCCTAGTATATCCTTTGATAAGATCCAGAGCTTTTCTTGCCTTGTAAGGAAGTATAGCTTGGAGTGGAATTAAAGACGTGTAGTTTCAAACGCTGCCAGATAACTGGCACCACTAGTCTTAAGAGGAAAATGTTCCTGAGAAGTAATGAAATTCCTTAGCAGCTGATGGTCTGACCTGCTAGACAAGATTTTTCTGAGCAAAGCCTTGTACATTGGCTGCAGGACTGGATGTCAGTGGTTGTGTTCAGAGGAGGTTGATCTGGAAGGGAATGAAAGCCCCCAGTCCTCCATCTGCAACCCAAGCCACTGCCCACGAGCTCACAGTCAAGAGTTCTACCAACCTCAGAAATTATACTTTTCCACATCTGGTTATTTCTCCAGTATTTCATATTTTGTGAGGAGTGTTTATGGTTTTTTGTTTCCTATAAGCAAAACTTTTTTGTAGAGTGGAGAATATTTTTCTCCCTCTGGAGAAAATGAAATGTAAGTGGCTTTAAGACCATACTGTTGACATTTATGGATATCCTGCAGCTCACAGAATATTACACACCATGGTTTCAGTGTCACTTGTGCAAACTTACTACCCATATGAGTATATTTTCAGTAGTGTAAAATCATTTTAGAAACTCACTGTGCATTTAAGTAAAGTCTAGTCCCCACTGGAGGAACCGTAAACACTTTGTCTCAGTTTCATCCCAGCACAACAGCTTTGCACCCTATGATGCTTACTTTCTTTAGATTTTCAACATAATACTGAACAAGTGAAAATCTTGTCAGTATGTGGTTGCCTTGCCCTTTCCTGGCAGCTGTCAGATTTGTACTTCAGTGGCAGTCAAAAACACATTATTGCTTCCAAGTAAAGGAAACATCACATCTCCTTGACACCACAAGATATGACCCACTGCTTTAATTAACATTTTTTGCAGACTACAAGCTGAAATGACAGCAAATATTCAAAAGGTACCCTTGTCCCCATTTCAGTTGCAAGTACAATCAGAAATCAGTTTGCAAGCCATTTGAAAATTAACTAAGAAATTTTCCCTGTATAATGTTACAGAAATTTGTAAACTCTAATAAGATCACTTAAACTTGCTCTCTGGAAGTATAAAAATTAGTTTTCTGAAGTGTATAGATTGAATGGAACAAAACCCCATAATCTTAGGTTGATTTTGTTGAGATATACCCAGAACCCAAAAATATTAACAGCTCAGGGAATTCTAAACAGCTTGCAAAATCTCCTGGTGTTTCAAATTAACAAAGTTGGACTTAACATGAGTCATGAGAGCTTGGATGATGCCAACAGGACACACCATATTATGAGGTCTCTGGCCTTCTGAGGACTTCATGTATAACCCATTATCATATATCCCATGGTAACATGGATTTGAGAAGTTGCCAACCCGCTTGCCAGTGTCCTTTTGTTAAAATGCTCAACTGAAATAGTCCACTTGCTGCCCTTAAACAGCCACCTGAATCTTTTGTCGGCTACAACTTCTCCAGTGCTGTAAGAGTCTTCAAAGCAGTTTCTCTGCTTTGCCTCAGCATAGGTGGTGGAGGCATCCATTCTGCCTTCTTGTGTTTCTTTTTAGTTAATGCTAAAGAAATAAACCTGGCTAGAATCCCTTACTTTATACAATGTCTCAATGCTGTTTCAACTTATTTCCTAATAAACTAATTATACAAGACCAGATGAAAGTAATATTTTTGATCTCATGAGGATGTAGCCTTTAGTTGGTAAACAACCAAGTAGTTGCACCACCCTGAACATGCTTTTCTTGCAGACAGGAGGGAGCCATTTCCAATACCCATCGATTTCTGCCTTCAGTGTTAAGTTTATTCATATTCTGCCATGTAACTCTGCGTTATGTTTTCTGTTCTCAGATGGGGTATGGTGTTGTAGCATGCTGCCAAATTTCTACAACCCAAAGGAAGGGATAAATTATGGACTAGTAGGTATCGTGTCCCACTGACGTAGCATCAATACAAAATAGAAGTTGTTTATTTGCTTTTAATGAAAGCTTTAGTATCTAGACATGCGGGTGTCCAGCAGAGATACTTTCAGTCCACAAAAGGACATGGGTGTTCTATTTACTTCTAAATATTTGCATAAATATAATTATTCAGAGAAATAGGTACCTCTAATTGCATTTTTCCCGTCTACCGGTATTTTGTTACAACTTACATCACTATTTACAAGTATCCCCTGGTGAGGTTCTTCACATCTCTCAGATTTTTCTGTGATTTTTTTCTAAAGTCATCTTGGTTTTACACTGACAGATAATTTCTAAATACTAGATCTGAAATGCTTTTTTATTATTAGAGACCATTAAAAAGCCTGTAGGCGTATGCCTTCTGATTTTGTAAATGCTGTCTGGAATTATAAAAAAGCTGTTTTGTAATCATCAGAAGATCTTATGAAGCGAAAAAACCCTGAATTCACAACATATATATACCTGCTTTGAACACATATGAACAGATAACTGCAACCATCCTGCTGTGTCTTTAATCCTCAATATGTCTTCCAATAAGGATGAGAATCAACTGCTTCTGAAGGGTTCCTTGCTGCAAAATGATGTGGGGAAGTTTTCCCATTAATTTATATTGACAAATGGATTTTAGCCTAAAACATACCAAGCTAAAATTACAAGTACTCTGATTTTATTTGAATAATCAAGAGTCCTTTTAAAAAAGTTACAAGATGTTTTGCTACTAATTCTAGGAGAGTTTGAATCACTGAGATTTTCCAAGAAAATAATTAATTGAGATTTCTTATGTATTTTATTTAGAGCAGGTTGGTCCATTTCTTTTCACCTGGCACTAATTACATCTGTTGAGTAATATGTTATACATGCCCTTTATCTCACAGATCTGCGGAATCCAAAATACACTTTACACGTATTTGTTTGCCAGACACATTTGCCTCGGTCAGATCTTTGCTGTAAACTAATATAGCTCCAGTGAAGCTGTGTGCCTTTGTGTCATCTGGTTACCCAAACTGTTTAGTTTAATATGCTTTAGGCCAGCTCTTGCAGCAAGACTATAAATAATAAATGCAAGCAGTACCAATCTTCTACATAAACATACATACGCAAAGTCCATACATTAAGTTTACATTTCTCCAAAAAATACTCCCAAAGTCTTGTATCAGGCTTTCTGGATGTTTCCGTGAACAAATTAGCTCAGTGGCTGTGGCTGGCATCCCCTCTGCCCTAGAGTAAAGTGTCATCCTGTGTCACCGCCCATGCAGCAGAACACACTCAGCATTCCTCCAGAGACTCAGATTATGAATTGCAGATGCCATTTCAGGTAAGCATCCAAAAGTCCCAGGTGCAGGGTTAGCCTGGGAGCAGGTAACTATACCAGTATAAGGCTGGAGCAGGTAAAGGTGGCTGTGGGTAAAGGTGAGCATCAGGCAGCTGCAAAGAGATAGAGTCTTGGAGTCGCTCAGGAAAAGGAGCTGGGCAGAGGCCCCATCAACCACAGCCCCATCCCACAGAACCAGAGGAAAGCAGACATGGAAGCTCCAGAGCCCTCTTTAGAAATGAATTATCCCGTCATGCCTTTGCTCACCAACGCAATTATGGCTAAGCATCATGATAGGGTCCTGCTTTTTACACCTAATAAACAACCCATACAGAGAAGCTTGTCAGCCCTGTAAAACCTTCTATGGGCAAGACCTAATAAAAAGAGCTAGGGAGATATCTCATTGCTGGTGTAGGTGCAAGGAAAATCAGGCTGATTTAGAGGTTCTGGGCAGAAGAGGTCTATGCAAACCCAATGGTCTGCCCATGGTAGCCACATAACAGGATGTTCTGCCACTGTTCTAGGCAGAAATACCCGAGAGAACAAAGACTTGGATATCTTTCTTACCACCTGGAAAATGCATAGTTTGTCAAGCATCATTAAAGCAGCAAAGGGTGTGGGAGTTTCAACAGACTACAGACTGATTACAAATGGGTGGCATAACATGGTCTCAAAACCAGATAAAACTCTCTCTCAGAAAAAGAAAACATCAGGGATAATTACTTTGCTTTACTCAGCAGCTGGAATATTGTGCTTGATTTTAGGAAGAATGTTTACAAAGATGTTAACAAAGATGCCCCATCTCTGGAGGTGTTCAAGGCCAGACTGGATGGGGCTTTGAGCAACCTGGTCTAGTGAGAGGTGTCCCTGCCCCTGGTAGGGGCGTGAGAACTCAATGATCTTTAAAGTCCCTTCCAACTCTAAACATACTATGATTCTATGTAAACAAATTATGGAAAATCCAAGATCAGGGAAAAAAAAGGATAAATTAAGAAGATATTATTCCAAGTGCAAGAAATGGAGAATACAGGAATGGAAAGGAGTTTTTAAATGATTCCAAGAAAGAAATTGAAATTAAGATCTGTTGCCATGTGTAATATTTGTCTTAAAGTTTTAGTGCATTCTGTGTAATATTTGTCTTAAAGTTTTAGTGCATTCTGTTGATTCCCAGCTGTAATAAAGAGTAGAGAGCAGCCATCAAATCACAGGCATTCTGAATATGCTACTTTCATATTAAATTCCATAAGAGCTAGGACTTTTCAGGAAGACTTGGTGTTTAATAAAGATTGATTTTAGGCTTACATAAGTTACACAAATAGAAGATTGAAATTATAAACACATTATTTTAAATTTTTTACTTTATTTTAAAACTGAATGGCTACCTTTTCTTCCTCTTCTTCTGCCTCTTCTTTCTGTGTTTTGTTGTGGGGCTCAATTGTTTTTGGTTTTGGTTTTTTTTTCACAAAATCAGTTTAGAATTTATAAATTTACCTGGAAGAGCAGGTTTGTTGCATTGACTATATAGAGAAAAATATCAGAATAAACATTAGAAAATAATATAACTAAAACATTACTAAATTTATCATTTAGTCTTCTAAATCAGAATTAAGGAAACTTTAGGTTAAATTACAGAGAATCAATCACATTTGTAAAAAGCCAGCAATCTAAAACATCTGTTTGCTTCATTGTCTAAAATTGTTTATTCTGCTGGCTTACTGATAAAGCAGCCCAATAAATATGCAGGTCTGTTTTAGTTAGTTCCTAACATATGTTATTTGTGCTACAATGTGCCTCGTTTCTAAATATCTCATTTGAATTCTTTGATATAAAAGAGAAGTTTTACTCAGCTATCTGATCCTAGAGAAAAATGCAGGTACCTAAATATAGTATTTAGTGCCATGTGAGACAAACTTAGGTTCCAAGACATGCATTGAGATCTGCTCTATATGTTACAGTACTTAAAGAAGGCCTGCACCTGAAATCAATCTTGTCTGAGAAGATGGAACGGCAGGAAAACTCTGAATGCAATTGTAGTCTTGGCTTGGAGCAGACCCAGCATGGAGGGAATCAGCTGAGGGTTTCGCCCCCCAAAATCTAGTAAGTGCTCCCTGAACAGTGTGAATGGATCACGTTATAGACCATAGCTTCAGAGAAGGCATCATAAATATACAAGTATTACAGGCTTTTAGTGTTTTCTAGGACTTTATTTTAGCAAAGAATTTAAGAAATTGTAAACAGAACAAGTTTTCAGCAATTTGTCCCGAAGAATTTCTAAATGATTCTCTAAATCTCCTAATAAAGTTCTCCAAGCAACTTTACACCAAAGCGAGCATACTGACTTTCAGTTTGGAAAACACTTGGAAATCAGTAACAATCAATTAAGCAGTCTTAACTTCAGGCATAGCTACCAGTTCCCCTAAGTTAAAAAGAGGCATTTCTGACCTGCTCTTATATTTAAACTCAGAATACAAAATCCCCAGAAAACTATTCTGCATTCAGCGGAATAAACAGCAACTAAGAACAGCTGTGACTTTCATAAGAAGAGGAGCAGAGCTGAGCTGTAGGTAGGCCTGGGAGGAACTGTTAACTCTATGGCGAGAGCTAAAGCTCATTTTATTTGCTGCAAGGTATACAGTATATTTGCACTCCTTCTGTTGACTGGTGTTTTAACCATAACAAATCCAAATGTTTTCCCTGTACCGCGTTGCGAGGCTCAAGCATATTTTGTCACCTGAGAATCTCTTGTTTGCAGTTTCACCTTCTGGCAATTGTTAAAAGCAATTTGTAAATCACACATCGTCAGCCAAAACAGATTTTTAATAGTAGGTGCTGTGTTTCATTCCTGTAGCTTCATCCTGAAGCCCATTATTACTGAAAATAGCAGTCTTTTTGCTCTATTAGGTAGTTGAGTTCTGAACTATAACTTCACAGCATACTTTTTTTTTTTTTTCCCCAGACCAGATCAGGGAAATTATCAAAATGACATAAATAATTTATAGTGAATAACTTAATTGCTATATCTACGGTGCTTCAAAAGAATTTAAGCAATGAAAAGGAAGCAGTGGGAAATCAACTTAGTACAGCATCTGGATGGCGTGAGTACAACCAGGATGATTGTAGTCAGCAACACACATCCATGTATTGTAGGAAGAGTTTTCTGAATAAAAGAGCTTACATTATGTGTGAAACAGACAAGTAAAATGTAAAAAGGATGAGCTCTTCACTGAAGTCATACTGAAATCCTTATATGACAGGTCTTGACTCCACATTTTGAGAAACCTAACCAGGATTACATGATGTTCGGCCACAAATCTGACATTGCTTCTTGCCTTCCTTAATAACATATCAAAGCCAAAGAAAATGGCAGGAAACTTGATAATAGTGGTGGAAAAATAAATAAAACTTTCATGAATTACAATGACAACATATGTTCTCATTTCTCAGCTGTTCATTCTGCACAGTGCTCTTTGCACTGGAGAAAATTGAAAGTAAATGAAAGAACTACTTGCTCTGGTAACCTTCCCACGCTATATTACTGAGAAAATACTACTGCCTTTCTACTAATCAGGAGCAAGCATCAGAATGTCACAAGTGATCTTCTTGTTAGCCAGGTATAACCTCAACATTATATCTTTAGTCACTTGCAGAGGGAAGACACATGTGAAACTCACTGATCTGTCAGTGATTGCTTTCTGTGTACTGATATCCTGTTCCGCAGAGCACATCTCCCTCCAGAGTTCTTTGACTATAAGTAAACTATATTTTTTCCTTCTTGCCCCAAAGTATCAGTTGCCATCAAATTAGGACAGCTAGGACTCTCCCTCAAGACTTAAAGTCTTTAAGTTTTAAGGACAAAACATGGCAACATGACCAAATATTTCCATCTGGAAACACTTCTGTTCCAGTATTTTGCCCTATTAAAGCAATCTTGAACTTTGAAGGGAGGATCACTGACGGCAGCAAGTAGGGGACCAGAGGATTCTGATTCTGTGTGCATGGCTCAATTGGATCAAAGGATTTCTAATTAAGAAATATGTTGTATCAAGAGCCAGTCCATCTATAGAAACACAGTGCCCTCCTTCCCAGATTATTTGCACAGCATGGAATACAGGAAAGGTGGCAGCACCCACTCAGTCTAGCAAAACCTAGGAAAATAGCACGTATAAAAAGAGTGAGCAGGTAGCACACAGGGTTCAGATTACCAGGAGCATTGTTGGATTGCCAGGTAAAAAGTCTCAATTACAAAATCAAGGGAAGAAATAAATCTATTACCAGATTGCAGCCCTAAATTGTATTGCAAACCTAAAAGCACAGGGAATATAATGAAATGAGTCAGCTTAGGAGCAGAAAAGTTGGTTAAAACTGCTCGATCTAGACATGATTAGCCCTGTTGGCTACTGGGAATGCCTCAGACACTCCCACCAGTCTCCACAACAGAGTGATAAAAAAAGAAGAAAAACCCAAAAAATGAAAAACTCAGTATTGTGTTTTCACCTTTGACACTCATGCTATGATTAGATATTATCACCCTGAGCAGAGGGATATTTTACAACTCCCTGCTAAAGGCTCACACTTGTTGTAGCATCCCTAAAATGGAGCACATCTATCACATGAAGAAACGACTAGAAAACATATGAACATTTTCTTTGTTTATTACTTGTAAATGGTTATTTTGTGAAACTTAGAACATATATAAATAGAGGGTTCACATGAAAAATCTCATAGACATTTCCTGTGCTGTTTTGTAACCCCCCCACTCCAGTGTTTCTTGGGAAAAATGTTTCACCAGCATTAACTGGCAAATCATCAAACCCTTCTTCTACCCACTCTCTGAAGTGACAGTACTATTTTCGCTAAAACTGAAAAGATTTTTTTCAGGAAAAACCTGCAGCAGATATCTAGCTATGAAGTATTCAGAAAAAAAACATTAAAGTGTCATCATTATAAGCAGCCAATTCAGAGCCTAATAATGGCAATTTTGGGCCTCCNAAAAAAAAAAAAAAAAAGGAAGAAAAAAAGAGATCTTAAGTGATCTGAAGAAGGAGAGGAGATAATAAAAGAGCAAAATATTTTGAAATTCCAATTAAAATAAATTTTAATGACAGTTCCCCATCATTTAGTGACTGACTCTCTCCTGGTTTCAGAGTAGATGTTTTTATTCACTGTTATTTTTTTTTTTTTTAATAAATAAATAAATGAATAGATAGAAACAGAGGCTATTCTTCTTCTGTATAGCAAACAATACAAAATCACATAAATAAATGAAAATATTTGACTTCTGGGCACACGAAAAGTCAGCAGAAAATGCCATGAAAGCTGCATTTCAATTTGTCCCTCTTTTGTCTAGAGAGAATTTTTCAAGGTCGTTTACAATTAGAAGAGCTTTGAACTCTTCTGTTGAGGGAGAGAATAAAAGGCAAGGATTACCTCTGCAGCAGCTTGAAAAGATTGTGTAATGCATCTGAGTTGAAGGATGTATCTTGAACCATTACTATTTAACTGACAAAGAATGAATCGACTTACCATTATAGCATGAGAAAAGACTTTCCATGTTCTTCAGATGCTTTCAACCTGATCCTGAAGAAGTCATTTAGGGAGAACTTCTAAATGTGGTTTAGATATCTCAACAAGTTTGAGGGCAACAGAACCAGATACTGAAAGGTGCATGGATAAATTATGAAGCCTATAGGTGCTTTCTATGGAGTTTAGGATGAAAAGCAGTCCTGAAATGTAAAAACCTCACAAGGTTCCTTGCAGCATTTTGGATATCTCAACTTATTATAAAATTGCATTCTACTACCTAAAAGGAATAAAATAACTGTGTTGCACAGATCTTTGGGAAACAAATATCTTGCTAATTCTTGACCTTCTTAAATGTACCTGTCTCTTTTAGTATTTAAAATAATGAATACAAACAAGTGGAGCAGATGATTAAATCTAATTGAAATTTATGCTTAAAGTTGGGTATACATTTAATTAATGGGGTCCTATATTGGCCCAAACTACAGCAATGACTTAAGTTCCTAATTGCAAGCCCATCCGCAGCCCTACCATGTGTTTCACAGAGCAGCAGGCAAAGCCCTGCTCTTCAGGAGCTTGCAAACATGCAGCTATATCTATAGAGCCACCAGGAGCCCAGCAGCAGCTCTGCTCACTCCATTCCATGCAGTCTGGGCTGGTTCCTGGAGCAGAACAGCCTCCTGCCTCTCCATGCATCTCAGAGAAGAGAAATTCCAAGAGTGTCAATAAAGGGAGGTTAAGATAAGCCTTCTGCATTAAGAATAAATACACATGCATGCATATTATAGTCAGAAAACCATGGGACTGGTACAATATAATCCCTTGAGCTTTGTTTTTTCTCTCCTTTCAAAGGTGCTTTTCATAGGAATGGCATATTTTATATGAGCCAAGTACAGCAAGTCTGATTTGCATAATGCCATTTATCACTATGTGCAGATCCTTTGCAGAAAGTTAGAGAAAACCTGGAAATGTATCATCTCAGCCACAGCAAGCACCTAAATGCTGTCCAGAAGTCCATTACATGCAGAAATATCAAATGTATTGTTAGCAAAGGTTCCAAGATTTGCTACTATCACTATGGCCTTCTTCTTAAAACAGAAAGAGAAAAGAAAAATATCAAGAAAATGCAGTAGCAACGAACATGTGGAGGGAGACATGAAGGATCCAATATCAGGACTTCCCCTGGGGACAGGTGTGGGTATTTAAACCACCTGATCAGATTCCCACTGATCCCTACTGAATGTGCAGGTGATTAGGCCATACACTGGGCTCCAAGGAGCCAAGGACACAAGGTCCTGGTGTTCACACAGTAAATGACATGAAAACTGGTTGACCCTGAGAGAAGAAAAACCTGTCTCTCCTCTGTCATGAGGATCCACCTTCTCAACATCAGAGCCATGACATCGGTAGGAGAAGCCTCTCCCCAGAGACAGAAGTGATTTTTACAGTATGAAGTCCAGATTACACGACAAATTGATTTAAATTTAGAGATTTTGTTTCACTACTTTTTTTTCCACTTTAATAAAACCAGGAAGTAAAAACTTTTGTTTAACTAAAATCTGTAAAAAAAATCAGATGCCAAATGGTGTTCTTCCTCTTACAGTAAACATATTTTTCTGGGTAAATTGTTCATTTTTGTTTTTCCTTTTTTTCTCTTTGTTTTTTCTCTCCTTTTTTTTTTCCTTTTTTCTTTTTTCTTTTCCTTCTTTTTTTTTTAATTTTCCAAATACTATCTGGAAAATATTTTTATTTTAAATTGTTGAAGAGTATTTTTGAAGGACAGACTACCATTTCCAATACATTTTTTCTAGCCTCTTTTACAAACAGTTTTTAGTACAAAAAGCTTTGGAAGAAAATAAACTTTGTTAGGTCTATTAAGATCAAGAAATCTATACCACAATAGTATGAATTTATCTCAATACAATTTGGTATTTATAAAAGTCATTCACATTGCCTCTCCAAACCAGAGTATTTTGCTCTATATACCTGAGTTTGTCTACATGGAGAACTAAACCAAATTAGCTAATGCTGTTATGTAAATACAAATTAATGTATACTCTTAGGAGCCTCTGTGTTTTCTCTTAACCTGAAACATAAAGTTTACCTTAGATTATAATACATTACCTATTCTTGAATTTCATTGAGATAAGATTGCTGGAATTCATTTTTCACATAATTCGTTCTTCATTGTGTAAGACTAATTAAATAAATAAAAAATAAATTTAAAAAAAAAAAAAAGAAAGGAAAAACGCAGCAGGAAAAAAAAAAAAAGAAGATATAAAAAAAAAGAGAGAAAATATCAGCTGTTTAGTATACCTGCTCAAAGAGGCCTCTAGAACTCCACTTGGTAGAGAAATGCATTAGTTAGGATTAATTTTGCCAATGTGAAGTGTTCTGTTACAAGGCATGGAGTCTATATTGAGAATGCCAAATGTCACTGCAATAAGCAGAATAATAAATTGACTAAGTTAAAACAGAGTTTTGCATTTCTTTATGTATTTTCTTCTTCTGTTGAGAGACAGACAAACAGAATTTCCTCAGCTGTTATTTCCACACTGCGGTTTTATCACAGCCAACCGTAGTAAGAGCATTTAATCTATGTCTTTCAATGCAATAAACCGTACAGTCATATGGTTGCTTACTCTGGCTTACTCCGATACTCATTTGGTTGTGACTTGCTAGTGATTTCCAAAAGAAATAGCAGAAACTGATAATTTTCTCATAATTACTATCTTGCTAATTACCTAGCTTACTCTCTAGAATACCTTCCCTCGTTGCTTTCAGCATAAAGACTGGTATTTTAACTGTATGTTTCAGGCAGAAAAACAAGGAAAATAACAAAGCTCCCAAGAATGAAGAGGAGGTTTAACTCTGACAGGCTTCCAGCAGTTGAAAGCGACCATGACAAATATTCTTTCAGTATCTGAATACATGTGGCTGGGTATCTGCATATGGTTTTATGCTCAGTCTGCCTAGGGATTTCTCAAGCAAGTTTCTACAAAGGCAAGGGTATTTCCATAATGGCTTGCACAACATGACCAAGTTTTATCCCACAAAAAATTCCATTTCTGAATCACAGTGTTTCCACCTTTTCTAGAGGAAGATGGCATTTGTATGCATTATTTCCTACGAAGAACCTTCAAGAGATCAGGGTCAGATCACAGCAGCTTGTGAATCCCTTAGGAAGTGAAAATAATGTATTATTAATTCATTGACTAGCTACAAGCATGTCACTTCTTCACATAAACAGATCTAATACATAAATCTGTGAACTTCTGAAGTGGTTTACTTTTTTTTTTTTTTTCCAGGAGTTCTTATTTTCTTTCAATGTCTACTTAGATAAATTTAAAATAAAGGATGAGAAATTAGAATTAATGAAAAAAAAACCCACAGAATGGGTTTGATGCAAAAAAAAAAATATTAAAAAATTACAGATTGAAACAAAAGAGAGGTTTAGTGCTTTCCATGATGTCCATTTTTAAGCACCTTATAGATCATGTAACTTCTAGTCATATGTCTCAACCATAGACAAAGAAAAGCATTTTGTAAAGAAATGGCTTCTTGGTAAGCACAAGCTAACATATAGCCAGCCTCTAAAAATTATGTAGCTATTTAGTCAACTCAATTGAAAAGCTTATGTTCTGTTACAGGTTCCCTCAAGCAAAAACATAACTCCATAAAACAAAAGCCAACTGCCATCCAACAAAAATTCTTATTTTCCCTGCCACTTCCATCCATCACTTACGTCACATCAAATAGGAATGGTCACTTTACTATCTTTCTTCATCAATTTACAATTAAGAAATGACAAATAAACGCTAAGGGGTAAGACAATACAACATGTTTATGTAGAATATATCACCAAATATCTAATAATACTGGCACAAAGGAAAACACTCATTTTGAAATATATTTTATATACTACTAGATTTCATTAATGAATTCACTTTGAAGAGTAATAGTTGATCAACAATATAGTCAATCCATATAGACCATATAGTCAATATGGTCAATCCATACCAAATACTGTTTTTGTGCAAAGATGTTTTATATAAATATTAGTAGAAAGTAATATATATGCGACATTTTGTGTGTTAAGAGAAATTACTATGCAAAAGCCCTAGCTATAACCTCAAAATAATTGTTGGCATTGAATGACAAGATTTCACAGTCATTGATGAACTTCTAAAGTTGCTGTGCCAGATTTGGACATTTCAGTGCAAAATTAGAAGTATCTCAATTTGAGATAACTTTTAACTTGAAAAACAAAATAGGATTGATGGAGTTTAAAATAAATCTTAGTCACCTGAGATTCCACACAGAGCCAGGCTTTTCTGCTATATTAGGCTCAGAGCTAAGACAGTGATTAAAATCAGGTTCACATTCTCTTATCTCCAGTATGCACTTGAAGGCTTTTCAAGACTGTTCTGCTCTTTCTTTCTTTCTGGGGTATCCATTCAGCTAAAACACCCACCTACTCTGAGTTTAAGAGATTTTCAGTCTCTTGTGGGGGGCATTGTTATTCCTGCTAGAGTAACATAGAAAAAAAACCCCAAACTTTTAAACAATCAATGGTACTGTGACACTTATGTCATGTCATCAAATTAAAGAAATTACTTTTCTTTGAGAAAGACAATACAAGTAAATGCTTATACAAAGTAAATGCTTTGAATCAACCCACAGCAGTTTAGATGTGCACCATTTAAATCTGCGCTTTCAAGTTCTACATCCTTCTCAGGCTTCTAAAAGACCATTTATTGAATCAATTAGCTGTGGAAAAACAAGTATCCTCTAAATAATGCAAAATACCTAATGCACAGTGAATAATTCTCTTCATAAAAAGCAAGATTGATTTTGCCTTTGATTATCCTTGCTACACAGAAATACTTTTTCCAATTAAGGTTAAAAAGTTAATGTTACAGAGTCAACAACTTGACAAAATATCACATTAATCAAGAAGCATAAACTCATTGGAATTCCCATATTATGCTGAAGGAGCTATTTCTGAAATATCAGACAAGTACAGAGATACAGAGGCATGTTCTGGAGCACTGATTAGCAAGGCCTTTTAAATAATAACATGTTGATTGTACAACTAAAATATCTTTAAACAAGGTACTAAAATATTCAGTCTCAGCTCTATTTTCAGGAAAAATTAGGAGCCTAAACAGTTGAAATGATTTCTAGAAAAAGGTTACATTCCACAAAATATTTTCTTCAAAGGTAGCTAAATGTGTCTTTTATAACAATACTACCATAATCAGTTCTTAACTTCAAAGATACGTGTCCTCTCTTGGCCCCCAGAGCCACAGAGCCTTTGCTGTGCTAGCCACTGGGACTATTAGCACCATTTCCTCCTTAACATGGAAGCAATATTCATAAACTTAGTTGAGGCCTGCTGTGGCCAGATCTGGATTAACTTGTCCAAAATGAGCATGTGAGCTAACAGCACCTCCTCCTTCCTGGAAAGGTTCAGAAACAGGTAGCAAGTGGGCAAATAAGAAGGAAAGGAGAAGAAAGTGAAGGCATCAGTCCTCGGGGCTACTTCATGTGTATCCTTGCTTTGGTGACCAGCCCTCATTGGAGCTATTGGTGCTCTATGCCTCTGAAAATCAGACCGCTGATGTCTTCAAGTACTTGTAAATACTTATAATCAGAAGTGTCCATTAGTTGTGGTTCTTATGTTTCTGACTGGGGGCAGGATACAGTTTTCTGGGCAGCAGAAATGTAAAACAGACGAGCTATTACAAAGGCAACTGCCAAGAAAACTCACTTCATTTGAGATTCAAGTGTTGGCTCCCATCAAAGTGATGGACACTTCCAAAGGACTACGATAACTTCAGGGTGTTATGTCTTCTTTGAAAACCCACACATCAAACTCAAAATAAGATGCCGGAGTAATGTTTGAATAACATGTTGTCAAGTCTATAGGATTAGGATAGCATAATTATGAGTGAGACATAAAAATATGTACAGCCAGAAAATGTTGGCTATAATCAAAGAGTGTCAAAAAAAGAATATTAGGAAAGGAAAGTTCCATAAAAATGAAACGATTGCTTGATAATTTTGTTAATGGACAGGGAATAGCATTCTGCTGTTCGTTTTATATTGATAACAGTAAAGCAAATGGAAGAAGTAATAGAGAGAATAAAATAATGATCAAACTTGTTTTTCAGGTAAAGTAATAACTCAGAACACTATTAAGAATATGGTTGATATTATTTTTCTAATTTTTCTACCCAACACAATGGATACATATTCTCCCACTGTAAAACCAGTCATTAAAAGATATAATGAAAAGAAAAATTATGGTCATTAATTTCACCTTGAAAGCCTTTTTTTTTCTTCGTCCCAGAATGTAGCTACACAAGAACAATTCATAATTTGGCCTCTGGCAGTGAGATACTCATATAAATAAGAGCATCTAGTGTTGCCTGCAGTAGTAATAGCCTTGCTAAGAATACCTCTGAGAAAGACAGTGATGAGATCACAACTTCATTTGTGCCAGTGAAACAGTATTTGAAGTGCTATCTACACCCCTGTCATTCATTGCAGGTTTCAGCATACATTGCATTCCCATATCAGTTCCTTGAAGTGTTGAACTAAATTCTGCTTACTTCTACATAAGCAGTCTTTTTAAAATCAATAGGATTTTATAAGTTTAGCTAAAATAATGTGGTTAGTATACCATAGAGGAGAAGAACCATTTTACATTTTACTAATTGGGACCCTGCCTGATATTAATTTTAACTTAAGAAAAAAAAAATAAAATCACACAATGTGATGAAAAGACCCTTAATTCTAAGGAAATTATTTGTGGAGAATTCAGAACATCTATTCACAGGCTGAAGAATGAAGCCAGCAGGTGAGGAAAAAGGAGGCAAGTTGGGGCAAGGTGTGACAAGGGAAGTAGTAAAGGAAAAGGGAAAATAACCTGCAAACCTCTTTGAGGGAATTAGAGGAATAAATTGAAAACTCTGTTATAATTCATCTGGAAGAAAGTAAGGGGAAAACACACATGCAAATCATAATAAAATTTTCTCATGAAAGAAATCCTAGCAATTTGAACAAGTGTTGTGTGGGCCACATCATGACCAAAGAACAAATTTAAGACAGAGAATTAAAACTGTTATCAGAAACATTTTTGTAGAATGGCAATTGTTCTTTACGTTCTAGTCACTGCTCTGACATTTTTGCAGTAGATATTTTTGAGTGAAAAAAAATGGGGTTTGGTGTTTTCAGGGTATTGAGAAAGTCATACGGTAGGGAAAGAAAGCTAATTCATTTCTAGTAACTTCAGAAAGTCTACTGGGTACAACTGCAGAATGGAGGAGCTTCCTCATAGCTAGGTAGGCACTTCTTAAGGTACAATTCATACTAAATGTTTGAGACAACATGTTTAGTAAACCAAACACTGCAGCCTATTTCTCTTCTGTTATCATCAATTGCAGAAGGAGCCTTGGGGGGACCAGCTGAGAGCAGATGTCTATATTTAGTTAGCTGAAAACCACAGAAGTTCTCTTGGAGAGGGACAAGATACTATCATTCATGGCCCACTTCAAGGGCTGGGGTGAACCTGTGACAATCCATCCTTTCCCGACACACATGCTTTAAACCTAAGAAAGGAGGAGGACTTGTTTTTGCAGTGAAAGACAAACCAGCAACACTGTAGTTTCACAGTCACACTACTGAAGTTACAATGCTAAGTTCTCTGTTACATCTAACTTTGTATTTGGAATGGAAATAAGTACAGGCAAAAGAGACAAACTAACAATTATCACAAAACAATAAGATACATTTCTATGACGATTAATATTAATATCAAGCTTTTAGAATTTGCCTTTTTCTCTGTGAACACAAGATAAGGAATAGAGGGCAAGCATATGATCTCAGGAAAGATGTTTCCTAACCATGCTGATTTTATTCCTAAATTATGTAAATGATTTGATTTTATATACTCCTTTAATTAATTCTGCAATTACGATTTCTCTTTCTCAGCATGTGATAAAACTGGAAAAGGTAGACAGAAGGAATCAAGGAGAGTCAGAAGCATGAGGAGATATAACTGGTGAAGCAAGAGTAGGATTCTTCAAGCTGGAGAAGCTTTATAAAACCAGAAATGTCATGGAGAGAGCAAAGAAGAAAGACTAGTATAGTCTCTCCCAATGCAATAAACAGGATACATCATCTCAACTGAAGGTAGTAGGTTCAGACCAAAGAGAATTTAGCTGAGCTCTGCAATTACTTGTTACCAGTTATGGAGGATGAGTATTAAAAAATGAGTGGACAAATCCACAATACTGTCCACTGGGAGTTACTAAATAGAAAGGCTGCACCATGAAGTTCCCAAGTCACAACTGCTAGGAGCTAGGAGAACATGAGGAAAAGCACACGTTTTTGTCATCCACTTCAGAACTTCTTCCCAACCATGTGGTAAGATACTGGGCCAAAACATCTTTGGCCAAATGTCATGCTGCAACATCTTACAAGGCATGTAAGAATTTTTTTCCTAAATATGTTGGGCAAATGACTCAGTATACTTGATGTAAACAATACATGTATAATAAAATGAGCTTCAAAAACACAACTTCATTAATATTTGACATCCAATGATGACATCCAATATTATGGTATCCTGATACTTACCTTGAGATTTCAAACTAACCCAGACTTTCACTGTTTAATCTAATTGTTGCTTTCTATTTCATTAACAGGATATGCTTTCTTTTCTTCTAACTCATGCTGTTAATATTTATTTGCTCTTATGAGGTCCCAACCCTCTATAGAAAATAACAACACATTTAGCTAGCTCTCTCAAAAGAATAACTGCTTCTGTTTGCATGCCTTTCTTAAGAAATCATTGGCATTATTATATTTCTCTTTTTTAAAGATTTCTTTGTATTTGGCATTGCAAAGGCAGGTTCTAATCTGTGCATTAATAACCAAACCCAGATTAGCAACTCATTACTAGTGCCAAAGGGTTTATGAAAGTCTGAAATGTCAAAATAAATCAAATGAACCAAATATATATTTATACTGTACCGCATTGTCTGGTACTGGCATCAATAATCATGCTGTCATTAGTCTGTATTCATCAGGATGTGAGACATAATTGTTACTGCTATGCAATATCTGAAAATGGGTTAGTGTAGAACACGCGTGACGGTTCATTGCTCTCCGCAGGATAAACTATCATTCCGTACCTCTGTGACTTCTAATATCTAGCTATGGCTGGGAACTTCTGCGCTGTGCTGCAATGTGCAGTGTAGACAGATCCCGAACAACTTGCATGTGTCTTGTAAACATTAGAGATAGAAGCTGGACACAAGCAGCTCTGGATCCCAGCTACTATTAGATCACAGTTCTGAAGGGATTAAACAGTGTGTGCTAACACATTTCAGCTCAGCTACTTCACTTTGAATGCTCAGCTTTTTCATTTTTCAAAAAAAAATATCTAATCCTGGAATTTCTGTATGTATTCATTTAGATTTGTAAATAGTGAAGAAAATGTAAAAGCTGTACATTCCCCACTTAACTGCAACTGACAGCTGCAAGAAGGACAAACTGTGCAGGAAGAAGAAAAAAAAAAAAAAAGATAAAAGAATAGCTTAAAACAATAGTTGAAGTAATTATGTCTTCCCATAACCCCCACAACCACCACCACACCTGCTTTCCATCTATCCTTATTAACAAGTCTAATGCAAGAGATTAAAAACAAGAGACTTTCGGAATCCAAATACTCATTACCAGCTGTTATGTGCAGATGTCAAAAATTAGGACTTTCAGGTGGGTTACCTGAACCAAAAACAACCTACAAAAGCCTGGGTCAGGTTTTTTATCTCCTCATATAAAACTCATTGAAGACAAGGTCTGTCTGTTTGGAACAACAATATCATTTTCACAACAAGCAGTATAACTACCATGAAAGAAGGGAGGAAAGATACACTAGAAAAAAAGAGGTGGCCTCAGCAGGAAAATGTATGTACTCCTTATATATATGAACTTCTTTTTCAAAGGTTTCTACTCCTATACCATCCCAAGGAAAGCCATTATTTTGCGGCCCATGCTGTGCGCTTTCAAAATCAGCAAACAGGTGTTAAATCTGGTATTTGACAGCTATAGCAATGACATGCATTGTCTTCACAGCTGTGGTAACTGGCAGCCATTGTTACCAGAAGAAATGCTGGCAATTGAAAGAATAATTTGCATTATTTTGCAATTGCATAGAAATTACTATTGTGCAGCCACTGCAGCCATCAGTCAGCTCTCTGGGCAGAGTATTCAATATCTTTTGTATCAGTGGAGACAGTAGTCCATTTATCTTGCAAACTGGCACTTAGCGTCAACTTGTTACTTAGTGGATTAGGTAAATGTGTGAACATAATCTCTGCAGCTTCCTGAGTTATGAGATCTTCAGGCTGTCGCAGTTAACGGTGGAATGAGACGGGAACATCCACTGTGACCTTTCTCGCTAACCTTGAAAGAGAATGGTCTCCTGATTATGGCTTTTCGGTACAAGTCTATAAACTGAATTTTCACTTGAAACAGAGAATTTCCAAATCTCTGACCTGAGACTTAGGTGATACTGAAGATCAGATACACATCCTAACCTAAACGGACTGTAATACCAGTGTTGTGGCAAACTTTTCTTATTTAGAGACACAGTTAATTGAGGCACAGAATTACCACTGGGGCAAGGATCAGGAAATTGCTCAAATGCTTTCCGCTTTCTCATCCTTTTTTTTTTTTTTCACCAATGGCTTGCTGTGTGATACAAAATGCTCCTTTTGGACAGCTTTATCACCTCCCTTCTTCCAAACAGCTCTCACAACATTTTCATTTGTATTTTCTGCCTTCAATACCACACCAAAATAAAAAGATTTTCCTTCCACAACCAAAGTATTTGTTACTAATAGCACCAAAAGTATTGAAGATGCTTCTGCTCCTTTGTTTCTGGAAAGACAAATTTATTTTTTTTTTAATACTGCTTTGTGAAGTCTACAGGACCACAGAAGATGATTTCCAACCTTTTGGTTTTCACTAATATGGCAGACTAAAGAGTACATTTCTCATTATTTGATATAGAAGCAACCATCAGAAAGCGTCACAAATAGAAGTATAATTAAAAACTGTTTAAGAGAGGAAATTTGGAAATTAAACTGTTTTCTTAACTTTATGTCTAAATATATCTTAATAAGCAATGTATTTCCACAGTGAATCTACAATAAATCACTTCCTGGAGTTATTTATATTTTGGAATACACAGCTCCAATCCATAAATATTATGTTTAGATTTATTTATTTTAGTATTTATACACAGTCTGTTCTTCAAGCTTCTGGGCTTTTAATTAATCTGGATTTGGGGCATAAATTCTTTATGCCTTGATTAATACCAAGCAGGTTTTATTTAATTAAAGAGACAGACTGGTAAGAGACATTTTAATCAAAAATTTCATATGCATACAGTATATCTGTATTTTTTAATACAAGCTCAGGCACATTAAAACAAGATTTATTCTTTCTCAGCTGTTTTCCTTTCTGAATTATGGCATATTTTTGGTTCATGTGAGGAGTTACCTTCATGCACTCATTCCATCCCCTGCCTCCTCTTTCCTCGGAACAGTAGAGTGAGAATATAAGATGAATTGACAGGAACAAACAGAAGAAACAAGGACAAAACTAAAATAATCACATACTGAGAAACAACCAGTTGTGTATCCCTGAATATTCTAAAATCAAAAAGAACAGTGTAAGAGCCATTTATCGAGGAGAAAAATAATCCCAGGAAGATACAGGAAATTCATTTTGTTCATAGAAAAGAAGTGGAAAACCAGGAACTTTCAAGAAAGAGTAGCATATAGTCATATCTTTGTTATGCCTTAGTTTTTATATGGAAAATAATCATGGGAAACATTTGTCTGTCCCTCCCCTACTTTCACTTTCTTGCTTTCTGGATTTATGCTGCTATATTTTAGTTTAACCCTTCCCATTTTAATAAAGCCTAGGCTTAGCTGTTTGACATCTTTTGGGGTGTTTGTTTTAAAGACCAGAAAAGCAGCTTTTTTCAAAGAACTGGCTATTAAGTCTTCTACTGGAAGATTTTGATACAAATATTTGAATAGGCAGTCTTCCTCTGAAGAAGGTTTAACTTTTCCAAACCCAGAAAAACAGAAAAGCTGAGAGTTTATGATAGCTTATTTGCAAATGAATTCATATCTTAGTTAATGCCTAACAATTTTTTGAACTTTTCAGAGAAAGGTTATTTAAATCTGCAAATTATATCTACACCAAAATTACTCATATTTCCGTTATAAACAAAAACACAAAATAAGGCAGATAACAGGTTTTTTTCTGGAAGTGCTACCTTGATGCTTCTTTATCAAGAAAGACTACAAAACCTAGCTCATGTCCAAAAATCAAGTTCCAGGGTTCTTTTGTGTTGCTACCTTGACAGTATACATTTATAGATAATTTTATCATAGAAGCAGGTATGTATTGGTGTATAACAAATAGCAGGTAAGACGTAGCATTACTGTCAGCAGGTAACTGTCACGTTTTTACAATGTCAAACAGAAAATAATTTCTTTAATTAAACATCAAGACTTCAAAAGTCAATACCTACAAGACATCTCAATTGTGAAATCATACATATTTGTCCCAGGTGTTACCTGTCTTCAAAATAAACATTCTAGACCAAGCATATGTTTAAAAATATCCATTTCTGGACACATGGGAAAAAAAAATTCTATAATGACAGTACCTGAGCAATAAACTTCCTCTTAAAGTTTTGAAGTTGAATTTTAAAAAAAAAAAAAAAAAAAAAAGAACAATAGCCACAAGTTTTTTTGTTTGGTTGGTTTGGGTATTTCTGTTTCTTTGTTTTTCTGAAAAGGAAATACCTCCACAGTACACAATTACAAGACATAAAATGTGACCAGAAGTATCCAACCTGTAGCCTCTTGGGTGGTGTCAGTGCACTCCT
>VZRU01017229.1:625208-715866 GCA_013398155.1 Pedionomus torquatus | reverse complement strand
TATATTGAAAACCACTGACCTGGATATGAAAGATAACAAATAATAGCACTATGAACTAACCTACCTCATTTTAATAACAATCAACCATCATTAGTTAAATTAAAAATAAACACAGGATTAACATATCAAGCATCATTACATTATTCAAACATAGTTCAAATGGGTTTTTTAGATAAAATAGATTAGAACAGCAATGATTTTCACTCTTTGTTGACTTCGGGTGGCTGAGGGCAGATGTAGAAACTTTTGTCTGCCTTCACAACCTCTTCAGTAGTCACCACATTTTTCAGTGTGAAGCTTCTAAGCAATATTTGTGCCAAGACTTTTGTGTGCTGTGCAATGGCTGGTTTTACAGAAATCACCCAGAGACCCTCTCTCTCCCTCTCTCTGCCATACTCTCAAACACTGATTTATTGTGTTTTGCCATCTGCCTGTCAATATCTCCCTTCTCTCAATTGAAAACTGCTTTGAGGTTTTGTTCCTTGTTTTATAGCAGCTAACATATTATGGTGAAATAAAATAGTCAGTGTATTCACATCACTAAGATGAACCACTGGAGCCTCCCAGAACTACAAATGCACAGAGGAGACTGGTTGCCACTCTATTCTGTCTGCTCTTTCCTCTCATTGTGTAAGTTTTGGTTTATCTCTACAGCCACCTCCTGCAACTTCTGCACCCACAAACTTTCTAAGAAAGAGCTTTATGAACATGTCTACCTGCAATGCAAAGACCAAAAACCAGGCAAGATATAGAATCACAGAATCATAGAATGGTTTCAGTTGGAAGATCACCTAGTTCCAATACCCTGATGTGGGCAGGGATGCTTTCCACTAGACCAGGTTGTTCCAAATCCTATTCAACCTGTCCTTGAACACTTCCAGGATTGGGACATCCACTTCTTTGAGCAAACTGTTCAAATATCTCACCACAGTCACAGTAAAGAATTTCTTTCTAATATCTAATCTAAATCTACCTTCTTTCAAACTGTTTTCCCTCTTCCTATCACAACATTCTCTGATAAAGACTTCCTGCCCATTTTTCCTCTAGACTACCTGAAGGTGCTGAAAGGCTGCTACAAGGACTTCCTGGAGCCTTCTCTTCTCCACACTGAACCCAAACTCTCTCAGCCTGTCCTCATAGGAGAGGTGCTCCATCCTTCTGATCACTTTTGTGGCCTTCCTCTGGACCCACTCCAGCAGGTCCATGTCTTTCTTATGCTGGATTTCAAAGACATCTAAAGGAATATGATATACTAGTACAAGGAGTCAGAAAATAGTACACATTCGTTTAGATAAGAAAAAAATCAAAATATTTCCACTGAGTAGGCAATTGCACACTGATCTCATTCTGACTGTTGGAAACATCTTTTGAACAAGTTTTCTGATATAAACCAAAAAAGTAATATAACTATTCTGAGAAGAACCACATCACTTAACAATTCTACAGGGCTCTCTTTATGCATATATTGGTTTTCCCCACTTTTTAGTAGATTAACATCAGAGTTTATCGATTGCATTGACAGAGAAAATGGTAGCAATGCTCCAAATACCAGTCATACTTCCTATGTAGAATGAAATTTTGAATTTCATTAATTAATTTATTACCACAAATTGTTGGAAGAAACATGTGTTCTTGGATGTTAATTAATAGCTCATTATTATTATACAAATTAACTTGGCAGCACTATGTACCATATATTTGCAGAATAATGAATTACATTAAAGGGAAGCCAAGATGGCAAACATTGAAGTGCACGCATCTATTATCTGCTCCTTAAAAATGCATAAGCCTTTCCTAGGGCGTTAAACAGAAATCCTAATGAGAGGCACATTAGAGTTAAAAGAAAAGACAAAAAAAAAAAANAAAAAAAAAAAAAAAAGGAAAATAAAAGAAAGGAGTATGGAAAAGGATAAAGAGTAATGCATATACAGCTTGAAGTACTGAGTGCTGCATTGAGGAGCAATGGCTACTGTTTCAATCCCACAAGCATTTGCTTTTAAATGGGTTGTCATAATTTCTGGGAAAGCTGACAAGGTACTGCGCAGAAATGTGAGGTTTGAGTCTGGCCTGTGAAGCTAACAGTAGCAGTAGGCTCATTTTAGCTGCTCTGAGCAGCTGGCTTGGATTAGTAACACAGGAATTCAGGTGTTCAAAAGGGAAATCAGCAAAGCCTTACCTACCCTTGTGCCACACAAAGAAACCTCGACTTGACTTGCAATTCTGTTTCTTTTATTTCTCCTTTTCTTTTTCCATTACTTTTTACTTTCTCTTCTCTTCTGTAGTATAAAGGAAATCAAGCTGAATTACTGTATATCAAAATAAGCAAGAGTTATTCACTTGGAGAAGAATAAACAATGTTTTCATGAAGTAAAGAAACTATCTAGTTCCTGATCTTTTTCTGTCTAGTTGAATTTGAAGTCAACCAGATCTAGTAATTCAGTTTCTATATGCATCTTTCCATGAGACATGCAAATTTTCCTTCTACTGAAGTGCTGAAATCTAGATCCCATACTGTTCTGGTTCCCTGATTAAAGTGTACCAAATTACACATATTCCACCTTCAGTTTCAACATAGCCTTATTCTTTTCCCTGTACTCGTTCCCAATAGCTTGCCTCATCTCTGTTTTTATTATTTATTTAAAACTAAGGAAAAGATCTGTTTGGGAGCCCTACTTAGACTATCTCCAAATTATATTTCATGTCTGTATTGATTTCTCCATATTTATGGAGAAAAAGTTCCAACTTTTAATGTCTTTTCTTTATGATTTGGCATTTCTCGTGTTGTTTCTCTATACTTTCATATATCCAGAATATTATATTCTCTGCTCTCTCCCATTACTTAAAATGTTACATAAAAATGTGTGCATTCTTATAACTATAATGCTTCATTTTGAGTACTGAAAAAGAGATGTTATACTTGGTCAGATACTTGGGGTCACTTCAAGAAAAAGCTCTGCATTCAGGAAGAGTATTTTTATGCCAAGTTTGCATTTTCTAGTGGACAGTTTAGCTTATGCTTCAGAGCAGTCTTAAGTAAGGAAAAGAAACACCACAATTTCCCCAAATTTTATTTCATAGATTAAGCTTTTCAGAGGGGTTTCAGAAAATCAGCTGTGGACATTTACTCTGCAGAAAGATCTCACTTTGAAAATAAAAAATTGTTAGATTTTGTCTAGTTGTAGGCTACTTGTTTTTATTCGTTGGGTAGCAAACTGAATTGTCAATGTATCAAATCAACAGGGTTATAAGAATATTTGAATTTTTTCATTATTTCAGTACTAAACAGTATTACTTCAAAATTTCTTTCACATTTAGATAGCAAAGGGAGTTATGGTGAGATATGAGCTGGAGAGGAAAGGTACATAAAGTCAACCTTAATACAGCCTAGGGAATGTAGTGAAGGCAGTGAAATTATCTGATAACACTAAAGTCTGGAATGAAGGCAATCCTGATGTTATCAATAAAGGGGGTTGATAACAGTTTCACCCATCAAAAGAGGAGACACTTTCTTTGATGTCACCTTAATATGGACCTTTCATTTAAGTTTCTGTCCTTCTAACTGAGATAAACCTACCTGGACAATTTCTATTATTTTTTACTTTGGATTTTTAATTTTCTGTCTGCTGTAGCTTTATTAACCTAGATGCTTGAATCATTATTTTATAAAGTTCAAGGAAGAATAGTTTAACCAACATATTGGGCTGTGGAATGAAGATAACATATAAATGACAACTTGAATTTAAAAAAAAAAAAAAAACAAAACAGTGAACCCGATTCTCTTCGGAGTTAATCTTGTACAAATGGGAAAAAAAGCTGGTATCACTCTCCCTTCTCAATAGGATAGGAAGAGCAAAATATGACAAAAAGCTGTTTAAGGGTCATGACAAAGAAAGGGAGATCACTTAAGAATTACCATCATGGGCAAAACAGAATTGAGTTGGGGAAATTAATTTAATTTACTGTCAGTTAGGCAAAGTAGGCCAATAAGAAATATGAACAAATCTAAACCCACCTTCTACTACCCCTATTGTTGTGGTTTAACGCCAGCCTGCAACTATGCCCTGCACAGTCACTCATTCACTTCCTCCCTGGTGGAATGGGGGAGAGGATCAGAAAGGTAAAAGTGAGAAAACTCACTCATTGAGATACAGACAGTTTAATAGGTAGAGAAAAAGCTGTGTGCACAAGGAAAGCAAAACATGGAATTCAGTCACTATTTCCCACTACTTCACTACTGACCTGGCAGTCAGGTGTTCAGCCATCACCAGGAAAGCAGGATTCTATCACATGTAAGTGGTAAAACAAACTTCAAACATCCTTCCCTTCCTTCTTCTTCCACCAGCTTTTATTGATGAGCAGGACATCATATGATATGGATACTCTTCTGGTCAGCTGAGGTCAGCCATTTCAACTGTGTCCTCTCCCGACCTCTTGTGCATTCCCAGCTTCCTCACTGGTGGGGCAGTGGTAGAAGCAGAAAAGGCCTTGACATTGTGTGAGCACTGCTCAGCAACAGCTGAAAAATCTCTGTGTTATCAACACTATTTCCAACACAAATGGAAAACAGCCCCATACAGGCTACTGTTAAAAAAAATCAACTCTATCCCAGCCAAAACCAGGACACCACCTTCTTCCTGGGCATGACTTCATTCCCAGCTCTTCTACTTCTTCCCCTCAAGTGGCACAGGGAGATGGGGAATGGGGATTGCAGTCAGTTCATCACATATTGTCCCTGCTGCTTCTTCCTCTTCATGATGTTCCCCTGCTTTGTGTGGGGTCCCACCCATGGAAGACTGTCCTTCATTAACTTCTTCCTTCTCTTGGAAGGACCAATGGGATGGGGTCTTTCCCATGGGATGAAGTTCTTCATGCACTGCTTCAGCATGGGTCCTTTGCAAGTGAACTGCTCCCATCGGGGTCCTCCACAGGGTCACAGGTCCTGCTAAGAGTCTTCTCTGATATGGAACCTCCACAGTCTTCTTTGGCATGGGGCTTCCACAGCCTCCAGGCTCTTTCAAGGTATATTCACATCCTCTGCCATGGAGTCCTCCATGGACTGCAGGGTGATATCTGCCCCACCATGGGTCTTTGTGGGCTGCAGGGAAACAACCTGCATCATCATGGTCATCACCATGGGCTGCAGTGTCTGGAGCATCTCCTCCCTCTCCTTCTTCACTGACCTTGATGTCTTCAGAGTTGTTTTTCTCACATATTCTCACTCCTCTCTCTGAGCTTCTTAAATATTTTATCACAGAGGTGCTATCAGTGTTGCTGATCAGCTCAGCCCAAGCCAGGGGTGGGTTCATCTTGGAGCTGCCTGGAACTGGCTCTGTGGAACAGGGAAGCAGCTTCTGGTGTCTGCTCACAAAAGCTGCCCCTGAAGTCCCCGTGCTGCCAAAATTTTGCCACATAAACCCAGTATGGGGAGGAATGAAAGATGACTGTGGTCATTTAGGAGATAGATATTAGCAAAGTCTCAGCAGTGACTACAGCAGCGTACCTGTCACTTTAGAAACAATTCCATGAAGTTCAAAATATATTCAACAGAAGTGAAAGACATGAAGCAGAGTACGTTGTATCATTTATTAAATGATTAAATTTTCAGGGAAGAGACACCAGCAGGTTGTTTTCTGAGTTGTATAGGTGGAGGCAGTGATTACAGTCTGTATATCAATAATTATTTATAATGTATGTAATTTCTCAAAAAAAGAAAGTGAATTGCATCAGTGGGACCATGAACTCACTCATAATTTTGATAGTTTTAACCCTTGGCATTTAGATCCTTTGGCAGAATGCACAACCAACACATTTTATAGGCAAGAGCTGAGTTTTGTTTCAGGAAAATGACAGATTGTACAAAATATCTTCCTTCAGAGTCCATTTATAACCAAAATTAATTTAGATCACACAGGTAAAACCAAAGCATGTCCTAGGTTGATTCTTATTACAAAATTCCAGATGTTATATTTATTTTGTAAAAGAACCTTCTATAGAGGGTTAATACCATTGGTACTATGACCCTAACACAAAAATACTAGATTTTATTTTCTGTATTTCCAGGTCAGCTGGCACTTGTGAGCTTATAGACAAAAGTAAAAGTTTCATCTTAAAATACCATCTTACAATCACTAATCTTCTCTTTTCCAAGAAGTCAAGGGAACAATCTGCCTGATCTTTTGAGTTCTCCCCATGTGTGGACATTTGAAAAATCCAGTATAACTATACAATAAGAGTGCACTGAGCTGTATTAGTTAGACCTGTGGGGCTGTGTCCCAAATTGCCTTCCAAGATGTTTTGAACGTCTTAATACTTGTTAAAAACTGAAAATGCAGGAAGCTACTATCAGTTTCATAATTCTGCACTAGTGGCTACAGAATTCTGTGGAACTGTACTATGGCACTTACAAAAGCTCTTTCAGAAGAGCTTTTCGTTGTAGAACTATCAGAGTAGATATGTGTGTATATTTTAATGTCTCTGAAAGAAAGTGTTATACGTAGAAACCCTGTGTAGTTTTTTGCTTTTTGTGGAAAATATTTTACTTTTTGCTGGAGGTAGAATAGATTTTTGTGCATTTAGAAATGCTGCAATAGAATTTTTAGGAAATTTATACCAGTTTTGCTATGTACAGAGGACTGAGCTTCCCATCCTAACACCTCTCACCTTCTTACTCCCTGAGGCATTGCAAGAGCTTTTCTCAAAATATTTAGTTTTCTCTTAACCTTCTCCCCTCCCAGCCCCAGTCCTAAAGGTCTTTTTTAAATTAACACAGAAATTGCTTTTGTAATTACAAATCCTGTAAAAAAATCAAAACCCAAAAAAAAAAAGATAGGATGATGATGTTCTCTAAAACTTTATAGAGAGAGGCACAAATCTCTCCATTTACAGTATTTATATGTACAAAAAGGGACATGATGTATAAAGAAGAACCCTGTTTATGAACATAATAGAATACAGTATATAAAATGAGTTGTTTTTCTTGAAATTTAATTAAATGAAAGAAAACCCCAGGTTGACTCGTAGGAGGAGGCATGTAAATCACTCTATGTGTGAAACAGCTAAGATAATTAAGATGTCTTATTCCATGTCCAAAGCTGTGAAACACTAAATCCCCATGATCTGCACTAAAATTAACAATCTGATTTTACTAAATACTGAAATTCTTTAGATGTAATTTGTATAACTTCTGAGGATTATGTACCCATATGTATGTTGGCTAAAGAGTATAAGAGTATTCATATAATTAATGTGACACAGCTCCTTTATTTTATGTCACCATCTTTTGTTTCATGAGTAAAGGCATGCTGAATCTCTGAAACCACTGGGAAGAAATTAAGCATAGCAACCCATTAAGCAAAGGCTCTTTAAAGCACAGAACTCTACCTGAAGAAATCTAGTATTTTAATAAAAAAGCACAAAGCTCAAAAAAAAAGAGAAAATGTCGTCTAAATTGCAAGCTGAAACTTGCAATATGAGACTTTGCCTATGCAAATATGTTATCTGAACTTGGGAAATGCCATGTGAGGAAGAACATTTGCAGAAAAGGGCGTTAGTGAATGAACAAATAAATGGTTGCCACCGTGTGCACTTCATTTGAAGGTACAGGTTTGGTGTTTGTAGTATGGTGTTTAAGATGTAGCAGGAGCTCAGGCCTGTCTGTAGATGCCCTGTCCTACACTGGCATCTCATCAGAACATTGGGGATGTGTTCATCCCAGTTCAGACAGCTGTGAAAAGGACAGGACTGAAAAGTAGAATGAAGAAATTTTTTATTTCATTTCACTGCTGAAGAAATTGGAGCAGAAGGTTTTTGGTGACAGAACTGGTGAAGCAGTTTTATTTTTTGCCTAAGTTCTTCTCAGAGAAGTTGAAGTATCTTCCAGTTCCTGCCCAGAAACTGTTGCTTGAACACTGAAGGACATCACCATACCAAGACAAAGATCAGGACTGTCATTATACTCATCTCCAGAAGTACTTCTTAAAAATTGTATAGACTGTATTTGCTGAAAGTTATTTCTTCCCACCAGCTGAGATTCAGTCTTCTTCTGTACCTGATGATAGACGCAGTCTTCTGTATATGATGATAGACATAGCATGTGTTTATTCCAAAGCTGCAAGAATAAGAGGTCCTAAATTCCCTTTGGAAGTTGTTTATTTTTTTTCTTCTTTTTTTTTTTTTCTTCTTTTTTTTCTTTCCTTTTTTTTTTTTTAATTGATGATAATTTTGATTTTTTTTTCTAGAATAGTTCTACTATATATTATATTGCAACTGCAATAAGTTCCCTGTATATTCTCATTTTACTGTTTTTATGAAGAATAAAAGTTATTCTATCAGTGTAATTATAATGAGCTAAAAATGTTTTAGAGAGAATAGCATTTGGGAACTAGTGTTGGTATATGTATAAGATGTAGGTAGATCAGATTCTAGACTGAGGCATAGTCTTAAAAAAAAAATTAAAACCTTATTAAAACCTTTCAATTAGTCAGGATAGTTTCTTACAGTCACTGCAATAGAAACTACAAAGGTAAAATTTTATCAAGTCAAAAGAGAACTTCAGAAAGCATGGAATTGATATTTTCCAGATAAATGGATGAATAATATAGATGTTAAAGAACAATATTTACTATAAGCTTTATGAAAAACACTGAAATGGCGGTGGTCATAATAATTCTAATACACCTAAGAATTAATGTGACATTGACGTTTTGAATATCAAAATGCAGAAAACAATATGGTTGCTGCTGTGCAAGCATTTATACCATAGTATCATCATTCATATAAACTGCAGTACTATGACAACAAATTAAATACTATGGCTTAATGCAATTTGTAAAATTATGTATCTTGGGAGGGCTAAGCCTAAGTATTATGAGAAATACGATAGGCATTTTTCTCTGCTTACATTTCTGCTTCTTTCTAACGAAATATTAAGAAGCTTCCACCAGTTATTCATTAAGGCATAAGAAATAAGTCTGGCTTCTTGATTTATTTAAAGACAACACTGGAACTGTTAGAAATATTTGAAATGTAGCAAGTGTATATCAAAGAATGAACTGAACTTCAATGTGCAATAATTTGCAGCTGATAAAGACAATGCTGCTTTTGACATTAATTATTCCCCACTTCCAGCTAACTATCCAGTGCATACACTACTACATGCACTTTTTATAAGTCATCGTTTCATGTAAAAGGTTGGATGAGACATTTTTCAAAATGTTTTCTTTATCTGTCAGAAGAATTTTCAAGTTTTCAGAGATCTCACTTTTCTGACTTTAAAGACAGGGAAATGTAGAGGATGGTCTTCTCACATACTTATGTATCAACATCAATTCAGCTATAACATTTTCCAGTTATAAGTAGTAGCAAAACACTTATAATAAAACATTGGTAGTTCCCTAAATATATCTTTAATTTATTTTTTTTATTATTTCTATCCAAGAGAGATGCTCATTCTATGTTTAACACAAATGTGAAAGGTTTTATATTAAGCATATGCTATAGCATTTCAACAGAAATCCATTCCTGCTGTTTTGCTGTTCCTTTTGTCCATATATTTTCAAACAGATTTTAACTTGCTATAGAACAAGTAGATGGTGCAACTGATCTGTGACAGTAATTTAATGTTGCATTCTACATGATTTTCTCAGTCATTATCTAAAATGACAGCAAAAGTAAAGAAACTAACTTGTTACTTCAAAGAATCACTGGAAAAGTCAAAACAACATCTGCTTAGTCTGCCTTACCCTGACAGAATACACTGATCCATTCCAGTTGTCCATTTTCCCTAAGAATCCTTTATGAGCATAAATCTTCATTGTATCAAACTTGTGACACCTTAGATTTCAAAAGATTTTCTGTTGCCTTGACAGAATAGTTACACAGTCCACAGATTTTTATGTGCCATTTCTAACATTTTCCTCCTATTATATTAGAATTCAATCAACCAGGTTAGACACTATTTACTGGACATAATTTTATAGGGTAAGTTATTGGCACTACTTCCAGCTGTAAGGGAAAGGATCCTTTGCCCACTAAATTGGATATTTTCTGAAAATTATCAAAATAATTATTTGCAAATTCTCTGAAGCCTGTTGCAAGAATTTGTTTTCACCATTGTAAAACAGATTATCAAAGATCAAAATAGAAGAATGCTTTAGCTGCTCCATGTTTATCAAAGTGACTGGACAAGACCAAGAGTAAAACCCTTACCTCAGACTTTATCATGCACTTAAAGGCAAACAGATGCAATTAATCCCACTGAAGTGGAAAGATGCTTATTAGCATCTCTGTGTTTTAGCTACATTTTCACCTGGAAGTGATGGTTTTCACAACTCTTAAATAGGTGAGACTATTAAGTACTGGTAAGGCATAATAGTAGCCCCACTGCATTCTTGCATTTATTATACTGATACTTTAATTATTGATGAAAAATAGAATACTTTTTGCTTAGATCCTGAAATAATACTATTTAACTACTGAAACTAAGAATTTTTACTGTCTTTGTAGCTATGGATTTACTTTCTTACTGGGCAATATATGTAAGTATTATTGAAATAAGGACTAATGAAATAAATGGCTTGCTTTATAGCACTTTACCATGCACAACTCTATATGTTTAATATAGGATCACAAGTACCACACTTCCTAAGGCAAGCAAGGGCAGTTCAAACACGTCTGTTGCTATATTCATATTTAAATGAGCTGATGGATTGAAGTAGCATTTTGATAGATTATGGAACAAGCAATTCTATGCATTTTAGCCACCTCATGCCTTAAAGATATTGTCCTGAATCGTGGTGAAGCAGACCCAACTTTCTATTCAGGGAGATACTTGTTTCTGTGGTAATTGGGGTCAACTGACTTGGTTGTTTATCCTGTGGAGGGATCACACCTATGGGGAGGTGTAGACAGATTAGGTGACCCAAAATGACCAGTAGGCTATCATCCCATGTGCCATGCTCATTATAAAGCTGTGGGGTCAAAGAGGTCAGGTTGGCTGTTCTTCAGTGACTTGCTTTCTTTGATGACTGAGAAACCTGCTGTAATGGGAGGCATCCCTGACCATGGCAGGGCAGTTGGAACTCAATGATCTTTGAGGTCCCTTCCAACTCTAATCATTCTATGATTCTATGATGTTTAAGAAGGATTCTGTAAGTTTTTCTACCTTTGATCCTGATCTGTGTTCCTGAATGTAGATTTGGAATCCAGTTACCACTCATCACTGAATTCAGCCTGGAACTTTCCCAGTGCCTGCCAGTGACATCTCACTGGGAGTCTGATACTGTTTTGTTTGTATATATTTTATCTATTTCATTATTTATGTTTTACCTTATTAATAATATTTTATAAAAGTAGTTTAGTTTTTTTCTAAACTTGTAATTCTATTTCTCTTCTTCTCCTTGGAGTGAGAGGTGGGGAGAGCATCTGTTGTCTTGCTGTTGGCCAACCCAGCCCAAATCATGACAGATTTATCCTTCCTCAGATGAAAACAAGCTGTCACCTACACTCTGCTGCTAATGTGATAGAAAAAAAATGCATTAGCGATATCAACTGTAGTATACTATTTGGCTACCTTTAGCTCCAGTTCATGTTGCAGTTCTAGTACATCTGGTACAGCAGCACTTAGTGGGGGTGTGACATCATTCAGGTCACAATAGTCTACAGTTGATCTCCAGTCTCTGTCAGACTTTCCCACTAGCCATATAGGGCTATTAAAGTGTGAGTCTTGCTGATCACTTCTTGAGTCCCTAGCTGATGAATAAAGTTCTGGATGGGAATGAGTCTTGGTTGGTACAATACTGTCATTGATGCACTGTGGCAGTAGAAACTGGCACTTGCTGTTCTTTAATCTTCAGCAGAAGGTTATCTGAAAGGCCAGGTAAGGTAGACAGCTGTGTAATATCCTCAGTGTCTACAGCTGCTATATCAAAAGCCCACTGATACCCTTTTGCCTGTTTGAAATACCCTTTCTTGAAGTAGTCTATGCCAAGGATGCACACAGCATCTGGGCCAGTCACAATTCAGTGCTTCTCCCAGTTGTTCCCTGTTAGTCTCACTTCAGCCTCCCATGCAGTCAGTTCTTGAGACCCACCTGTCACGCCAGAAATAGTGATAGATTTTATACCTTTATGATTCCATGGCAACATGGTACACTCTGCAACAGTGTCCACCAGGGCTTTATACTTTTGTGGCTCTGATGTGCCAGGCCATCAAGTCTGTACAGTCCAATAAATTTGGTTATCCTTTTCCTCCTCCTGGCTGGAGGCAGGGCACCTCAAATGCTGTGGACAACATCTACAATTATCAGATGAGTTCCTATCCATCATATAAATACATATATCTACAGATCAGTCATTTATGGTTAATCTTCATACACAAAAGTTTAAGTCCATTTATTTGAAAATTGAAAAATTTCATCTATCATAGCAGACTCCAGATTCACTATTCTCACCAGAGGTAAAATTTTCTTGAGGTATACATTGAACTTCCCCATTCTCCAGCATCAACCACCAAGTATATCCATGTTCTGGAGTAAAAACAGTCCTGCAAAAGAGTTTGCCTTTGCCTAAGGTGGGAAAAACCCAAACAGTTTCCCTAGCATATTCCTTTCATGCACCATATTGAATTTATTGCCTTCTACAGTATGGAAAAGGTCTGATTGAGCAGGGTTAGCTTAATTGATGAATCTTCCAGTGCTTCCTAGCCAGATAGCTTGTGCTAAATGCTTGTCCCAATTTTAAAGGTTCCACCACTCGTTGCCTTCAGTGTAGTTTTTAACAATCCACTGTATCGCTCAATTTTTGCAGACACTGGTGCATGGCAGGAGATATGATATTGCCACTAAATGACATGTTCTTTGGCCCAGTTACTTATAAGATTGTTTTAAAAATAAGTTCCATTGTCTGACTCAATTCTTTCTGGAGTACCATGTCACCACAAGACTTGGTTTTCAAGGCCCAGAATGGTATTCCAGTTGATGGCATGGGGCACAGCATAGGTTTCCAACCATCAGTGTTGAGTGTGTCAGGACATTTGGTAGCTTCGTCATACGGCTCCACAGGGAAAATGTAGATCATGTCTCTAGTTCCCAGTTTAGCCCAAAGATTTTTCCATCGCTAATTCATAGGCCTCTTATTTAGGTCTGATCTTCAGCAGGAATAAGTAGGTTTTCCACAAGAGCATAGCTAGAAAGATTTTAATGACATGCTTTGAGGTCTGACAGTGTGCTAAAATGTCTTAAAATGCAAAAGAACACTAAGCTATGGGACACCTCTCATCTATACTCTCCATAACATTTTTCTTGCAATATTGACATCTTTTCACCATTCTTACGAAACCTCTAGCTGCTGATTGATATAAGTGTATATAGCCCAAGGAACAAATTAATAATTGCTGTCCTAGAGTTATATATTTTCTGTAACAATGTAGACAGTAGCTACATTTACCAGTACCATGTATTAGATGACTGGGAAACATGAGCTTGTTATTGCTCCATTGTCCTTCAATGGAAATGATGATTTTTCAGCTGTGTTTGGTAAGATAAGCAAAGGTTAACACAAAACTTTTTTTCTCCCCCCCCTCCATTCTGCTTGAGATCTGGGCAATGTAGAGCAAAAAGAACTTGCCAATGAGCACACACCCCTTTCTTACTCGCCACCTCACTGCACCTGGAGAAGTTTCTTGGATGTATTCAATATCAATCACTATTAAACTTCTATGTGCTTTGGGAGGAGTGGGGTACAACTAAAGAGCTTACGTAACTACTGTTCCCTTGATTTTTAGAGAGCACTACCAACCTTAATATCACTGGCTGTTTATTATTTTGTTCTCTGGGTTTTCAAAGTGGCAAGTGTAAGAAGTATTGAAGTACTCCTCTTTCTTTTCCCCCCAGACTCCTTTCTTTCCTTGTTTATCACAAGGGATGTAATAATTTTTCATGCTGGAGGGAGGAACAAAGCAGCAAGGTTGAGGCACAGAAACTAAATTTGTTTGATGGAAGCTATACCATACCATCTCTAGTCTTGCTATCTGTCATACAACATGTTCAACATTCCTTATCAAGCATTTTATCTACTCTGTGGGAAGACATGCTTTATCAGAGCAAAGCCACTTCTATCAGAGCCACTAGAGCTCAAAATACCTTCTTTTTCCCATGAACATTCTCTGCTACCCACCAGATTTGCCAGTGCTCCCAGCACAGATTTATCTCCACAGAGTAGCCTTGCTCTCTCATAAAGGGACAATAGTTCTCTCTGAATTCTGACATCCTAATGGCTACCTGTTGGCCCTTTTTTCTACATTTCACAGGAAATTTTCACACCTCTGAGTGTGCCATTTTTCACCTGCATTTGACTTATAGTTCACAGATGGAGAAAGACTCCTGATAAAAACTCTTTTTAGAAAGACAGTGCAAGAAAACACATTTCTGCATTGTGACAGGTTAATATTCTGCACATTGATTTGTACATAGCTTTCAGGGTGTGATGCCAAAGTCTTTAGTAAATTGGAGTCAATTTCTTTGAGAGTAATATTAAGGGAGTACAATCTTACTAGAAAAACAGAGAAATAAGGAAGTTGTTATATGTTATAACATACCTGCATAGCAAGTCGCAATTAGCCTTATTACTACATTAGCAATTCAGATCTCAAAGGGTAGTAGTTCACCATTATAAATCCATTAAAGCCATCATAAATTATGGGACATGGTGGCTATCTAATTTTTTCAAAAGAATTAACCAGCAAAACACATCTGCATATTAATTGATCACTACTCACACAAACATATATTTAATAGAAAATCTCCCTGGAATTCAGTCTTTGTTTCTGACTCCTTACCTTGCCTTTGTAGCATCACTGGGGCCAACAGCATAACTCAAGCCTATCAAAACTCAAGGCTCACTTTACAAAACGGAACTATGACATTGAAAAATAAATACAAAGAAATACAAAATATAGAGAAGTTTCTTCAGAAAATTAGAACGGAGTCCTGAGCAGAAATATCATACAAATAAGAAAATAATGCACAAAATTCCCTTCTGGGAACTTTGTCAAGAGTTGTAATTTTGTTTGCACTCAGATCTGAGATTGCTCAAAGGGTGGTTGTTTGGATTATTGGATTATAGAGCCTTTTTTTCTTCTTTTTTTTTTTTTTTTTAAACCAGCAGCCAACATCCCAACTGTATAGAATCTGTCTCCAGTTCAAAACTAGTATTTTCCTGGCCATCTCCACATGCAGCCACTTCTACTCTTTACTGATCATTACAGCCAAGCAGCTCCAGAGCACTCTTGTTTCCTCAATGTCTTTGCTCTCACTGGTCAACTTAGCAAGAAAAGAAAATATTCATCATATATCATAATATTCATCATAATATCAGCTGATTCTTGTTAATACATTCTCACAGGTATGGCTGCCATCATTCCTGTCATACTTATTTAAGTGCATATTAGATGGTATATCACTAGAGTCCATTTCTGAAATTAAACAGAAGAGGTTTTTTAATGTCAATATCCAAGAAGGCTGCCTGGGAATGTCTACAAGTATGGACTTGTATTTTGGCAATTTTGGGGCTGAGTTTTGGTTGTGAAGCTACTTCTCAAAATCATTTCCCAAATGTTTCCTTAAGTTTCCCAAAGTTTCAGATCATGCACAATGATGAGGACTCTGAATGTGATTAAAAGATTGTTATACAAGAGGCAGGGTTTATGGAGTATTTTAATGGAGAAATTTCTCTTTTCACTAGGAAGAGCAAATGAAAGCTGAACTTATTTGAATCACTCAGCTTGTTTGCATGTGCACACTCTACACACTAGTGAATACAGTGTGAGAAAAAAAGGTGATATTTTTCCATGCCTAAATGTAAAGTCATTTTCCAGAATTAATTTTTACAGAGATAAAATTATTACATTCTTTCTCAATAACAGTGCTATTTTTATTAGTTTGATAATAGGTACCCAGTCATGTGGAAAATCTCTACTAGTGAACACTTTCAAAATTAATTTTATTTTTTGCTTTATTATCTGGATATCTTTCTGCTGCATTTTTAAGTGTAATTTTCCCATTCCATTTTGATAGTTCCTATTTAGTACTCTAGCTTCATTGTTTTGGTGGGCATCAGGTCATTATGAGGCTTAAATTTAATAACATTTTCATGATAACTTGTGTTATAGTAGCTTGTCAAATAAATTTTTCTGTCTTACTGGCTATGGGAAGTTGCTGCAAAGTAGCTGGGAACACCTTATTTGTTTTCTCTAGTAAATAAAACTCTCCAAGTTACTTTCTGTGGAAGGTTGGATTTCAAGATTTACTAGAGAGCACCAAATTTGGAAGTTCTAGTTCAACTTTTTTGGATTTTATGTACAGGATTCTTTGGTGAGGATGGCCACCAAAGAATAAAACATGCACCTGTATTATAAAACTGGAAGATATTTCAGGAGATAATCTATTGCATTGCATTACTATGATCTTTCTTTGGCCACCTATGATGGATATTTGTCTAACCTATTCTGGAAAATGCCCTACTAAGGCTATTTAAAAAAAAATATTCCATTGTTTCCTTAGCTTAACAGCTAGACAGATCTTCCTTAAGCTTCTTTTCTTTACCAAAATTATGTTCAACTGTTCCTCTTAACAGGCATAGAGACCATGGAACATACTCTATATGAATACACATGCTATAAAGACAGTTACACTATCACCACAAAGTACCACAAAGCCCAGTCACAGCAATTCACTGTACACATCCTTGTAGTTTGTCCAGCTGTGAAATAATAATAAAAATCCCTACATTTGAAGTAATACTTGTTTAATGTAACTGATTATTCCTCATCATTTGGAAGTATCTTAAGGACTCTACATCTTCCTGGGAATGTTGTGCTCATGTTGCCTGTTTTGGAAACAAAAGAATGAAATAACGATTTAGTGAGCAATTCAAAATAGCAGTCAAATCAAGATAAGGGGACACAAAGTCTTATCTTATATCTAAGGCAAATCAAACAGCGAAATATTACTCTTGCATCAGTTAGTCAGAATGCCCTGGGCTTTGGTGGTGACAATGAGTATGTAATGTATTTATGTCCCTCCCACCCTTCTCCTGATGAAAGCCATACATCCTTCCCCTCCATCCTCCTCCAGACAGCACCCAGGAGGAGGAAAGGAATCAGGCCCTTCCTGTGAGCAGTGCAACGCTGAAGGCTGCTGGCTCATAGCATTTCTGCAATCTAATATTCACAAGTATTCACTAACTGTAAGTGTATTTCTTGTTAATCGCTTGTTCATCAAGAGGCTTCGCGAGTCAAACCAAAGATCAGAAATAATGGCGTATTTCTTAAACAACTAGTTGAAATGTACTGCGCATAGGTTTCAGTCCAGTTTGCAGATTACTATCAAACTATTACATTATTAAAATAGAATCATGAGGGGGGATATCAGCAGTGACAAATTTTTAAACTTAGTGCAGCAACTTCTGCTTGGCATGCAATGCTTTCTGAGTCCTTTCTAAAGCTTTTACATTGACAGAGACAGAGGTCCAAATTCAAAGTCTACCTAAACAAAATAGAGGGGGAAAAATAACAATATTTAAATATACTTTGAATTTTGGGGAAAATCTGTTATCCATACTCACTACTGAATTTTATTGAATAATGAAGTGACTTTTTCAAAGACCAAGTAAATATTTATACCATAGGTTTAACATTTAATCAGCTTCAGTGTATTGCCACAGCAGCATCAAAGCTGTAATGATGAACTCTGAAGTTTCCTTTCACTAAGCAATGGTTGCAATTACTTATACAGTCTAAGTATTTTAGTACCCTTTGGCTGTGAAAGTCTTTTTGATAAAAAAGACATATGTTCCTTTCTTCCAATGCTTTTCATCCCTTTTTATATAATTTTCAGAAAGGACATTTTAATGTATTTCAAAGTTAGCTTAGTGAACTAAGTACAATGCTGTTACTTAGCTAGGGTGTGTGAGAGATTTTTCCGCTAAAACTAACCAGCTCTTCTATTCATACAGCTCCTTTTTCATATGTCTTTATATACACAGGATCTTTCTGAGGCTTTTAGGAAATATTAGTTTGACAATTATAACCAAAATTAGTTTCCTCTCTTAATACAGTAGTCAGTCACATGTTGAAGAAAGGAAAAGACCAGGGCTTTCATCCAGAGTTTTGCTACAGGAGAAATGCTCTTCTGAAAATCCAGCCTTCAAAAATGAGCCAGATCTGGCATGCTGCAGTTCTAACATGGCAAAGCCAAGTGAAAACTCCCCTGACTCACAGAATCTTTGAAAATGTACTGTTCATTACACTGCCATGTTCAAAATGTTATTATCACTGGATCACAGAATGGTTGAGGTTGGAAGGGACCACTGAAGATCATCTAGTCCAATCCCCCTGCTCAGGCACCTAGAACCAATCATCCAGGCCCATGACCAGACATCTTTTTAATATCTCCAAGGATAGAGACTCCACAACCTACCCAGGCACTCTGTGACAGTTCATATTCACCGTCACAGTGAAAAAGTGTTTCCTGAGATTCAGAAGGAACCTCCTGTGTTTCAGTTGGTACCCATTGGCTCTGATCCTGTCACTGGGCCCCACTGAGCCCAGCAAAGCAATCGGCTTTGAACAAGAGCTACCTATTCGGTGAAGCATTAAGGAAAATGTTCAAGTTTAGCTACGTTCAACAAAGCACAGAAGCATATGTTGAACTGTCAAGGGGATGTCAGCATATGCCAGAAAAATGCCTTGCTGAATATGGATGAACTCCTGTAGATTGGGTGACAGCTGCCCAGTATTAGAAAAAAACTTTAAATACCACGTGTAAGAGATCCTGTGAGGTGATGGGCACCTTCATATTTCAGTGGAAGATCAAGATATGCAACAGAGTGGCAGTTCAGGTCCATGAAGCATCCTTCTCTCAGAAAGGCAGGTGTGTTTGACAGGCTTGTCTACCTTCCATAGCGTTCCCAACCTGGGCGCTTTACAGCTCACAGGTGTGGCATGGTGTTTTGCATTGTAATAAGAACTTTGCAAATCATAACTCAGGAACAAAGTGCTTTTTGAACTGACATTTATTTATAATTTGTTTCAGAATCCTTTTATGCTGAACAAAGATGCTTTGTGCTGCAGGACTTTTGCACTTTAACCCTGCAGTAAAAGCTGATTTTTGTGTTTTGTAATATTTAGCCCTAAGAAACATGAATTTTTATAATTTCATCATTTCACCATTGACACACAATACCTTTTGGTAACCCATGGTTACAGCCTTCCTTGTTTTAAGTAGCAGGTGTTGAGGACATGGCAAATGGCTGCCTATTCAGTTTAGGACACCTAATAGAGCTTTTAGCGCTAGTCAACATTTTCATTTAAATTACACCAGGATATTGTACATGCACCACACACAGTGAGCTTTGCTGGAAAGCTGTGGGGATTCAATAAACCCTACATTACACAGTCTGTCTCTACAGACAGTTTTATACTGAGGGTCTAGCCTGCTTTTATGTTTGCCCTGTTTAGCCTGGGTTTTTACATACGTTAAAGAAGACAGACAGCATGAGCTAAAGTCCTTCCTCCTACAACCTGGTCTTGGTCAACCAATTTTTTTCCACGGAAAAACTGTTATACTGTGGTCAGTTGCATATTTTCTACAGAAAAATATATACCTCAATCTTGGAAAAAATTATACGTATGAAAGGGAAGTAAATGAGATTAATTAAGCAATCTACTGACCTTAGAATCTCTCTTCACACCTGTTTCAGACTTTAAAATTATATGGCCTATATTTACCAAGAACAGTAAGATATTAGAATCACTGTTTATGATTAAGAAAGTTAAAATCTTAGAAATTCAACATGCAATAACAAGAGTTTGCAGAAGCTGGGATTGTTAAGATCTAGGTGACTCACAACAGTTTCACTATAGAGAAGTAACTGCTCCTTCTCAGACTTATTCCTACATTTTTCAAACAAAATGCGTTCCTCCTGTCTTCGGTCATTCATTCTGCCAGAATTCATTTTTAAATCTAGGCCATCATCAGAACATGGGTCTTTTCTTGAACACATTTCAAAGGATTCAGAGCTGTTCATCCTGTTACTTTCTACTCTAGAAATGAAAGTATGAGGAGGAGGAGGGAAGTGTTCAGCTGCAGAAGGCAGACTGAACTGGTTACATTCAGCACAGAATGATCTTTTAGCTGCTCCCATTTTTTCTACAGTCTTGCGATACTTGAGAGTCTGTTCCTGGAAAAGGAAATGCCATGCAGAAAATTTGTACAGAATTCAGGTAGTCTGGGATAACTAGAGCTGTACAAGTAATTCTTTTAAAGAATTAGATGCCCTTTTCAAAGCTTACTTCAAAAAATATTGCAATTTTATAGGTCTTGAAAAATTATTTAGCAGCTTATGTTCAGATGTTAGCATTAATTCCTTTCCAATGGCTGCAGATCCAGGCTCAGCATAACTCCAATAAAGGTTTAGAGAGGATTTAGGGTGGGATATAAGGAACTGGTTTATTCCAAGATGTATTTTGGGCCCATTGCAAAAGAAGAAACACAGGAAGTCACCTGATTTGTTAAAGACACAATATTAGCTGCACAATTTGATAGGATCTTGTATCCTTAAAGAAAACTTCTGTATTGAATCAAAGTTACTTCATTCAGATCTCTAGGTATTGGCTCTTTGCATGGGTTTTTAGGGCAGTTTCTTTTTTTTTTCTGGGGGTGGGGTGGGGGAGAGGAGGGGACGTGGAGGTTGGTGGGTTTTTTGTTTGGTTGGGTTTTTTTAACAAGTCAATATTCAGTAGTCTAATTGGTTATTTTTAGACCACATTTTTCCAGCTGCTAATTTCATTCTGGACCTTCGTAATTATTTGATATCCAGCATTTGCTCTAATTATAGCAACACCCTGCTGAAATATAATATAAGGTCACGTTTGATAGAATTTATGTAGCATCAATTCAGCAGCTTCTGTATGTGCTGCACTCCACTGCATAGTCTTACCTGGAGCTCAATGGCATTACACAGTGCCACAGACAGCTCTGAGGAATAATACAAAAGCTCATTGTTTTCTACTATTCTTAATAAGCTTTAGAAAATTCAAAGCACCATAATTGTTTCAAAAGAGCAGCCAAAGAATACATTGTGTCACCAAGTCACAGGTTAACTGTTAGAGACAGTATAACACTTTTGCATCACACACAGAGTAACAGCAAGCAAGTGCCCTCCCTGGTTGATATTAAAATGAGATTTCAGAGTCTGATGAAAAAATAACATTTTTTGGTTTGTTTGTTTTGCAGTGCACTGCAAAAAAAAATAAGGAAATTTTACATATAAGTGTGTGTGAACTGCCTTTGAACATTTTTAGCAAGAGTTTCTCAACACTGACATATCAGTAGCACACTGTTTCCTTCTCTTGCTAGAAAACGTAGGGGATACCCTGTGCTGCTTCTTCACTCTTTAGCAAGATTGCTTTCTTATAACTATCTCTGAAGAAATGCCAAATCCTAGATGTTTTATCATCTGCCTGTTTTTCATTAGTAGCTTAGCAGATGGAACAGTTTAGTTACATGATGCTGATATATACGCATATACACATTTTATATGGAGTTTGAAACATTTCTTAGTTATTTATATGTTCCTCATATCTATGTGGAGAAAGAGAATGATAGAAGGAGTTTGCAATGTTCCACACTTTTTTTCACTGATCGTTTAGATAACAATTCTGGGCTCTGGTACGTTTTCAGAATACCACAGATTAAGAAATTATTATACATCGCCATGGCTGCAGTAACAGTGTCTTTGTGCATTCTCAACCTACCTTAGGACTGAATTAGTTTTCCTTGGTTTGGTCTTAGAATTCCAATTAAAGTCACGGTGCATTCTTGCTTGTGCTGTGGACAATGCATATATATATGAATATGTAGTTTTATGCACTAGTGATTACCATAGCTCAGCTGAAACACTTGCACATGTTTAATGCAATCCATTAGCACATCCCAGGTTGATTCTTATTTTGCCCAATTATAACATCAGCATCATAAATTAAAGCTTTCCCTAACCACATGCCAGACAAAGCAGTCATGTAAAGTGGCTTCCTTCACTGAGATTTAGTGAGCACCTGAGACACAGCCAGAACTGACCAGTGGACAGAGGAGGGACATCTCTCACATCATTCAGTTCAGGTCATCTGCTAACCAGAAGAGCACACTCTCTAATTCAGAAACTTAAAGAACTCTATTCAAAAGCAGTTACCCTATTTTCTCACTCTATTCCTATTGGAAGGTTGGTGCTGGAAATTTTTTCTAACTTCCATCCATTTAAACCAGTCCTTATCCGTATAGGTATTGTCAACACTGTTTAAAAAATAATTTTCTCAATTATTCCTTGAAGGAGTTTAATTCCTTCATATAGAATATAGTCCCTTTATGCAGCTGTAGGCAGCGTACCTCCTCCATGTAGTGAAGGTAAACAAGCAATAGGTGTTTTAGTTTATTCTGAATTTATTCTATTATTTAGTTTATTCCTGGATGGTCCCCAGCAGCCCACATGCCCTGAGTGGTAGCTCTGTGCTAGCCACCCATCAGGGAGCTCAGGGTCACTACCTGCCAATTGCTGCCTTGAACACACTGCTCTGGCCACTAACTTCGTAGGTTTTTTAACTCTATAGGTTTTTCTTACATCTGCAGGGCCATTTCTGGGAGTAGCAGTTCAACCTGGAGTTGAACTCTATAAACTGCCACTGAAGGTAAGCCAAGGTAATTATTCACAGGGTAATTCTAAAATATTTTAACTCACAATAGGATCTTCATATTAAATAGCATGAATGTGAGTGATTGCCAAAAACGGGACAGTGTGTATCAAAAAAATCTTACTCTGATTCAGATACAAATGATAGCATTCCTATTTTAAACCTTGATTTGGGGGTCTTAAAAAGTTATTAAAAGTTCAGGACCACTTTGATCAAACTTGTTCTTGCTTCATTAACATTTGTTCCACTACTGAAAGAAAGAAAAGAACTCTTCTGAATTATTGTGTAAGTAGAGTTTTAGCAAATTGTCTGCCTTATCGAATGTGCTGCTTTTGGGAGGAGATTTTAACTGCACTATCTATTATGGCAAAGACAGGAACCATTTAGTCTCTCATCCTCCATCTGTAAAAGAATTGTCCTCTCTTACACATTTATGATTTAACTGATGGGATAGAAGAATTTTAATCCGTAAAATAGGCAATATGCATGACTCAGTACAAATGCTAACCTTCTTTTCAGCAAGGCAAGATATGTTTTGCACTTATCAGAAACATTTAAATGTGTTAAAAATGAGCTGTATTCATTCTAATAGCTTTTCTTTTCCTGATCACAGTTTAGTTGTTCTTAATTTTGTTTCAGCTTCCTTACAACTGTTAACGTGTATGAGAGTCTTATGAAACACATTTTCAAAACTCTTGCTCTACCTGAAATAAACGTGAAAGCTTTCAAACAGAAATAATGTTTTCAAGACATCTATTTGTGTTTAAAAATCAATTCTAATTTAACCTGTTTGTATTCTCATTTGGCTAACACTACTTTATACCATTCTGATATGAAAAGCGAGCCTTCAGGCCATATGAAATAAATGAGAATTCAAGGCCATGCATAAGTGCTTTGCTGAATCAAGCTTCAATTACTAGACCATTACTGTAATATCATCATGCTGTATTACAGTCTTTAACAAACCCATCATAGTTGCTTACAGACATCTGTGCTTGAATTCCAAACATTACAAGGTCATATCTTTAAAAAGTGATAAGAAATTAGCTTTTTTTTTTATGTTAAATTATATAAGTTAATAATACAGTAATTAGATTATTTAAACAAACAAAAAAACCCACCCAAACCCCAAAATAAATAAGAACATTCTCTCAAATAAAAACATTTTAGCAGGCGATCTCATATACTTCTTAGCACCATCTGAAATTTTAAAAGAATGTGGAAGTCTGAATGGAGGCTATTAGTGTTTCCACAGGTCAAACAAACTTTATATTGTAAGCTTGGTCTAGTTCAATAATGGAGTGTGAACTCATGGAGAGATACTGAGGAACTGTTCACCACTTCTGGTATGCCATAAAGTAAGGAAAAAAATTAATTTTACAATGTTGAGCCCTATGGATCAATGTAGAAATATCTCCTCTTACCTGAGAGGACATTTGCTGAAAATGATGGAGCTGAAGATGGAGCAGGAGAAAGATACATGAATGAATCACAAATGATTTGGGGAACTAATACTATGCACCTGTGAAAAAGGCAAGTGAATATAGGACACAAGGTGTTTTCCCTAAAGATCAAGAATTAAAATGCTGTGACAAGAAACTCTGGTAAGGCTCTTATAGGTAAATACTACCTATAAAACCAGTAACTTCATGTGATTGCTTGTATGTGAAAAATTAAATACACAAACTCACATACACACACACAGAACATTAAATACAAATGAAAAACTAAGGTATTTCTCCATTATTTTTTTTTTTACATTTCTTCAGAGGCTTTTGATAGAGAACAAAATGGAAAATTTAGATGAAAGCACTTCTGTGAATTTTTTTCTCTTACAATGAGTACCAAGGTATTTCTAGACTATTATTTAAAGTATTTTATTTCTCTTAAAAAAATATGTCCGAGGAGCATTTTGTATAAAGCTAATTAATTTAAACTGACATTTTTGAAGACATATCTTTTGGGATAGGTTTATTTTTAGTCCTCAATATTATGTTGTACAATTTACATTTTGATGAATTCATATGAGCACAACATGTTCATTTTGCAATTTTGGTCTCTCAAAATGTGAATTTATTCTATGTCTGCATGGTAATTGTACATGTCTAATTGTTGCAGTCATGTCTCGTAAGTCAAACCTACTGTAGGAAGGCATAGGAAAGGAAGATAGTTCTTTTTGAAAAGACAAAAAATAGCCTAAATAGTGTCTGAAACCCTGAGCTTCGTTTTTTCTGCCCTTCTCCAGCATGGGCTCCAGTGGTATCTCAGAGAGGAATGATGTAAAAAGAGGGGCACAAAACCTTGTGGCCAGTAAGAACCATTGCATTGTCTCAAGCCAGGTTGCCCATTTTCCAGGTTGACCAGGGAGATTGTGTATAATTAAAAGGTTTCTTTATCATGATAAAATGAAATCAGAGAAGGAGGTAGAACTGTTGTCTATGAAAATGGGAGCTGTAACATTGTGTTGAAGTAAATTATACAAGGTGATGGAGTTTCATTAGGTACATCCTTCAATATCCTGAACAGATTTGCTTTAGTTAACATCTTTTTAATCAAAGATAGTAATTTTGATATAGTTTCTACCTTTCAGGACTAGAAAAGACTTTTGATCATCTTTGGTTTGAATTGTTTTAAACCCCAAAGGTTTAATTTTAGTTTTCAATTTATAGTGGAAATACAGGGAAGGGGACATACCAGGTTTTATATTGCTGCATCCATAAAAGCAGAAAATATTATTTTCCTGATTAGGGAATAGAATTCCGCATCCATCAAAATCTCTGGAAGTTTGGGCATTGCAGTTCAATGGAGAAGAATCAAGTTCCTAACAGATTGAAAGCAAAACATCCTTTTGTCGGAATTTCTTCATTTATTGTTTGCAGAAGCCTCATCATTCAGGTGAGAGAATGGCATGCTTTTTTTATTCCTTGCTTCCATCTGCACTTCTCATTCTTGTGGGATTCTAGGAGTTAGAGCAAGAGCTCAAACACAAAACAAGAAAAGATCTGATTGGAAGTAAACATTGCATAGGGGAGAATTTCTTAATGTGAATAGTGTTGAAAGAATCAGTCCCAAAATACTTGCTGAAGGAAATATAAGATAAGAAAAGTAATGCCAAAACAAGCAAAGATGCTGTAGGGAATGTGCTGACCTATGGCATGGAGAAAGTTGTAAAACAAATGAGTAGATCTGCAGCTGCTGAAAATCAATTTAAGTCCTTATAATTTGGAGAGCTTGTGCAGTAATTAAAAGAAAATGCAATGTTTTCATGCATATAACCTAAATTCCAGAGAACTCACAGCACTTTAAAAGTGTACTGCTTAAAAAAAATGATGCCAGACAACCTACACCTTTCAATATCCTCCACAAAATGAGGCAGCAGTCTGAAGGCTGATACAGCAGAGAGGAGGAACCATCCAAGGAACCAAGCAACAATGGACTGAGGAAAAAAAGACTTTGTAGAGGGATATTCTGAAACAATCTCCCCTCCATAGTAGCTTCATGTCCACATAGCCTGTGCAGCTTCACAATCCCAGGGTTTATTTGTTTTCCTGAGACAATCTTCCAGATATGACTAGAGACCTGATTTATTGTGAGACTCAGTTCAGTGGATATTGTTTGAACCATTCATGTGGTTGGAGTGACCCTCGATTTCATGCTGACCTTAGTTTATAAAGGCAAAAGCACATCTTCCCTGGACTCCTCAGTTTGACAATCATTTTATTCAAGAGAGAGAAAAGCTGTACCAACTCTCTTGGCTGAATAATATTAATAATCATGTGTAATTTTTGAGAAATAAATTAAGCTCACCTTCTAATTGAAACTATTTGGGAGAGTTCTACTGCTGCTGCTACCGCTAGATGTATTTCTTGCTTTTTGGTGGGATGGAGGGTGAAACAGGAAAATAATTCCTCAATGTTTAACATGTAATTTGTAAACAGGCTAAATTGCTTGTGTTTTGTCTTCCAGTATTGTAATTCTTCTGCATTTGTATTCAAAGGCAACTCTTCAATGTCTTACCAGGGGTAAGATTTTGTCTTAAAATATTTATAAGGGAAAAACATATATTCCAAACAAAGATGCTGGTAAATTTACGTCACTTTTCATATAACAATATAATGAAACCATTTGTTAATAATATTAAAAAGAGAACAATCAAACCAAATAATGACTGAAAATGGCCTCAAGCAGAGCTCAAATATTGATTCAGTGGGAAGTTATATGCTCTTCATTATTAAATCTTTCAATAGCAGCTGAAAACAGTTACTGCTTTGGCAAATTAGCCAGGGCAAGATGAGCATGACCAAAAAAACCCGAAAAAAAACCCTCACAAAAGTACTAGCTTACTTCCTGTAATTAATTATAATTTAAATAAAAGATTTATCCTTTTACTATTTTATGTCATTCACAATGCATTCTTCTGAGTAAGAGAAGTTTAAATCAAAAATTCTAACCTTTAAAGGTCCTTTTCTCAAAGGCAAGCTTGGATTTCTCAGTTATCTATGTTACAACAAGCTTGGCAGAATATCTGTTTGCACTGGCAGGAGAACTAGCGGTATTTTTTGCTAACTTTTATTTGAGCTATGTCAGAACAACTGGTTCCTTGCTGGTGTACCATTGTCAACACAAGAGTGTTGGAGGAAGGTGATCTTGCTGTTATATTAAGAGAATTTTAAAGTGAAAACTGAACTATTGCACTGCACTGAACTGCAGGGTATGTGTGCACCTTTTCACCTGAAAGGAGATCCCAGACTAAATGCAAGCAAACATTCAGAAGATGAGTATAATAGATTCATAAATTAATGTTCTTTTTACAACTTAGAATTATGTCTGAGGGAGTGTTCCTTATCATATTTTTTTTTGTTGTTTTATTTTCTTGTTTCGCTTTGTTTTTTAAATGTCCAATCTCTTCTGAGCCTTTGTAAAATCTTGGCTTGTATGAATCAATCAGGGAAAGGAGTTGCACAAGAAAAATTGATGTGATAGATGATGTGACGAAAATGTTGTTTCATCAGTTTGTAATTCTTATCTTTCTACTTCAAAGCACATTCTTTTTCATTGGTGGTATAAGAAAAGATCCCACCACTTCCAACTCCGTTTTATCTATGCTATTGATTACTTTGCATATCTTCATCCAGGTTGCCCTTACTAATCTTCTATATAAAGCACACAAGGCACATTGCGGAGTTTTTTTTTACATCAGCTCTTCCAAAGCACTCATGGGCAATTATTATTGGCCATTTCCAACTGCAGTCATTTCTTCCACAATCTCAGGGACTCCTTTAGTGAATAACATTCACAAATTTTATAGAGAAAAAAAATGAATGGCCATATTTCCAAAACAGTTTCCAACAGTTCTTTAATTAAAACTAAATTCTATAGTTCTTTCAGTTTATTAAATGGTATTCATGTTTTAATATCTTCCTACAGCATATCCAGTCAGTAATTTTCTTGAGAAACTGAATAGAAACATGAACATGGAGGGGTTATTTACATACTGTGCGTTAAATATTGAACACATTCTTATTTACTTTGTCAGCTTGATTAAACTGTGCCTGTCATCTGTCTGCTAGACAGAAAACGCTGGTATCCTAACTTGAAAAATATGCTCATCATAAGTGGACAAATAATGTTTCTACCTAAATCATTTAAAGTCAGATTCTTACAGACCCCAGAGCTGATGGAGTGAGTGTTTGCAATCATCCTCAGATGTCTGTTCTTTTTTAGGAAAGATGTTATTAAATGGAAAAAAAACCACAAAGCAGTTCTATGCTCTGCTGAGGAAATAATATTGATGGGCTCTCTGGCATGCTGTATCTAAAGAGTTGAAGAAATAGGGGCAGCAGCAGCAGACTGATTTCAAAATGTATGTTAAATACTAATTTGTGTCAGGATATTTTATCTCCTCCTTCTCCTGCTCCCCATAATCTTTTTTTCACAGCATGCTCACACAGCAGAAGATAATAATGAAGCTGCTGTGCATTGTCTGTCACTGGCACACATTACAAAATTATGAAATAAGACTGAAGAATAGCCAAAATTAACTTTTAGAAACTCAGTTTCTGCATTTTCTGTAAATTTAGGTCATAAAAAAAAAGGTTACATTTCATTAGGACTGGACAGAGAACAGTAGCTGTTCTTCTACAAAGGATTCAGAAGTTTTGAAATTTGTTTTCTTTCCAACTTGAAATAGATTTTCTTTTTCCTGTGAATAGGAAATCTGATATTAAAGATTTTTTTTTTTAATTTCAGCCCATTCTGATCACTTGAAAATGATCTGTGATACATTAAAAGAGAGCCAGTGACCCTCAGTGAAGAAGTTTAACTGCTTGTGTCCTCAGAACTTCTCAGACTGCAATATTTTTAACTCAAGTGGCCACTCTGACAGATAGATGTCAGAAATCCTGGGATTCCCAGCTACAAGGATAGATGATAGATACTTGCTTGTATTTGATGCTTAGTATTGGAGAAGATGAGGTGAAGATGGAGAGCAAGTAGATTAGGCTGTCCTACAGAACACTACACTTGTAATGTTTGCTAAAGAAACAAAATGTGCTGTGCTGTAGGGAACCTGAAATACAGTTTCCCCTTGAGTGTAGCAGTGGGTATTGACACCAGTTTGAGCTGTTATAAAACCATGATGTTAAAGACTTATCTGGGCCTTGATTTCAGTGTGTGAGCACAGAAGCATCTTCTTTTGTTCCTTCTTTTCTCTTTGTAGCTCATTTGTAAGTATTATAGATAATTACCAAACAAGATGCCAAACTCTTAGCTCATTGTCTGTGTTCATTGTTCCATAATTATATATGAAAGCTAAACTCATGGTTAGAGACTGCAACACTCTGTTATCAGCTTAACAAATACAGAAGGGAGATTCATAGCATGCATGGTTTTACAAATTACCTACACATGAAAGGAAGTAGAAATAGCCTTATAGTGGGACTAGTTATTAAGCATACAGCTATTCTTTCCTAGCTAGATTCTTATACAGGGCTATTCACCACAGTTCAAAACTACCATCCACCCTTGCATTAGCTATTTTCCTATTTGTCATTTGTTCATACTCTTTTCTATCTCTAGAGAAAAGTATGAATACTGCATGTTTTGCTTCCATATTTTAATTGCCGTAGGGAAAGAATCTGTCATAGATACAAAAACATTTGAATTCATCTTTTCCCAACTGTTCTTGGAAAAGAAACTGTCATGTTTATACAACACAGGACAGATTTGGCAACTGTTACATGGATGGTGCCTTCCCACAGATCATACAGTGCCTCAATCTATTAATGACCTAAACTCCATGCAGCAGTGTCCTTGGAAAACTTCTGTTGCTAGCAAATGTTGAATCAGAAACACTCCCAAAACAAATCTAGTGTAGATTAACTTAATTATTTAAAGCTTCTAGGAGCTTGGGGATTTGCCATGAAGTATTTACAAAAGCCCAAAACCAAGAACTAAGTAAAAAATGAGCACATCTTCCAATCTGAGCTATAAATAAGTCTTGGTCATTTGAGTCTCATCTATGTACAGCTAGCAATGAAGTTACCATAATTACAGTTTTACATAGACTGACTTACATTTTACCATAGTCAATAAAATGTCCCAGGATTTAATCCTGGTTCTCTGAAGTCAAGGAGAGTTTTTATTTTTAATTTCATGGTCATGAGCATTCTCTTGCAGTCTCCACATCATTGGTCAAAGCCTTCTGTTCAATGCCTATGCCACTTCCATTGACTTTGGCACTTTCTCTTTTCCTAATCAACTAAAATATGTATCGAGATCAAATCATTGCCCCAGTATCTACACTGCATATTTATGTTGTCTAAGTCTACATGTATGCATGGAAACTCAGAAAGCTAAAACAAGAGAAGCTCAATATGACACAGCAATGTGTGCTTGCAGCCCAGAAAGCCAACCATATCCTGGGCTGCATCTAAAGAAGTGTAACCAGCAGGTCAAGGGAATTGATTCTGTCCTTCTACTAGGCTCTCGAGGGACCTAACTTGGAGTACTGTGTCCAGCTCTGGGGACCCCAACATAAGAAGGTCATGAACATACTGCAGTGGGTCCAGAGGAGGGCCACAAAGATGATCAGAGGGATGGGTTGAGAGTTGGAGTTGTTCAGCCTGGAGAAGAGAGACCTTATACTGGCAAGGAAGTTATTAAGAAGAGGTATTTGGAATAAACCTAGAATTATAATGCCTCACTCCATAATCTACACTTAAGTAAATCCATGAGGCATAGAAGCAGGTTAACCTACAGGAAAATAACAATAACTGATGGTTTGGGGAATGTTGTAATGGGCCCGTTGGACCATTTTGAGGGTTTTCTGTATTGTGGAGGGGACTAATGGTGTGGTTATCCTCCTATCAGAACAATATTTCATGGACAAAAAAGAAGCAATATGTGCATTTGCTGAACTGCTCTCTATCATACACTCTAATTCTCACTATATTTCTCTAACAGTCATGCCCTATCTTTGTGTATGACAAAGGCCATTTGCTGAACATCCATAACAATTCATTAACGTTATTAAGGAGACTATTTAATATGTCAAAGTCTACATCTTCTGGTAGATCTAACTAACAAAGTATTTTGCATTCCTTGAAAATTCACAGTATCACTCCAGCAAGAGGCAGCTGACCTGACCAAATGAGGATCCAAGAAGGATTTCCTGGTGTTAATTTTTATATAGTCACAAAAGTAATCTTAATAACCCATTCCCTTCCTCAATGCCCATCTGTTAGTACTGCTTTTTTCTCATCTGTTTTATGCACCTTCTGTTGGAACAACGGGGAAGTCAGAAATCTATATTCTACCCTGGAGAGCAGAGTATTTCTTCTTATCCACTAGGATTTGTACATTTCATGGATATTTATCACAACTTTTCTTCTCCTAAACAGCAAGTGGCACAGTTCTAACCTGATCATTATGAATTATTCATATATATAAAATAATGTAGCATATAATATCATAATGTGTCCAAGTGCAAGGTCCTGCACCTTTGCCAGTGTGACCCCAGTATCAATACAAGCTGGGGGACAAAGGGATTGAGAGCAGCCCTGATGAGAAGAACTTGCGAATACTGGTGGATTAAAAGCTGGAAATGAACCAGCAATGGGAGCTTACATTCCAGAAGGACAACCATATCCTGGGCTGCATCTGAAGGAGCACAGCCAGCAGGTTGAGGAAGGTGATTCTGCCCCTCTACTCAGTGAGATCCCACCTGGAGTGCTGCGTCCAGGTCTGGAGCCTCCATCATGGGAATGTCATGGACCTGTTGGAATGGGTCCAGAGGAGGACCGCAAAAATGATCAGAAGGATGGAGCCCCTCTCCTATGAGGACAGACAGAGAGAGTTGGGGTTATTCAGCGTGGAGAAGGGAAAACTCCAGGGAGACTTCATAGCAGATCTTTCAGTACTTAAAGGGGGCTTATAAGAAAGATAAGGACAACCTTTTTAACAGGGTCTGTTGTGATAGAAAAAGGGTAATGGCTTATAGCTGAAAGAATGTAGATTTAGACTACATATAAGGAAGACATTTTTATGATGAAGGTAATGAAACACTGGAAAAAGTTTCTCAGAGAGATGGTAGATGCACCATCCCTGGAAACATTCAAAGTCTGGTTGACCAGGACTCTGAGAAATGTTATCTAGTTGAAGATGCCCCTGCTCATTGCAGGGGAGTTGGAACAGATGATCTTTAAAGGTCCCTTCTAACCCAAACTCTTCTATGATTCTATGAAAATGAAATATCAGTTTATCATATTCCTTTGACACACACACCCAGCCCTCACTTATCATGAAGATCCTCCATGAACTTCCTGATCCTATAATCAAGATTCAGTTTCTGTCTTGATACTTGTGAATATTTATACAAATAAATATACAAGTATTATGTTTGTGTGTTTATGTAATTTATGGCGCAGCTGAGATTGAAGAAAGTTTAAAAACAAACACCAGAAAAAAATCAGGTCTGAAAAATCAGAAGTCATATGTTCATTTATTTTAAATAAATGTGATTTTTTAAGCAATCTACTTATTTTCACATTGAATTACTCTAAGTGAAATATATTGAACTTTCTGAATGTGTCTGCAGTGGCCTTCTCTTCAAGTGGAACCAGAACACTTACAAAATCCTTTGTACTATCACAGAGCCTGGCCAGCACCTGCCTCACTCTGTTGTACAAACACCTGACTATATCTTTACTTCACAAGCCTCTGAGCTGATGCTCATCCACAAATTGAAGGTGTTTATAATAAAAAACACTTTGCATTTCTATAGTGCTGCCCATCTGCTGATCTCAAAATGCAGCAAAACATTAATTAAGCCTCAAAAGTTGTTGGAGGATAATGAAGCTATATATATTTCTTTAGTAATGAATGTTCCCTTTATCTCATGCTCAGATGTGGATGAGTCCACTTAGCTAATATTTTAGACATCTTTTTCCTTCATTCCTTTCTTCAATAAGCCCTATTTTGACTGTGTAAATGCATCAGTTAGTATGGAACTGCGTAAGAGAAAAAGTAAGTGCAGAGGGAAAGTCTTCTCTTACAGGAGGGGGACTTCCCTACCACCTCCTTCACAGCCCCAGATTCATTGCCTCCATCTAAGTCCTTTTACCTTTTCTATTTTGTTTACAAATACACCTGCCTTTCATCTTTTGTATCCATTGAAAGGAAATATGTTATTCAAAGCACTGAAGAATAAAATGAGACAGTAATAATCCTTACACAAGCCAGTCCATCCCACATTTCACCCAGCGGGTTTACGCCAGGAGCTGTCCATCCAAAGCAAAGTATCATGCACGTGTAAGCCTGCAATCTGTTAAAAGTGAAATGCTCTTTTCACCAAAACTGCAATTTGGAAATGTTATTTAAATTACTTAGAAATGGTTATAAAATGATTCAGTGACTGCAAAGGGATGATTAAGTAAGGGCTGACATGAAACTCCCAGCAAAAGACATAGTCTAAATGTCCAATCCAAAAGGGAAAAAACAAAATCAAAATTCCTGGAATTGTTCAACTCCCCATCAAATGCAGGTTTTGTCCAGAAAATAGGGTCTTCTGGAGTGCAGGACTTGAAAATTTGTACCCATGTAGTAGGTACCAACAACTTCCTAGTTTCATTCTCATCCACGGGGAATTTGGTTTTGTTTTGTTTTGTTTTGTGTTTCTTCTGGATTTTTAAGCCAAGTTTTCTCAAAAATTTGCCTGAAAGTCTGGACTGTCACTCTTACAAAAAGGTCTCGAAAGGACATCAGCAAAATGTTTAGCAATATGAAAGAAGCTTCAGGTCACCTCTACTATGTCAATTTATGCCAATTCACCAAGAAACACTGCACACAACATCATCTGTTTGCTCTGCTCTGAGTCAGTTAGGAGATAAGGCATTGGCTGGGATACTGAAGGTGATCCTTGGGCTGATTGATAGAGATCACACAGGCTTAGTTCAGGGACTCTAGCCAGCTTTAAGTGACAGAAATGCGCTCAAGATTATCCACTCAACACAACCCTGTAAAGGACTGTAATTGTTTTGCTCTATAGACAGTAAGACAAATCTGAAACTGTGTGGATCTTCCTAATTGTCTGGGATGAATACCTTGGGATTTTGAACATAAGCAACAAAAATGAGTTTAGTTTTTAAAAAAAGTCTAAGATTCTGGATGACAATGGAATCAGATCCTAGCAGAACAACAGCAGCAGCTAACCTTGAGTCTCAATTTTTCTGTTTAAAAAAGGATCACTGGTAGGGCTACATGTAAAATTTAGAACATAAAGAAAAGCAGGGGTATTTCACTGGCATATTTCAGGGAATAGAACAGATTAAAACAAATGTTTGTTACTTTTCTTTTTATATGCTTGAGGGAGAGTTCAGGCCAAAAAAGACTGGGGAAGGAACTAAAACAGAAAGTTGTTATGGGGAGAAGTTACTTATTACCAGTACTAGAAGACAATGGGAGGCTGTGGTACCTTCAAAGTTATTCAGGTTGAAAGGCAATTTTTTTACAAATCTCATCTATTTTGTGTGGAAAAAGTGAAAGCTGAATCACTCGTTCCACTAGTCCATTTATTAGTCTCACTTTGAAATTCTAATTTTTTAATGTGATGGTCATAAGGTCATAATTTGTATATGAGAAAGGAAAAGAGAAAGATGGCTCATATTTTTGAAGCAGATAATAAACATGATCTAAAAAATGGTAACATCATATGTATCAATGCCACATCAGTGGAAAACTCACTGTTTAAACAGAGGCATTTGCTTCAAACCCAGGATCTCTTGCCAGTGCCTGTATATAACGATACAGCATGCATCTGCAATGTGCTTCATAGTGTTGTGAGTCCCTCAGATGTGTAATGACAATTCGCCCTTGAGATTTTGGCTTGGATGAGTCATTCAACTCTTTTTCTTCATTTGCATGTACAGAATTAGGTACGTTCTTTCTTCATTGTCCGTTGCCCTCTGGATTTGCTCTGTAAATATGTGTCATGCACAGTGACAATCTTCTTTACGTCTTTATCTAAAGACTATGATCAGCATATCAAAGCTCTCTGCAGGAAAGACAGAAGTTGTTCTATTTGCATATCTCTACTGAGTCACTGATTTCCTTCTTCCCATGGGTTCTTTATTCTTCTCCCTCACACAGACTTGGTGTATGGCCTCCTTTCCAACAAGCCCTCCCCATCCACAAGTCACCACAGATTGTCCAGACATGTCCTAGCCTGGTGGATCAGAGGTTTGCAAGAGGCTTGTTGTTCCCTCATGTTCCTGGGCACACAGTACAAGTAAGCTGTGATGAGACCTGACCTGGATCTGGATCATTCCCCCAAAATTCAGTTCACCAGCTGTGTGAGGAGCAAATTTCCACCAGCAATGTCATAGGTGTGAGATGTGTCAGTATTTACCCAGAAGAATAACAAATACTTGCAACTTTGGACATCATTTTCAGGGTTTGTTGTTTAGGGAGTAAATTATAGGATAAAGGAATGAGACAAACAGACTTAAATTATAAGTGTGTTACTGGATTACACCTCCCACTAGAGCAGGTTGCTCAAAGCCTCATCCAGACTGGCCTTAAACACTTTTAGGGATGGGGCAGCCACAGCTTCTCTGGGCAACCCGTTCGAGCCCCTGCCACCCTCACAGGAAAGAATTTTTTCCTAATATCTAATCTAAATCTCCCCTCTTCCAATTTAAAGCTGNTTTGATGCATCCCAGGATGAGGTTGGCTTTCTTGGCTACCAGTGCACTATACCAGCTCATGTTGAGTTTCTCATCCATGAGCACTCCCAAGTCCTTCTCCTCAGGGCTGCCTTCCAGCCATTCTCCACCCAACCTGTATTTGTGCCTGGGATTGCCACATCCCAGGTGCAGGACCCTGCACTTGGCTTTGAACTTCCTGTGAAGTTACATTACTTCATTACATTGCTAGAGGTCAGTGCTGACCAGGAAGGAATAAATTATAAAGAAGAACCTCTGTTTTTCTGATGAAAGTCCAATGCTTGATTATTGCTGAAATATCTTAGCATTTGTAATTTTTTAGCCTTGTCATTTCCACCTCACAGGGAACTTCACACACTCTTTAAGTGGTTCCCTTTTGTTCTAGTATCATTTCAGAACTGCACATGAGTTGGCATCATCATATTGTCTAATTGCTGCAACTAATTTTTCCAGTCTGTTTGTGCCTTCCTGTCAGGAAGACAAGCTGTTTTATTTCTTTCCTCTTTGAGGATATCTTAACATGAAGAGAAAAACACCCGGCATAATGAGACAGAATTATGTTATAAATCTTCAGAGGGTAATATATTTTCTCAAAATTCTTGGCACAGAACTTTGCAGATTGACCTAGTTGTTAAGTGGCAAGAGACAAAAAGTTAAGTAGCATAGTATAAACAAAATCCTACCCTGAGGAACAATAAACTGATTGCTTAGGCATTATCTCCTTCACAATATTTCTCATGTCTTTCATGCAGATAACTTTAAATTATGGAATGTCTGATTTTATTTTCCAGTGTCCAGTACAGGATTACAACCCACTCTCTCTTTTTGTGGACTTCTCAACACAGGAGACTCCTGATCTAGAACCAGCCTGCTCAAAATATATTTTAAAAAAGTACATAGTAATAATAAAATGTCTCATAAAGACTAAAAAAAATTACTTTCCAGTAAGAAATTTCAGTACCTTCAGTCATATAGCTGTATCTCAAATAATGATCATGTTTTCATTATACATGTTACCAGAAATTTATTTCTGAATTGTAATTTGACTTCTGCAGTGAGACTGTGCATAAAATGATCTCCCATGAATATTGGGCAGGCGGCTCAGAATACATTTTTAAAATGTCTTTTAAAGTAAAAGTGTATTTCGGTTAATTAATCTGTAGGCAATAGAACAGTGGGGGAAATGCAGACATTTCTGATATTTCTCTTTTAAATTACTTTTTAATATGAAAAACATCAGGGCTTTACTCTCTGGTTTATGTAAATGCCAGAAAAATAAAATCAATTGTGAATGGATGATAGAGTGAAGAAAATATAGGCTACTTATTTATGTGAAGCACTCAGAAAAAGTTCAGAGAGACAGCTTGTCCAATATTCCTTCTGGAGGTCACCATTCTGCTCCTAATAAATACAGTGGCAAAACTAACAATCTGAAGAACACTAGGGTGTAACAACAACTTTAAAAAAAAACAAAACACAAACCTTTGTAGCTGAATCGTACAAGAAAAACAGACTTCTAAAGATCCAAAAGACATTGAGACATACATCTGCCAGTGACTTTCAGTAAGAAATATGCACATCACTACCCGTGGAAACATTGGAAATCTGTGCTGTAGAAAATATTTGATGACTGCAGACAACATTTACTGTCCTTGATGTCTGTTTTACTTACACTTTTAATCATGCCAGCAGGCATACGCTGAATGTACAAGATGAGTTTTCCGAACATAACTGCTCTGTCCTGTCTGAATCTGGGAGCTATTCATCACTCTGTGATCACCAGGCTTTGCTTTCAGCCACCCAACCTGACAATCCAGTAGTCGTTACAGTAATAGCAGTTCTTGGGCATAACACTAAACACACATCAAATGTCTCAGATTTATACTAGAGGAAGATATGTCTCAGTTTTTGCTTTAACTGGAACCTTTAAGTCTAGTGTTCAAGAGCATATTTCAGTCCATATATAAATTTAATTTTTTTGTCTTTCATGTACATGTTTTTAAATATGTGTTAAAGATATTTGCTTTCAGTTACCCTGGTCCTTTCCAGCACACCTGGGCTATATCCAAGCTAGAAAAGAGTTTCTGGGAAATGCTGTTTAATTGCTCATTTTTTTAAACTTTTAGCCCGCTCTTAATGCTGTTCTGGCTATTAGACTCCACAAAACAGTGTCCATGCGTAGTTCAGGGATTAGTGCATGCCATCACAGTCATCTTCTAGTCCTGTAAATTGTTCCTTTGACATGATACTAGTAAAAATTCAGTTGTTTTTATGGCTGAAGTAATTAACAAAGAAAGTTAATATTTTATATGACTTTTTAAATGCTTAAACCCCCCATTATTTAACAACTTATATAGAAGAAATTGATTGATATATCCTTTCCTACATTTTGCAGTTCATCTTCTTAGATTAGATGGATCCTATCCTTAGATGATACAGTGATAACTTCTCCTTCTGCTCGGTATCCAACACAGCAAATTCTAATCAATTCCTCTGGATGTTACTGCAAATAGGAATTAGTTAACAGTACAAAGGACTTACTATATATGCACTCAAAATGTACACCCACTTTAATCCAAGGGGTAGAATATCTATATTCTATGTATAATAAAGACACCACCAAATGGATTTCTAACAAAGTTAACATTTGGTCTCTTGTCTTAAGCGCCAGTCTGCACAGGTCAAAAATTAATCTCTCTCACAGAATACATAATTCAAAATAACATTGAGAGAGAGAGGGTAATTGCAAACTCCACAAAGTTGTAAAGTTTTCTAACACATGGGTTTAAGCCTCATGGAACTGATTTCTTTTGAACTACTGGAGATCACTGAGGAAGCCTATGACAAAACAAATGAATTGGTGTTCACTCAAAAAAAAAACATTTTTCTTTACTCCATATTTGAAATTAAGGCTGTTTTTGAGGTCTACAAAATTGTATATAATCAAAGAATTGCCTAGGTTGGAAGGGACATTTAAGATCATCTAGTCCAACCATCAACCTAACTGACAAAAACCATCACTAAAAAAAATACACCTGTCTTTTAAATACCTCCAGGGATGGTGCCTCAACCACTTCCCTGGGCAGCCCATTCCAAAGCTTAATAACTCTTTTGGTGTAAAAATCTTTCCTAATATCCAGTCTGAACCTCCCCTGGTGCCACTTGAAGCCATTCCCTCTTGTCCTGTCACCTGTGACTTGGGAGAAGAGACCGACCCCCATCTCTCTACAACCTCCTTTCAGGTAGTTTTAGAGAGCAGTAAGGTCTCCCCTCAGCCTTCTTTTCTCTAGGTTGAATAATTCCAGCTGCCTCAGCCTCTCCTCACAGAGAGAAATAAGGGCTAAAGGAAATAATTCCTTTCTTCTGAAAGGCCTTGAATATCTCCAGGGAAGAGGCGTCAACCACCTCCCTGGGCAACCTCTTCCAGTGTTCCACCACCCTCAGAGTAAAGAAATTTTTTCTTATTAGAAAAAATAATTCTACTTAAATCAAAAATAAATTCAACTTAAATCTACCCTTTTCCAACTTAAGTCCATTGCCCCTCATCCTATCGCAGCAGGCCTTTGTGAACAGCCCCTCCCCAGCCTCCCTGTAGGCCCCGTTAGTTATTGAAAGGCTGCGCTTAGGTCTCCCCGGAGCCTCCTCTTCTCCAGGCTGAACAGCCCCAGTTCCCTCAGCCTCTCCCTTTTGCAAAATGGAAATATCTGTAACTTTTCTAATGGTAAGGACAGAGAGGCACTAGAAAAGATTACCAAAGGCATTTGTAGAACCTCTGTCAGAAAATTTTTTAAAAATGTGCTAGACAAGTGCCTGTTAAGAATATTTTTGGTATAAATGACCCTGCTTTGGGCAAAGAATGGACTAGATGATATCCCAGGGTGCTGTTCCATCCTGTTTCTCTTACCAGTCATTCTGAAAGATCAACACACGTCTGTTTACAAATTCTCCTTCAGAATACTTTTCTCGGTATGACTTAAGTAGAAAAAGCCAGTCAGAAACAGCTGCAATAAGAAAATTCTTTATAAGCTGTTTATCATTTAGCTTACTCAAACCTCCAAGATACAAATTGCATAAAAGATAATTAACCTTCAGGAAAGCATAAAAAGGCCAAGGACAATATTAGTGAAAATACACAGCACTTAATTCCTCCAGGTCAATATATATCATTTTACAGCTTTCCCAAGCTTCATTAAGAGGATGAAATACATGATGCAATATTTAGAGGAGTCCTGACTCTGTGAAATATCCTATTGTTTCTCTAGCTTAGTCTTATCACCTTATACTCAACTATTAAAAATTAAAACTCCTGTGGGTGAACTCCCCCCTCCCACATGCATATTGTTTTCGCAAAGCTTTTCCATAATCTCTGAACTCTTTCAGTATCAGCCCCATGACAGATAACCAGCTTCCACAGAGATTTCTTCTTAGCTAAGATCATAGAGCTTAAGTTTGTCATATCCTACATAACTAAGCCTTCCAGCTAGAGTGTATTTATAAAGCTTGCAGCAGACTAGATCCTTTCTTGTATTGTCAACAGACTCATTAAACATGATCGCCTATTTCTTTTGCAGGGGAAGGCTGGGAAGTCACACATGATGTACTTTGTCTTTAAAATTAATCATACTATCTTTTTAGCAGTAGTGTTGTATGGAGAGTCTTTATTTTATATATAGCTTTACAGAAGGACTGTGATAAAACTTCTCGATAAATAGCAGTAATCAAAGGGAGAAAGTCCAGGATGAGGCTACAAATTAAAGGGCAAAATGAAAGGACAGCTTCTGGAAGAATAGAAACCAGGGAATTTTTGTAAAGAAACCTCTGGCTTGGAGGCAAGAGATTTTAGTTCTATTTCTGTCTCTACTGCTGACCAGCTATGTGAGTTAGAAACCCCAGCTGGTTCTTTCCTCTCCTCAGCATAGATCTCAGCAGCACATCGGCCACCTCCTGGGTGAATAATGGTCACTCTCTGCTAAGCGGAATATGAAATTCCCTGCTATCAAGGCACTAGCATTCACCAGGACAGAACCCAGTAGCAAAATCCAAGGTTGACTTGTCCTACAACATCCCTGTACTAATATTTCTGTGTGTTTTTGAGATTCTGGCAACACTCAGTTCATGCTGTCCTACATGGGCTGTAAACAGGGTTACTTGGAAATTTCTCATCTGGGCTTTTTGGATTTCTGTTTCTTAGAAAAACTGCAGCTAGGGCCATATATATAGATATATTTATAGTTAGTGTGTTCACATTACAGTCACCAGAGAAGTAGTCAACACACTCTGGAGAACAACTCAGTTCATTGTAAAGTTGATATCTACACTTGGTTAGTCATAATATCTGACCACAGATCACAGACCAGAGAAAAAAAATGCCTATCACTTCCACAGCATCCGAATGAATCTATCATCCAACAGCCTCTGAATGAGTCTAATATCTGACCCACCATCTGATCTTCAAGCTGGTTTTCCAGAAGTCAATCAGGTCATATATATCCAGAGTATTCTCCACCATATCTAAAATAAACTCTGCATGCTATACACTGTGGATTTTTTCCAATCAAAATCCCCAACCAGTTTAAAGCATAATAATCCATTTACAATAAATGGTTGGCATTTACTTATTGTCTGTTTAGAATAAATTCTTGCCTTTATCAGGTTTACGAAGAGACAGAAAATCCAACCAGCTTTCATGTGTCATGCACTGTACAACAGCAGGAAGATGGCATTTTTCTTATCTCTAATGTTTTTTTCACTGAAGCACTGACTAAACCTATTTACATATGCGCACAAATGTCCATCAATCTCTTTACAATAAAACCCTGTTAAACCTTGCAATTTTCTCCTTTGTCTGTAAGCATTTTTTCCTCTTTCAAATATAATTTCAATATATCAAACACCATCTTGTTATAGCCTTTTAAAATAGCTAACCCAGGATTGTCTTGCTCTTTTCACATGGGGAACGTTACTAATAGATTGGCTTCAGCAAATCTGTATACTTTTTTTTAAAGTAACTTTAGACAAATAATATTATATAAATTATTTTCCCTGATTCCCCCTGCAGAACCTTAATAATTGCTTCCTCTTTTAACGCCTTCTACAATCTGACAAATAGACCTTCTAAAAATGGCATATTTCCCCTAGGTAAAAAATGTTCTTTTCCTTCCTCTGAGATCATAAATAAGAATGTGAAAAAGACTAATTTAAATTATTTTTTTTTCCTAACAAATGTAAAGCTCATCTTGTTCAAATGTTGAAACATATTGAAGCTGAGAACAGGCAAAACAAAAGGTTTCTTTACCATATGAAAAAAATTATCTTATGGCCACAGCCTTTAGATAAATTAGTATTATCTGACCCGCTGTCAGTTAATAACACAGGTAAAATAATTTCAGCTAACAGCTCAGGTTTCAAGCTGGTTAATCTCACTTAAGCTATAACATAACTTTTAGGAAGACATACACTGTTGCCCATTGCACAGCACACAACTGCAAGCTCTTTAAGGCAGAGTTCTCCCACTGCTCAGACAGAACTTTGTTCAAGTAAATCTTGGCTAATGCCTAGCTGTCCTAGACATTAAGACATAGACTATGAGTGGTTCTTACCTGGATAAAAATGAGCTTTGTTGGCCATCAGTTGTTTTTTTTTGGTTCTTATTCAGAATTTACTGGTGATGTATATCCAGAAAACACCAGTCTCCATTCTGAAAACCCAAAACTGCCATTGCTTTGCTGAACATTTAGGGTAATCTTCCCTGTCAGCAGGCAGGGAAAATAGTAAAACATTAATTGTTCTAAAACATATATTTTAAAAAAGCCACCACATCTTAATAGGACTGGATGATGCTATGGCATGCTTCTGCTTTTGCCTTGTGAAGAACATCGTCAGCTGGGATCTTCCCAGATACTACCGCTGGATAACTTTTATAATTACTTCAAAATTCACCTAAGTTCCCTTTCATTTTCAGCAATTTCAACCTGATTTGGCAAAAAAACCCCACCCTGTGGCTACTTCTGGATAACATATGTTCATAAATCTTTCAAGTTAGCTACCTAAAACAAAGAGGATCTGTTGTTTGGCACACTGCTGCCAAATAGTGACATAGACTCTCTCTGAATGACAAAGAGGGAGAATGTGTCTTGTGTCATGAATTTTCACATTCTCAAGTCACTTTCTTTATGTATGAAAAAAAATAAGGGAAAGGATTTCAATCTGCATCTGAATGAAAGACAAATATCACATGATATATACTGTATCTAACTTAAAAGAAAAGAAAACAAAGCAAAACAAAACCCACACACCCAAACAACAACAACAACAAAAAAAAATAGAAGAAAAGGAGGAAAAAAAATTCTGATATGGCAGACAATGATTTAAAAATATAGCTTGTGTTTATAATCATGTCTGTAAGTGTGATAAACATTCATTGCACCTTTGTGACAGCAGTTGGAAAGTTTGAACGAACCAGAAAGGTTTATACAACTCAAAATGTTATTTCAAGTTGAAGAAAACTATTACTGGCTTTTCTGAATCCAACAAACAGCTATGGTCCAAAAGTGAGGTAAGAAATGTAATGCACAAATCGTTTTATTTAAACATATTAGAATTAAAGTTTGCTTTCTAATTCGAAGCACTTTCTTGTACGATTTGCCCAGGTTTAATTTTAAAATTTATGCCCTAGACCCTTAGTTGATTACCAGGTTTTATTTTCTGAGACAGTTAATCTTGGTTTTTTTGGATCAACTTGTTTCTTAGTTTGGTCAGTGAATTTAAACTTTAGAAATTTTCATAGCACTAGCTAAGTAATGGTTAATGTTATAAATAAGGTGCAGGAGTTTCTCTCTGGGGCTAGAGTAATTGGGAGCTGGAAATTATTCTGTACTTGTCAAAATACTTTCTTCATGTAATTCACAGTAAACTAGCTCACCTTCTGCATGGAACAGGTGTCTCTCATGATTTTTTTTTTTTTTTTAAACTTCTCATGTAAGGATAGTGTCCAGTGATTTAATTTACAGTTGTTTGTGTCATACAACAGCAGCATAAGGCCATGTGGGACAAAAATCCATGTCCTCCAAGACAGAATTACTCACATTGCAGGAAATTTTGTAACGCAGGGGAATGCAATCTGCAGAAAAGATGTATTTTTAAGTCCAGAGGTCTGCCTTTGTAGGTTAGCTTCAGGTAATTAGGCTCCATGATGTTTATAATTTTCATACTGAGAAAATACCTGCTTAAATCTGATGGTAACATTAAAGCACAAGTTAGAATTTTCTTATACTGAAATAATATAGTCTTCACAAAATAAGTCTTAATATCATACAATTAAAAGCAAAGCCTAATAATCTAAAATGTTCTCCTATTCAATAAGTCTTTAAAGTGATTACAGGTTTCTTAGCCAACACATTGACCATGCCCACTGCATGGCTCTAACATATTAACCAAAGAGCATTTATTATGGCTTTTTACAAAGCCGTGCAACTTTGATTTAAAGTCATGCATTCTAATATGTTTTGACAAGTAAATTGCTTGCCTTTTTTCCTTGATAGCCAACCATATAAATAATGCATGCATAGTAATAGCTAGAGCAATAATGTAAAAGTCAAGTAAGGAGACACACACAGCATGTTAATGGCAAAAGTGCTCTACCCATTTCATACAGGAAAAAAAATTAAACTGTAAAATATATGAAAGAGAAGAGCCCAATCCTTAAAATGAAATTTTTAAATGACCATACTAACTGCCAAAAAATCATGGAAGGGTATTTATTAAAGCCTATCATAAACAAAGACTTTTTTTTTTTTTTTGGATCCTGAAATTCCTTCTCTTCTCAAGTGAGGACTGACTTAGCATGCAGAAGCTGAAGCATGAGGTGTAGCAGATTTTAGGTCTGGAATGATCCTCCCTAATCACTTAGTCAGACCCTTTGCACTACAACCTTAGCACTTCACTGAACATCCTCTCCATAGGAAGCTCCATGGCTTGACTAGGCACAGAGTAGGAAAAACTCCAGTCTCCATCTGAAGACCTCAAGAGAAATGAGACAAATGAAGCCAAACCAGGGACTTATTGGACCAAATAAGTTGGGTAGCCAAACCATCGCTAACATCGAAGACTAAATGAAAATAAAACTACTTTTAATATATAAAACTTTTATTTTTGTGATCTGTCATCCTTCTTTATAAGTAACCTTTTACATTTTGAACCACAGGAATGAAATACTACAAATCTTTCAGAAGAGCTTAGATATTTTCTGGCACACTCCTTTTTTCCATACCTCAGCGTCTAGCCACAGCGTCACTGCAATTTATTTAGACTTTAATGACTGCTACAATCAAGTTAGACAAGTACTGCCAATTCAGCCCTTTTCTTCTGGCTACCAATCAGTTGCAAACCTTTTCCAATTCTTTTGTAGCTGTTACTCACCAAGTAGAATAGTCAAATTCTGAAGTGGTTCCTTTGGACCGATCACGTTCATGGTTAAAAACAACATTACAGTGTTATTTCCTGAGATTTATGGCAGTTGCTCACACAGTATACAAAATAATTACGTACTGTCATAGGCATTTAAAAGTTTTTTGTAATTGTGATGACTTTCAAACTTTTCTTAACCTAATGAAATGTAATTTGGTGAACATTTGCAAGTATTTTACAGATACATTTCAGTAGGATCATTCCTGAAAAGCAGCCAAAACAGAGAATACCCAGTTTTAAGATACTGTATAGGGGTTCAGGTGGATTGCTGTACCTGAGCTTCCTATTCTTTCTGATAGACACAAATTCCATTTTAGACAATATTTCTCAGCAAAATGCAACTGACTCCAACTGGAATTCCCTATCCTGAATATGGCTGGGTTATAATAGAGTAAAATGAACAGGGAGATAAAGAGGCCACATTTCTCAGAAACAAAAGCTGTAAAGAAACTCAGCCAATTGTTCCTAGTTTTACAGTTTGCTTTTTTCTCATTTAATCAATTTAGAATAATTCAGTTGCCATCAGATTGTATTGCAACCATGGGAATCCAATTCACTTCAAAAAGATAGATTTTCTGCACACTTTTTAAAAATTATTTGATATTTTTTCTTAATCTCAGGAAACACTTGGATTAAATCATACATATAAAACCAACATTCTATCATTCACACTGTAAGGTGTACTTTGTATAATACAAATTTTGGTGTCAATTCTTTCCATAATTGGTTCTTTTTAATTAAAGAGTAAAAAGGAAAATGGTTTAAAATGCAATCATTATTTAAATAACACCACAGATGCAGAGACATCATCTTTTGTTTTGTATTTTTAGTAGCTGCCAGCATTCATTTCTGATCAGTTTATCAGCATGTAATTTAAATGCTCGTATCTTCCCAGACAAACTGTATGATTAGCCACTTAAATACTCTCATTTTCTTTTAAACAATTGCTATAAAGAACAACTCTTTGCTATATCAGCAAATGATTTGAACATGAATTATGCAATATGTGTGTTGCAGTTATAAATAATCAGAATGAACCAATGGGAATGTTTAAAATATATAATTGTATTGAAATAATGTTGAAACACACACACAGCATGTTAGTCATCATAACACTATTTTAGCAGAAAGAATGCCTGTGCACTGCAAACAGATAACTCATCCTTCTTTCTGTCCATTCCTCCCTCCAATGGACAAGGAGCAGGATGAAAGGAAGTTGAAAAAGACCCTGGAATAGTCATACATGAACCTAAGCTATAGTACCAAAGTAAAAGGTCATAAAACTATGTGATTGTTCTCAGAAGAATTAAATATCACAGTTTTATAAGTATCACAATATGCTTTCCGAAATATTTGCTACTTTCTGTCAGCCTTTGGCCATAAGCAGATTTGTGCATGTATGGATTTGTGTGAGCATGTGTGTGTGTTTTCCTGTTTTCTGGATTCTCCTGCAAAGTTAATTTTAACATCATCAACTCTGCAGTTATTTCCAGTTAATATTTAGAATATAGAGTATCTCATAGGCTATGTCTACAGCCGTGATTTTCCCACCCGAAATTTTTGACTGTTGCTAAAGTTTAGAATTGATAGGTTTAATTAGACAGTGCAATTCATTGTTACCATGTTGTGGTCACAACAGGGGACCATTTGTACTCTAATCACTACATTCTCTAATGTGCAAAAAACATTTTTTCTTCATACTTTCAACAATAGCCCTTATCGTGCAGCTACCTCAACTCTACAAGGTTTCTATTTTGGATAATTGTGAAAGCAAGTTCTTAACACAGAGACTTTTAATTATTAAGAATTTCTCTTCATCTAGCAGTACAATTTTCTATGTGTTTTTATTATTGAGAAGTTATTTTTCCAATGCAGGAAAAATTTGCACATTGCCTATTTGTCAGACTGAACAAAGGATGGAAGTTGATTTCAAAAGGGAACTTACTGGTCTCTGGTCAAAAAACTTTTAGCTTGGCCAGCTGATTTGTTTGTTTTTTTTTTACAGAGGCCTCTTGACTGGTGACAGCAGAACTGAACACTGCTAGAAACTTTTTGTCTTTTCTAAATAAATTTAAATTAAAATGATAAATGAAAACTCAAAGATTTTTTTTAACATCATGAAGACATTTCAAAGTTTGTGATGTGTCCCTTGAACTCAGAAAAGCAAAACCAAAATATTTTAGACAATATTCCTAAAAATAAAAGACATGGCAGTGAAATGAGAATCACAGCTGGGTCAGAGGCTAATGGGAATCACTCAGACATTAACATGATTGGGCTCTGAACCAATGAAGAAGCATCATTTTTAGTTGAATCAAAATAACCACTGGCAAAACTCTGTGTTCTATGTCAAATAACTAATAAAATGCCTGTTTTCTTGCCACCAGTCATAGCCTAGCTGAGATCAACTAAATTGTATTTAAATGATGCTTCTGATAACAATTATTTAACATTCTAAAGGTCTGAGAACATATGTGAAACCAATTGGCCAGAAAATGAAAATTGCAGCATGGCCAAAAGGTTTTATTGCCATTTCAAACCAGTGAACACAAAATGGTCTTCATAAAGTGGCAAAGCCCTTAGGAGGTGTTTAAGGAGGCTTTCCCACTACTTGGCAAAATGGGGGGGGAAAGAGCAAAAGTAAGAAAACAAACTGAACTGGCATAAGAGGAGCAAAATTTCCATGTCAATCTGCTGAAGCAATGGAGGGGATGAAAAATCTCAGGAGACCAAACCAAGCTTACTGTACCAGGGAAGAGAAAAACAGAGTACATTTTTGATAACATCTGTGGAGGAAGAAAAAGAGTATAGAAAAGCACAGAGCCCATGGAAACATAGACATTGTCACATCAACGGTGCCTGTACTTTAAAAATGTGCAGCAACTATGCTAGTGTTAGGCAGAGCCTGTTCAGAACCTAAAAGTGTTACAGAAGTGTGTCATTGCATCTGAGTTGATAAATACTGCTAGATTATGTCCAAATTACTTTCTCAATACAGTATTATTTTGTGGCTTTTTGGAGAATCTCTGATTACATACCACATAAAGCTATTAACTTTATTGCATTTGGCACTTTATGGTTTTCATTTCCACAAAGTCTTTCAGCATAAGGGATTGAGTAGCAGTTTAGGATTGTGGCTGAGATACCTCTCTCAAAAAAGCAGCCATATACAATTCACAGCTGATTCTAGGTTGCAAAGCAAGAATAAATGAAAGTAATACGAAAGATTCATTTCAGAAAGGAAGTGGAATTTCTGTAGACAGTTTGGCCTAGTATTGGAAAAGCAGGCAGTCTACTACTACTGACACAGCAGTAGTGTCTATTTACATCAGGCAGCAAATCCTTAAAATTACTGCACCTGGGAAGTCTATTCAATAGGAAGAGCATGGCTTCATTTAATATTATCCATCTCGGGGAAATTAAGGACGTGAATCAAGCTGATGAGGATCTGATTCAGTGCTGCTGAGAAATCTAGGTGTTTCTGTAGTAGTGCTTAAACAACTGTGTTATTCATCTGGAGAGAACTTTGTAGTGCAACTGGCTGACAAGTCATCCTAGCATGCAATACATTTCACCGAAGAAAGTTGTTTGCCCAAAGAGGAGAGTTGTTACAGAGCTTTCGTTAAGGTTGATGCAAAATCTTATGAAAGCTTTAGCCAAGCTTTCTCTTTATTTGATGGTAAAATGTTAAAATTCACACATCTACATAACCTCCTTATTGTAGCCCATGTTAAATATACCAAAATATTCATTCTATGTATTACTATGTGTGCTATTATGAAAACCTCACCTGTCTTATTCTCAGGAGTTTGAATAGGAACTCTATTACTAGAATTCCTAGGTTTACTATGAAAACTGGCAGCAGGTGAACTCTTTTGATGTTTTGCTAATTGTTAAACTATACCATCACTGATACTTAGCACCTTCTTTGGGGGATGGTAAGGTAAAATTCTGTGCTGCTGACGTAATTTCAGTCAGTAAACTAAAAGCGCTCAGCCAGTACAGCCCATTGAAGTTTCTGAAAAGTAACTCTTGCACTGAAAGAACAAGAAAACAACAGTCAAAACATAGCTTATTATTTATTCTTATTAATAATAATATTACTATTACTACTACTAAACAGATCAATGTAATCTACAGTTTGTAAAAAATGCAACCAACGAAAAAAACAACCCCCTCCATCCCCCAATTAAATCAAAATAAAAAAAAAAAAAAGAAAAAAAAAAGCCTACAAAACCAACACACATTAAAAACCCCAGAAAACATAGCTGGATGAAAGGGAGGAAAAGGATCATTGCCTCTCTTTTAAACCCAAAAGGGAAGTTTTTAAAGAAAAAATAACAAACCAGGTGGCACTCTATACACTTGCACACTTTGATTGAAGATCAGAGTCTTTGTGTTTAATTTCTTATTATTTGTCTTTCAGATGTAATATTATCTATGCTGGCATCTGTTTCATTTGACAACTTAATGTAGTCTCCATAGACCTACTTCGACAGTGCTTTGTTGTGATTTGACAGTGTGGGCGTCATCCCCACTGACATACACAGCCATTGCTGAGTCTGCATTTTGACATTTAAGTGGGCTCAGCTGTGAATAGAGATGGAAGATGTTTATTTGCATTCACATTCTATTTTGACATTGTATCATTTTGTTAGGTCCAAATTCTTCCCTAAGTAGGTTATTCCCAACCAGGGAGAAAACATTCTTTGTGTCTGATGTAAAATTCAATCTCTATTGGAGAAAATATAACCAACTTAACATTCCAAAAATAGTGAGCTTTAGTATGAGAAGAGAATTATTTTCTGGTAGGAGCAAGTTTCCTCTTAATATGAACAATGTGAAACACATTAAAATGATTAAAATGGACATGTGGGGTTTGATTCTTTTTTAACATTTGTGTATACCCAGAGAAGTCAGATGAAGTCAATGGCACTGTTAGAATTAAAAATAAATTATGATGTCAGAATCGGGGTGCATAATGCCAAAGGAGCATTTATTATTACACAGGAAATTATTATATCCCATTATCTAGTCTTACATATCTTTACACATAAATGTCATATATATTTTTAAAAGTGTATGTGTGCATCCACCTCTCCATATAGGTATACTATAATACAATGTGGGTTCACAAAAGACTTCATTAAGAATTATTCTTAATTCTTCTTTCTTCTGAGAAATGAGAGAAGCCATCAATACTCCACCTAAGAAGAGTTTATAGAAGCTTCATGCTACAAAAATACATGTGCATAGATTAATATTGGTAGTGAATGTTCCAAATACAACATCCAGAGACAAGACTCATAATGCACCTGTGTGTGTTAATTTCCACCAGACAGTTCCCTTTTCTTGTCTGCAAGCATAAAGTCCAAGTTTGTTTGTTTGGTGTACATGAAAATATAGTTTGTTAATATAAGGGAAGCTAAATACTTTAATTCAATAGTCCAAGGAAGAACAAAACATTTTTAACATAATAGATATAATGCATAATACATTTTTATCTATAAACTCAAGTATATTTTTATGTGGCGGGCATTTAGAATTAAAAATTATATCTTATGCACACCTTTGTATATTCTTTATGCTTTTCTAAAAATCTTAAGTCTGTATTATTTACTTCTCAGTGCTTTTCCAACTACTGAAACATTTGGGGTTGGAGGGCAGAAAGAGAGAAAGATAATGTAAAAATGACAGAGTAATTATCTCAAGAAGAAAATCTACCACAGTCCGTTATTATCGCCAATTTCTTTTGGATTTACTCAGCAAAATTTGACAGTTCAAATCACTGAAAGAAGTATTGAGAACTGAAGTACTAATTCTTCAACATTACGCATATTGGCATCAGTTTCTCCTGCCAGCAATTACTTTTCAGCACAGGCAAAGAATCACCACTGTAATTATGTGATGTATGGTTTAGCGAAAGCGATTTGACCTCCCTTCAAATTCTATCAGCTCAAAGTCCATGCAGAGCAGCAAGTAATCTTTCATGAAAGTGTTCTATGTAAATCAAAACCTATTGGATCTGTGTCTGGTATTAGCACTACAACAACATCTACTGTAAATACCTAGAGAATATAATAAACTATCTATTACTTCTGGAGGCTGAGACCAGGGGACCTTTTTATTTTCTGTGCTACTCTGTTGACAGAAAGTGGAAAGATGCCAGTAATAATCCCAATTCAACAGAGGAATTTTGCTACATGCAGAAATTATATTCCTAAAAAGATGAAGAGAGATCGATTTTCTCACCACCTTATGTGCTTTCTGTCCCTGACACGGGTTGTCTAGAATTGCAACTAGCAGTCTTCTGGGGCTTGGAGAGTATCCCCACAGGGAACTGAAGCAATATCCAATCAACACCAAATATTAAGTAAGTTGGTTCTAAATACTTCGTTCAGTTGTGATACCTAGCTATATCGGGGAAAAAATCCAAACCAATAAAACCCTAAACTTTCGGTGTGATTTGAAATATGTCTTCTGGATGTTGAAGGTCCTTAATGTAAAATACCAACAATATCAAACCTCAAAGAGAAAAAAACTGTTCTGTTTACTGTCTGTTGATCACTGACACTGATACAAGATAAGCTGTGTCATTTGCAAGAGTCAGATGCTAGAAAACTCATGACTACATTTTTTGTGAAGCAGACGAATCTTTAATTTTTGTTGTGGCTTACACAGGCTCTGGAGGAGCAAGTACAGGTTGCTGGCAGGGGGAGGTAGTGGATCATTCCACGAGGTTCCTCTTTGGCCACATGTGCACAACCAGCAGGTCTGTAAACCACTCTAGTCTACCTTAGTTTCACAAATGAGTCTTTGCAGACAATGCCTGCCACATGCAGAGTAAGAAGCAGAGATGAACTTCAAAACAGACCATGCTGTTACCTGAAGCAAAGCCTTAGAGCAGTAAGGTTTCTTATTTTTCCCATAGACATTGCCATAGCAGGAATTCACATTGCCCATGAGGCAATGTCTCTCACTCATAGTGTATTTCGTTACCTCTGGTTTGCTAAAGAAAATTTAAAAGACCAGCCAAAAGTGGTGGAAGAGTAAGAAAAGTGCCAATATATCTGAAACACTATATTGCCAATACGAACAGATTTTATTATGGAGAATACCTAGAACTTTGCACTTATGACAGTCAAAGGCTGCATAAACAAAAAGAGGTGATTTGAAGAACTTGTTGGGAACATCTAACAGTAGCACAATGCAGGTTTTCTAGAGGATAAAGGGAATTAGTTTCTTTTTAAGACTGAAGAGATTTGTGATAAGCAAAGTAACTTTAAAAAAGGAGTATCAAAATCTGAGATTGTTTTCTAAAGGAAGCAAGACTTAACTCTAATCTCTGGAGAAAAAGCCAGGAAGATGTTTCCAAAGTTTTAATAACCTTGCAACCACTGGCCCCTGTGGTTGTAACAGCCTGTTTGACGGACTGCAACAGAAAGGTGAAATCCTACTTCGGATACTGGGTCCTAAGAAATGCCAGATTGAACATAATGAAAATGAAATCCTGAACCACAGGAAGCCAGTGAAAGTCATGTCATTAGGTCCAGGATTTCATGGGTGTTCTCATCAACCACTTTATCTACCACCTTTACAGATATGTGCATCGCATACCCACATGTATTGTGTGACTGCTGCTTACAGACATTTTAAGCCACCAGCTGGATGTTAAAAGAAAACAGGTTGCGTACAGTAGGATTTCGGCTTGTTTGGCTATTTTGTTTTGTGTATAAGACAAATTTTAGGAATGCAAATGTCAGTGTTACTCATCAAAAAAATCATCTAAGCTAAATGGAACTTGATTTTTTTTTTTGGCTTGTGTTGCCTGATGTAGTTGCCTGGAGTAAGACGAAATTGTTTACTGCAATACCCTCCAATCCTATATCTTATTTTCCTAAGTTAATAAATCATTTGCAATTTGGAGTGAAAATATTAACATTGTTTTATGTAGCAACACCTTATTCCCTTAATACACTTTGTGATAGTTCTTTTCACCAGCTCTTGAAACTCCCAGTAACCCACAGTTGTTTCTGCAACAACCTTATGAAAGGTGTGAAACACGTAAGAAAAAAGAAAGTTCTGACCTAGCATCTCCCAGTGATGAGAGAGGACATTCTTCATCTAATTAAATGTATCCTCAGCACAAATGATGTAAACCAATTAATAATTTTTTCTCACTGACCATCTCCACTCTTTTTGCATGCTAAGGAGGCTTTGACATCCCCAAGTAATTAATTTTTCTGTTTTTGCCCCAAAGCTCATTTTTATTTCAACTTGCTATTGACCTCCACTTCTGATCATCATGACCCTGATGTCTTTATTCAAAATTAGTACTGAAAAAAAGGAGGACATAACAAGAAAAAGGGCTCATCAAGAAGACTAATTATTTAATATAATTACACAATATCAAAACTTATTATACAAGTGTAATGCATTAATTACATTATTCAGCAAATGAAGAAGCTATCTGTGTTAGGTCCAGCACTTCTGTTACAGGGTCTAAAGGTACAAAATATAGCCCATGTATTTTAAGGACTGATTCTGCTTGAATTTGTGTGTACAGAGCACTTCTAGAGATCTCGGCTTAGAAATCACACCTAATGTTTCAAATTAATCTACATCAGTAAAACCACATGCAGTTACACCATGTCTGAATACACACACAGTTTCCCCAAAATGGTTTCTTACAATAAAACCATAAATTATTTAACCTGGGAAATAAATTATCCGATTCGCTGCATACTCAGTTACAAAGTAGAATGTAGGTTCATTCTTATTTGTATATAAATAGAGGTGATGCATGCCCATTTCTCCACTGGGACTGAGAAAGACATACTGAAAAAAACTTTTCCTGGCTAAGGGGCTACCTGCACTTTATCAGTGCCTTCACTCTGTGCTTTTCCTTTTTTGCGTTTTTTTTTTTTTTTCTGCTACATGGTCTCCTGTTAGGGGGTTCTCCTTGCCTACTGATTATTTATCACATGTGGCTGGAGGTGGCACCAGAGTTTCTTTCCTTTGAGAGTCAGTAACTGGAGATATTCAGCAACAAAAGAGCCTTCTTTGAACCAAAGCATTGTTTATTTAAGCACTGAGAACAAAGTATAAACTGGAAAAAAAGGCATTTCAAAACAACCAGCAGTGTAAACATATGTCTATTTTACATAAACTCCTCTAGAAGATGTTGCAGTCCGCTCAGCATGCCTGTTTTGTTTGGACACCCTCAGGAGATCATTGAACATCAGTCCCGTTTCCTGCTTCTCAACAACCATTACTGAACTCTAGAGACTGCTCTTTTTAAAACCGCTACAGCCCTGAAGATTTCTGCGTTTCCAGTGCTAGCTTGTACAAATATTTATTCTCAGCAACCTTCAAGCATTTGGAAAAAAGTAACTTAAACGGAGTTTTGAGCCTCTCTGTTTTGTTTTTATTATTACTTTCTCTTCCTTGCCCTTTGTTACACACTTAGGAAATAATTAAGACAGCTAATTTTGGGCATACTAGTGACACAGGCATACAGTGACCTAGTCAAGGTTATTCCTAAATATAGTACAAACTCTAAATCAGCCTCTCTTCTATCTATTTTATAGATCTGAGTTTATTTTTTTAAATGGAAAAGATATGTGCTGCTAATTAAAAAAAAATAAAAATAAAAAAATTGACCAGCAATTTTTTACTGAGGGCTAGAGCCGTAAAGTAACTTACATGCTTCCCAGCTACTCCACAGCTGCCTGAGACCAGCAACCAGGCACCGCTGAGATTCTACAAGTGATGTGCAGTTGTCTAACGTTTGACTGATCTGTGTTTATGCTCCCTTTACGGTAATGGCAACCAAGCAACACTTTCTGGAGGGTTTAGAAAACAATTTACTTGCTTTCTGCGTATGTGAGCTCAGATCTCACCTTTGGTATTGTGCCGTTCAGTCCCACCAGAGCTTGATAGGCCTTGGGAAAATCTTTTTGAGTCTCATCTCCCCACTGCACAGTGCAAGAATAACATATATTCTATCAGCAAGCCCAGCACCACAACAAGTGGGAATAGGGAACACACACCCAAATCCACAACAGGCACTATAGCCTTTGGTGGAGATGGCTGTCCCCAGCCTTGTGCAGACACACATACAGCAACTTGGGCTGCATGTGAAAAGCAACATGTAGGAAAGAACAAGAAAGCCAAGGCACCACAGCTGGCCTGTGATCTCGTTCTGAGGTAAGTGATGAGGATTTGCTGCATGGTGCTGTGTGGTGCAACCCTCCTTTTTGCACCGAGTATGTTTTGTGATGCACAGCAAGTTCAGTACATAAACAGTGATAAGACGAGCAGCAGTGGCTTTAAATTGGAGAAATGCAGATTTAGATTGGGTATTAGAAACAAATTCTTCTCTATAATGGTGGTAGAACACTGGAACAAGTTGCCCAGGGAGATGGTTGAGGCCCCTTCCCTGGAGATATTCAAGGCGAGGCTCAACGAGGCCCTGGGCACCCTGGTCGAGTTGGGGGTGTCCCTGCAACTGCGGGGAGGTCAGACTAGATGACCTTTAGAGGTCCCTTCCAGCCTGGATGATTCTATGATTCTATGTGCCAGAGCTATGGTGCATTCATGTGCCTGCAAAGTACCCCTGAGGGGATATCCCTGGCTATCCCCAAACTCAGAAAGACAGGTACGTGGTTCAATCAGGGCTTAGTGGCAAAAGGAGTATGTGGCATGGCCATTTTTCTGTTTCAGACAACTAGCAATTAAATATTATCATCTTGTTAGGTTTAATTTGATAATGAATCCCCTCCCCTGTTCTTGTCTGGTACAACCTCTGCTACCCTGTTTGCGCAACACACACACACACGCCCACAGGTCTACCCTAAAATTTTCTCCTGGGATCCCCACAAGTTAAAAAATAATTACAGTCCACTTAAGGCAGATGTATCAGACCCCTTAGGGTGTTTTCAGCAGCATAAAGCACCTCTTTTAAGAAAACTGACTCTCATCTCTATTGTCAAGCTGAGGAAACATTTCCTAGACCTTGCTGACTCCATTGGCTATGTTCATAAGGGAGCACAGAATTCACTCGTAGGCACCACTCCTGTAGATAAAGTTAAAATCCCAGTACGCCTAAGTTCTTCTTGTGCTAATATCATCTAAACTTACTCACTGGGTGAGCATCTGTAAAACCACTTGCAATCTTCATTACATGTGTTGCTCTTGGAATTTGTTTTCAGCCACAGATTTTATCACCTGTAGTTTTATTCATTACATACTGAAGGTAAAGATATTCACTAGATCTTAGGATAACTATTTTAAAAATGAAAATGCTTTTCTTCATGACATAATTACACAAGAAGTCCATCACATAGCTAGTTCATTATATATAATAAATTATTATATAATTACATGTAATTATATACATTATTATTTTTCGTATTTCATACATTTTTGTTAGCTATTGTATGGAACTAACATAGGTCTACCAGCTTATTAAGGAGAACTTGATTAAAAGTCTTACAGTTTTAACAACTAGCTTATTCATGTGAGCTTTTTCACGAAACTATATTGAATTATAGTAATTAAGTCAACATTCTACTATTGCTTACTGAATCTTCTATAAATTTTCCACTTTCTTTTTGACGTGACATTTAGGTCAAACAAACAAGCCTCCAATCACTCAACTCAACCCCTTTAACCTATTTTTTTTTTATATATTAATACCACATTGACATTCTTTCATTTATCTGAAATTTCTCAGCACTTCAAGAATTATTAGCAATTATTATAGAAGACTGCAGTTCCCCTCAGTTAACTCTTTTAATGTTTTTCTTTAGTGCAAATCACTATGCTGGATGAAAAATAGTTATATCCTTAACAGATGTTGATTTATACATCCTTCGGTTACTAATAGAGCAGAAAGTAGTTCATCATCTTCCTGTAATGTGTTCCATATCCATGCAAACAGAAAATAGAAAAAAAAATCAAATATTTTTGTCTTTTTATGTTGCTAATGGTCTTATACTTCCATCTGGAAGTGGACATTCACTATTTCTTTGACAATTTTAACTCCTGAAGGACTTCTAAAATCCTTCCTCTTGGCCCAAGATACACCTAAGAGTGAAGATTCTTTATGGTTTTGGTTGTTTGGGGCTTTTTTAATGGATTTCAACTTTTTTTGGCTTTCCCCTAGTAAAGAGTGGCTAGAACCAGTCTTTATCATTGACCCGTGAGGCTGTTGTGCCTTCTATTTGTTGTTGCCTATCATTCTCCCTCTCTCAGGCTCTAGGGCAGCCTTACCACAGCTCCCATGACTCAGTATGATCATTCAACTCCATGGATGTAGTTAATTTGCAAATGAAATGTTAATTTGCAGTTCAGCAAATGAAGAAAATACACCATGTTATACGTAGTATAGACAAGAGTGGCCATAGTTTAAAACAACCTGTGATTTGTAACATCTGAGAGTCACTGCAGGATTTCAAACAAATTAAAACTAAGGTCAAGCAGGTACCAAACTATGTATCCAGCCTGCTATTAATTATTTATTTCCAATACAGCACAAAGAGAAATTTAGAATTTTATAAAAAGTATGCTTTTCTTCTGAGTAAAAAAAAAAAAAATGCAGTGCAAAACTCAGTACCTAAACTTCATCTTGTCCTAGATATTTAATTTTCCCCTTTTAACAATCTGAAACTCTGCATACTGCAAATAATAGCAGGGCACTTTGCATCGCTGTCTCAGGTAAGGTGATGCATTGGTTAATTAAGACTTCGCAGTCAGGCAACAGCAACAGTTGAGTTTATGAAATGCCCATATAAATACAATTTATGTGAGTTCAATGACTCTTTGCAGAATAATTTTCAAGCCTACCTATGACTTCTACCAGCTGCTATTCTCAGAATATGTCAATATTTAAATGTAAGATCATTGAGAATTCGACTTGGTAGCCCAGCTTTTATGCACACTTTATTTAGCTCCTTATAACTGTTGTGTGTTCCAACATAATCTGAACGAATTGTTTTTCAGTGACCTTTGTCAGCTTGTTCTGACTGAAACTGTGCCTCCTGGGAGTGATCAAGCATGTCACTGAATGCCCCCCAGTCAGTCTGATAAAAAGCTATTTGTTAAGTGCTAAAACCTCTTTCATACCTTGTCTCCAAGGCCAAGAATAGAGAAGGAAAAATAAAAAGATCCTAATGCAAAATTAGCAGCTATGTAGAATTCCTATCAAGATGGGGAAAGAAAGACATTGATTGAGACACATCTCCAGTTCATTAGCATTGTTTGTCTTTGAGAAAGTTCTTGTTGGTCTGACAGATGAAGAGACATCACTGAATGAAGAGAAAATAGAGATAACTGTGGTAAAAATAGAAAAAAATAATGAAGGGCATGCTGTTAAAACTAATTACATTAAGATTGATATCACTTAGCAGAAGAATGTTACCTCATCTCCCAAAAATGCATCATTGCTCATACACCACGAGCTTCCCGGGTTTTACACAAAATTAATAAAAGTTACGCAAATGTTTGATTTCAGTGTTCCACATTTTGGTAATGAAAATAGATTAGCAATTTTGGGGTTGGGCAACTCATTCTGTACATGAGTAATATTATGCAGCCTCTAAAACAAGCTCTCCATAAGAAGATCCATTTTCAGTGAATCTGCACTCATGTTTTTGAACTTTTACAGACCCAAGCCTAGGTAAAAAGGAGAAATGAATATTCAGTCTTTAAACTTGTTGGTCTCTAGGGACTGTGGCTACATAACCAATACATAATGAATAAACAAGACCGGCAGCAGTTCCCATTAAAAACCTGTCCGTAGTTATAGCCTGTTTACTTTGGCTTATTGCTTATCCAAATTTCAATTTGCTAGGCTGTTATTCCACATGCAAAGTGAAATAAGGTTATCTTTGTTAGGATGTTTTTTTCTGGTCTTGGAAGCAGCCATTATGTTACAATTATTTCCAAGATCAAAGCTGGGGCAAGGGAACAGTTTTATCCCTGATGGGCAATCCTGTGGCTTCTAAAGTAAGTTCACTGAGTAGTCCAGTTCTTTGAAGCACAGTCTTGACCCATGACAGGCATTTATGTCAGGGATACATAGCCTTTTGTGGTTCTGAGATTAGCATGCCCAAATTAGGCCTTTTTGCAAATGTAGATTTTAGGAACCTGCCGATCACACCGCTTTGTCACAAATGTTAATATATGGATCCTGCACAATTTTGAGGCAGCAGTAATTTAAGATTTATTAACACAGGATTAGGTTGCATGATTTTTTAACAATACTTAATCATCAGCCAATTATCAGTGATTTAACAAAACTTGCTATAATCAACACAGTGACTTAGTAATAAGAGTCAAAAATGGCAAAGTTCACTCAAGATTTACAACAGAATTTCCTAAATTAAATCACACAGAAGAACATACACGCATGGACACATACACACAAATATAGAGCTTAATCTATATAATCAAGATTTTTCTGCAAAGAAGTAATTTATTGGTACCAAACAATCTTTGAACCTCACAACATCTATTTGTAATAAATTACTTACTATTCTTTCTCATTTGTCAGCAGACTAATTCTCTTTCTCTTTGTCAGCAGACTATCTTTGAACTGTTATCCTTCATCTGCATCTATTAGCAGGTGATCTTTGAAATTCTTGTGAAATGTACCCTAAGAGGCATCCCAACTGTTTGTGGTATGATAGCCTATGGGGTTTTCTCATCAGCTGCTATCCAGCCCCCCTGAGAGCAGCAAAAGTTCATGGCTTATCTGAGCATAATGGCTGATATTTATCTAAACACATGCTAAATATACCATTCTTCCCCTGCATGATGGAAGAAGACTTGACTGTAATTTTCTCTAAGGTACCATCAAGATATGACAATAAATAAAAGAATAAAGAATAAATTTATAAATCAATTTTTGGTGAGCAAAAAGTCTGGCAGACTAAAAATCTTAGGCAAACACTTCTACACAAGCAATAAGTGAAATCTGCCATTTAGATACAGATTTCCAAGTCTATGCATGAAAAATACTATTATTCTTCTGGCAATCTAAAGCATAGCAAAGATAATCAATGCTTAAAACAAAAACAAAAACACAATACCTGGGGCTCAAAGAACGCAAGAAGAAAATCTGAAAGTATCATTCTCCAAGCACTTTGCCGACACTGCAAATTAGAAATGCATGCACTTTCACCAGCCAGAAAACAGTTTAATTATGAGAGCTGAACACAAAATCTCCCATTGGCACAGATTGGCTTTGAAGTGTTATCACATAAGCGAGGATTTTGAAAATACCCTTGACCAGTTTTGTTGAAAATACATCACACTTCTATTTGTGTCAGCCTTAACCATGTATCATGTCACTCCTTTTCATAACATTAGAGAAACTGATCACAGTTCCAGAGTATTAAACTAATCATGCATATTTTATGCAAACATTAACCTTTAGTGTTAATCCAACAGCATTAAACCAAACCTATAATGAACCATAAAGGTGGTTTATAACATACTGTGGTTGCCTTTTATGAGTATTTTCATTTCTCTCACCATAGTGTTTTAGATCTTAGAAAGAAATAGTACCCAGATTTTTACAGTGGAACTTCACATAAATAATACTTGGCCCCTTTCTGAAACACCTGAATTATTATTTTACCTGTAAGCAAAACAGATGAACTTTCAGAATAATTGATTCCAAAAACTTTAGTACCTCATAAAAATGAACATTGTTAAACTCCTTCCTGTGAGCTTTTTACATAGGCAAATTTTTTGTTTAATTGAATGTTTAATCTGTCGTTGCAGTTCACTGTAATAAGAAAACAGTTGTTCCTGTACAGAACCTTTCGTGTTATACATCCCAAAGCATTTCACAAGATATGCATAACTAGTATCAGTTATGAAAGAGATAAATTAGATGCATAAAACAGAAACATGAAACTAAACTAAAAGTGTCATGAAATGTTGCAATAATATGATGGGACTGATCAAACTGTAAGAACTGTGGTTATCTAAGAAGCAAAATAATAGTGCAATTTTATATCTGTATCAAGCACCTAAACCATCATTTGACCTATAGATTTATAGTGGAAAACACTAATAGAGAAACAATATGCCTGTTATATTATATTTAAAACCAGCACAATACTTGTAAACAATTGCATCAATGGAAAGGGTACAATAATATTGATATCTGAACTCATTCTTCTTAGGCAGTAACATGGCTCTCAGCTGTGTAATGTTGTAAAGAGCTCACAGTTATTTGCAAAAAATTTCTATACTCCTGAGATGAACTATTCTGAACTTACAAATGGGAAAAGGAGGAAGACATGCAATGTCAATATTTTTCAGGGTCAGACAGAAAGTCTACAACCTAAAAATTGTGTGTAAATCTCTGAATAGGCAAGCCTTCTTTTATTCTGTGAGTTTCCACTCTGAAATTCATAGGAAGCATTTGAGAATGGTGAGAATGGGTAAGAGATTTTAAAACATAAAAAGCTCTGCACCCTTCTCCCAAAAAAAATATCTTGAATCTTACTAGTAACTTCATTGTCTTCAAGGTTGATTTTGGCTCACTACCATTAAAAGACATAAACATACGTCCCTAAAATTTCAGTTAATAGAAGAAAAATCCACAGTCAAAGAATCCTTTCTATTATTTCTTTTGAAACACATCAGAGCAGTATTTGAAGAGCAGACCATTTATCAGTCATCTCAAATACTGTAAGACCTCCACACTTCCATACATACCAAACTGAAAATACCCAACTCACTGTTAAGGTAGTCAAACTGTCATTGCAGGGAACTGATTTTCCTCTAAATACTGACAAAGCTGAGATATGTGATGCTTCATTTATATTCAATAAAATGTCTCTTTTACCCACAAGTGTTGTGTTAACAAGTCTCTTCAAATGTTTTCTTTTCTTATCTCATTCATAATTGTTAGCTTCCCTCAAGACTCCCTCTGGCAATTGATGGCTACATGCAATTTGTTGTTTAGAAGACCAATATTTTATTTAAAAACACTGAAAAAGTTCCTAGGTAAAAAGGATTACAGTTGTGGTGAAATGAAGCAGCATGTCAAGCATTTCTTAGCATCTTACTTTCTCAGCTGACCAATATATAAATAAATATTATGTCTCCAGGTTAAGGAAACCTCCTGGTGTAAGCCAAGAAGAGGAAAAAGACAAATCAGGGAGCAACTGGATTAAGGATCTTCATGCAGGACTGTAGCAAAGACAAGAGGAGGCAAGTTTTTTTTCTGATGGGGACTTCTTTCCTTTCATTGCATGGTTTATTACCCCATGAGGAAACTTTAAGTTGTTAATATGCTTAGCCTATTGGTAAGTGAAAAGAAATGCATCCTATCATTGTGCCTGGGCAATACACAGTATTGCAGTGGGAGTAGAGGGGAAAAAAATGTGACTGGGTAACTCAATTTGATTGTTCATTGTATATAGTTTCACCACTCAAATTTGCATAAAACAACCATTCAAGTACAGTCACCCCTTATCACTTCTTTTGAAGGAATCAGAAATGTTCAAGCAGTCAAGTATTTATAAGAAGACTGTTGAAAAATCAGTAAGAGAATGTATGGTAAGTTATTGTTAAATGGTACCCAATGGGAAATAATATCCAATTCTCAGATAAAAGAGATTCAAGAGAAAGGCATGTCTGATGACAAACTTCATGTATAGTTTGCATGAATTTCTGCCTACCTGGAGAATCTTAGGTAGGATCTTATTGAAGTTTAGCCAAACCACTATATAGCAGCATTTTTTATCTTCAAAGTCTTCATGCATGGGGAGCTTTTGGGGCTGTTCAGGAATTGGGGCCAATGACTAGCTGCAGGAAAAGGGTTTTTTTCTCTGCAGACTGCAGCTTGTGCTTTGGACTTCTAAGTGCTTTACTTAAAAGAAGTAAAGTGCTTTACTTTTACGTTCGTTGTTCTTCAACTTCTACCTGCAGACCTGCCCCAGTTCCTTTGGTCCTTAAATCTACTGAAATCCTCCTCTGGTCTTTGCCGTATTTGTGCATGTCAGCTTCTGTGCCATTTCAGTTTCCTCACTTCTTTGGAGATATCCTTACCCTATTGTAAGCTGCTTTCCTGAACTTAATAATAAATTATAAAACTAGTGAAAGAAGTTGAGTTTAGGGATGAATTACTGGTTTGAACAGAATTATATTCATTATGAGACTGTCAAAGTAAATGAGGTCTTTGAGTAACAGAAGATTTTAAATAATATTAGACATTATCAGGTAACTTGCTGACACCTTAAATTAGAAGTTTGGAATATCCATAATGTAAATCAGGTAAAGTGCTTTAGCTTTTGTGTTCCTCAAAGGTGAGATGAGACTGTATGAAGATTGAAACTGAAACTTTTTGTTTGAACCACAGGTACTGAATTTCTCATAGATATCAAGGTGAAGTAAGCTTAAGGTGAAAATTTAATATTAATTATTCTAAAGTTATTAGATATTAGATTATTTCCTGTGAAATCAAGTTATTAATTCTCAGTACCACTTAATTTGTTAGTCATTAATGTTTTCTATTCATTAATTTATGAAGATAGAAGCAGTTAATCTGATGGTCTAGAAAGCTAGAAGCAACAATTAGGAATCAGATGAATTTTGGCACAGTGTTTTTGGACTGCTGTGCACATGGCATTTGGGCCACTGAAGGCAAAACAAATAATCATAGCAATAACATGTTCTCCACAGGAGGTGATGAAGGTCTCAGTCAGGACTTTCTACAGAAGCATAAAGACGCAAAGTCAAAGTGCAACCAGGAATTCTTGAGAACAAAAGAATTGTATAAGCTAAAAGACAGTCACCTTATGTCCCTTCAGATGAAGAGGAGTGTTTTGCTCATACTGTGAAATGAACACTTTTATTGGAGATATTTAATATCTGTATGCTTAGGGCATTGTAACAAATATAGAACACTTAAATACACAGAAGTTCATGAAAGGAAAGAGATTGAACTCTGTCAAACTTGCTTGTAATCAGAGGTAAGATGGAAGGAGGATTTCCTTCAAACATAAAAGTCTGGGGTCCCTCTACATTCATTGAAGATTAAATGTGAGTCACTTTATCACAAAGTTTAAAATCAGTATTTAATAATTAATTGCATTCCAGTAAATTCCTGTTTCTCTCAACTGGCCACAGACATTTTCACTGTAAGTCTCTAAAGACTAGTAAAATGAGGACCATCCATAGTAAAATGAGGACCATCCATAGCTTTCTTATATACACACGCATAAGAAAATTAAAGAATCTGAAATACAATTAATGTTTTAAGGCCACAAGGTCAAGGCAAACATAGCCCATTAACATTAATATATACATTGTTCTGTAACACTTAATAACCTGTCTTGCTCTCATTATGAATTTTCTATGTCGGTGAACTGGCAATAAACCAAGTTGAAATTTTAGAATTTGTGTATTCATTGCAAACACTCGTCTCTATGAGCACGGCGTGTTACATTTCAACCTTCAGCATTTGAACATTTGAAAGGCAATTACAGGCAGGAAACTGGGGATTTCAATAGCAGACTAGACTACTAATCAGCTCTTACTTTGAGACCTGAAGCCTTTTCCTTGATGGTTTTATTTCATTCAGAAATCTGCTGTAAGATGTCCAAACAGGTGAATCATGACTTTTTAAATTATTTCTGATATTGTCATCTGCTTACTGAATCACTAAATTTTGCATTTTTCAGGGGTTTACAATCCTCTTAAACTTACCTAATTGAGAAAGTACTATCAACTATAATTTCACAATCTCCTCTTGGAAATCATAGCTAATTAAATTAAATTAAATAACAGCTTGCCTTCTGTGTAAGTAAAGCTTCATTTTTTTCCTACCTGTATGACTCCAAGAATGCAGCCCTGAGCTGGGGACCTGTTGTGATGAACATTGTATGAATAAAGAACAAATAGGTGACTCTTTCTCCCAGAACTTGCAATCTTAATATAAGAGTTCATACAAGAGTATTGGTAAGAGAGAAGAATGAGGATAGAATATTAATCAAATGATTGGTAGTGGTCATAACATACATGTTAAGAATGATTTTGCAGGATGAGGAAGACTCAATTTTGTAAATGGTAAAGGAAATCTCCTCCCTAGATTTAGGAGACATCATCAATGAACAACACAAGAAAATGGAGAATATTATTTCAAAAATTTATCACAGTTGTTAAAGGCAGTTGGCACCATAGTCCATCCAAATAACAGAGAAATTATGGGTGGAGTAGAAACAAAAAGGACCATTACTTGGGCTTAATGAGACAGAAAGTCGAGCCAGTGCAAGGAGGAAACAGAACAGTCTACAGGAACAAAATTCACTGTAAAAACCTGAATTGGTATTACTGGGCAAGTCCAAATTTGTTAATCCCAAAAGAAGAAGGGTTTACAGTAACATAGGCAAGGATAAAAGCCTGAAGGGATTGTTTTACCCTAAGCCTTTATTCAAATGCTATGATGAAGGAATTGACAAGTTTAAGAGACAACCTGAGAAATTAAACAAGCTAGGGGATTGTGTGCAAGGGATGTACATGTGAGCAATCATCAGAATGGTGATGCTGCCTACAGAAGTTGACAAAGTATGCGAGAGAAGCTTGATGGGAATCTTTAAGTAGGGACAGTAAGGCCTACACTTAACTATACTGATCAGGAGCCAAGGGCAAGATAATCCCATGATTAGTCAGAGGACAGTTTAAATATAAGAAAATAGGACTTGAAGGGTGGTGTAGGTCTGTGGATCTTATCCTAGAGATGGCAGTTGATTACTAAAACTTTCTATCTATCAGTCTCTATTTCACAAGAAATTTTTACTTTCCATTTGTTCACTACTCTTGCTCTTTAAAGCTTCCAGTCTGGATTTTATTTGAATATCTAAATAAATTAATCTTCTTCATGTGTGAGGAGGTCCTTGTTATACAGGAGAAACAATCTTAAAGTATGTTGAGAAACACTTGTTCAACTTGGCTTATGGCACAGCATGGCTTGCATATCCTGCAATAATTAGCTGAGGCAGCCTGACTGTTTAACAGGAATTGCTATCCAACTGCTCATGAATGATATGCAGATCAGGAATTAACTGAAAAAATTATTCAGCAAATAATTTCAAATAATGCTAAATGAAAGAAAAGGGTAAACTGTTTGCAGGCAATTTGCAAAAAGAAAGGCAAGCAAAATTCAAGGAATAAATTATTCATCCATTTCTGGCAGACTAGGTCTACATTAATCCTCTTCCCACCCCACCCCCCCTTACTGTTTTTCATTACATAGAGTGATTTTCCAGGGTTTCAAAAAAAGAAAAGGTTTGATTATGTTTGTGTGATTTAGACATATAAGGGAAACTTGAACCAATAAGCAGTTCATGGTTCCTCCTTGTAGCATTAGGGACCACTCTTCTTTGCAGAGAAATCACTTTCCCAGCTCAGGTAAAAATGGTTTGAGCAGTAGGGTCCTTGCTGGGGTAGCATTGCCTTCCTGTGTGGGAGCACCCAGCCAAAATAGTTTCAGAGCACAATAAGCAAGATGCAGGGGGTTGACATTTGACTCAGCGTCATCTTCGCCTTGCCTTGACTATGCTGAGATAACCTGGGGGGAGCTGAAAAAACGGCTCAGCTTGGGGTTGTCTCAAGATTGCATTACGATAAGAACCTAAAGCAAATGGAACCTTAACAAAAGGAATGCCCTGAGTCCCATCCCACCACTATTCCCCTGACGCTCAGTACTAGGCATCACAAAATTAGCATCAGAAATTTAGGAGCTATTGCACCACCACCGACAAATATTCCAGATAGGATAATCCACTCAGGCATGATCCTGGCCCCCCCCCACTGAGTCAGGAAATATAAACCATAAGGTTTGGGGGGGGAAATGGGGAATCCTCCAACAATACAGCTGGCCTGTAGGAGATTTGTCCCCTCCTTGTCCAGGACGCTGTACAGGGTAAATTCCCATGGTTTGAGTGACCTTACCTGAGAGAGAAGGTGAGTGATTAAGAAACATACATATTGTATATGGCATGCTACTAAAGTTGTAATTGGTGCACTCTTTTAAGATATTAATATCTAGCATGCTTGTGGTTTGTGTTGTTACTTTTCAGGATCATTTGTAGGTTGTAATAGTGTATTTTGCCAATTGTTTTGAAATTGCAATAGTGCATTCGCCATGGTACACATTGGACTTCCAATGGTGGCATGTTGGACCTGTGAGTGAAGTCCAAATAGTTAATTTGAAACTCTCAGTGAAGTCCTTTTCCCTTTTCACCACACTTCCTCACCCCAGAGATGAGTGGATGGATCCCCAGACAGTGGAGCAGAATGGATTTTAAAGAAAATGAAGAAAGCAAGTATAAATTTCTACTCTTTCAGTCACACTTTACACAGGAAATTCGGTTTCAAATATTTTTTTTTTTTTCCCCAAAGGTACAGTGTTTGGGTGACTTATCTAATAAATGAAGTTGCTGTTATATCATAAGTGTCTTGTGTATTTACTGTCCTAAAATGTGCCTTGACACTATTTTATTGAGCATAGGATAGGATGATGACACAGGGCATAACTGGGAGCTTTTGTGATAGTATAGAACAATTGTCAGCTAGTCTTTTTTTCCAAGAAATATTTTGTTCCTCCAATTTTTCAATCAAGACACACTTTTTAGAAACCTCATAGTGAATTAAAATCTACTCTTTAGAAAGAGTTTTTGGACTGATTTGTTGATCAGCATTATTTACCCAGACAGCTTAAAATTAAGTGAAAGCACCTTATTTTCATTGATTATTTTCTAAGAATTAACTGAAATTCAGCAGCAAGTTGCCCAATTTCTTGGCTTATATGTTCAAATTGTATTTGGATTCTGATTCTTCTTCCCATACAAATAAATAGATCAACTACTTTGCAAGGACACATTTGAGACTGCAAAGCAACCTTATCCTATCACATATTTCCATATAATTAAAAGAGACTTTTATTTTTCTTTTTACTATCCAAACAAAAATATCTCTCAGTCAATTGTTTTTTTTTCCCTTATGTTCATACCAAAAGTAATTCTTCAGATGTAGTTGGAGTCTCTTTGTTTTTCATGCATGTTTCTTCCTTTATACCATGTTCAACACACAGAGCAATCAAAAGCCATCACTGCCACTCTCCCTGCAGTCTGCAAGAGATGTATAAGAATTTTGCTTCAGCCATAATGAATTTGCCTGTATGTACACAAACTAAGTTTCTATAAACTCAGAGTAACACAGAGCCATGTAGACATATTATTTCTTTACATAATGATTGGTCAAAAATGCATAATAAATGTTTTTTTTTTGCTTTGTCCCCTCTTCCTCTTTTTAAAATACAGTATTTTGGAACTGAATAAATCGGAAGGCAAAGAACTACACTATTAGTGATATGAATAGATCTACCTAAAATTTTGCCCTCAAAATACTCTAGACTTAATAGATTATGATTCATTGGTCACTGTGTAAATGGAAATGAAACCATCAGAAATATTCCTGTTTGCCAGTATTTTCTATTCAAGAAAGCAATTTTATTAGAATTAATAAAGTTCACACTCAGGAATTTAGGGTGCAAGGCCATGCAAAAGCAAGGCAAATGTAAAATCACCAATAAAATGAAATTTCAGTGATAAAATATTATTATATTGAAGAAAAGAAAGGTAAGAGAGTTTGGGGAACTGTTGCTCCTACAGCAGATGTAATACTGACCCAGTAGTTTGTGTCTGCTTGATCCAGAACAAAGCAATATAGTTGTATCTACTTTGGCACAGAAGTAAAATACCTACATCCAAGCCAAATTATAGTAGGATTTACAAACTTTATATCTCTGCTTAACTGAAGTGCAACATCACATAAAAGCAGCTAGAATGTCTCTGAATCAGGTTTGGTGACACTTTGGATTCAGCAACGCTGTGTAGAAAGGCAAATAGAAGTTCTATGCATCAATAGTCCAACTTCTGTCAATAGTCCAAGTTCTATCTGCAACTGAGGTAACCTTTCCATGAATAATTGAAGACCAGCTCTGTCTGAATTTCAGGTTCCAATATGAAATGGCAACACGTTTGATATGCAAAGTCACAAACCAGACACTAAATTTTACACACTCTGCTATACAAGTTCTCTGTGTTCAGGTACATGTGTAGGTTAGTGGACAATCTCAGAGCAAAATTATTTGCTTCCACTTTTCAAAACAGGCAGAGGGGCCTTGCAAGCAGTGAACTACAATGAACTGCACTGCAGAGCTGTATCTTTGCAAAACAGACAATGTTCAGTCAGAAAAACAGGGTTCCTGCCAAAGTGATTTTGGAAACACTCTTCTTAAATTACCTGCAATCCAAAACATAGTGCTTAGTGCAGACAAATTTGTTTTGTGGGTCCTTTCTACTCCTGGTGCAGCTCTGGCACAGCCTAGGAGGTATGCCAGTGGTCCTACTGCTTCACTACAGGTGATGATTGCATGCTTGCTGCAGAAGAGCTGCTTGAGTCAGCCCAAAAGTCATCCCTTCCCACAGCTGCTTATTCCTCCCCTCTTGCTGCAAGTTCTGCCCTGTGTTAGCAGAACTGAATTAGCACTAAACCGAAATGGGGACATTTTCACCTGTCAGATTCCTGCTATAACTCTAGGCTTGTGGCCACACAAAACACTTGTGCCACCCCAATGGATGATGCAGTTTAGGTCATGACAACTGAAGTTACCAGGGGAAACCAGGCTTTCTCAATATGGCACTCACACAGAAAATGTTACATAGTCATAGCCATGAAGGGGATTGTTCTTTACCAAGCAAGTTGTCTCCATTGGATTTGTGAGTGAACCATTCTTCTCTTCCTGGCAAGTAAAGCCTCATAGTATGCAAAAATTCCTCTCTATTACTAGGAAGCTAAATTGAGTATTATAAGGGATAATGTGCAACAGACATCTTAAGAATTATACCCTTCTCATTTTTATGGTGATGTGACAGACACATTCCGGGGATGTGATTAACAATGTCCTTTTACCATTTGATAAACAAAAAGTTGAAATGTGAGATTTATAAAAAGGAAATATTGTCGTTAAGGTCAAAATTTTCTTGACCTGAGACTTTTTTTTTATGAAAAAAGAATAAACCAAAAAATAGAGAAAAATTTCTTTTCTCGTGACTGTAAACCCAATTTCCATCAGATTTCAAACCAAAATGTCTCTTTCTGTCAATTGCCTTTTCTTCTCAAGTTCACACCAAAAATCACTCTTTGGGTGTGGTTGGACTATCTTTGGATTTCCTGCATGTTTCTTCCCTTATACCATGCTCAAGGCACAGCAGCAATCAAAAGCCATCACTGCCACTCTCTCTGCAGTCACACCACAGCAACGCTGACAGAGTAGTCAGGGCTCCTGAGCAGGCTTGTGGTTTAAGACACTTGTCTCAGCTACTTCAAAAGAGAGGCTCAGTTAATTGCTCTTTTGTTTAGTCTGAGTGGACTAAAATGTTATGCCCACCACTTTTAAGGAGCTTTGTTGCAGCTCCCAGCATAACAATATTATTTGCCTACTGCAAATCTTTTGTAAATGAGTAAACCATATGCTGTAAAAGCCATAATATGGAAGGATAACATCCTGTTTTGCCGGTTCATTTTAGAACTGCCAAAATCATGCATGCACATTTTACAGTTGTGGTAAAATGTATTCATAGATCCAATTATTTAAACGACTAAGTATCTAACTGTGAACATAAATCATATATTTTAGGGTCTCTACCTACCAGTGAACCTCAGACAGAGAGAGATGTATGCAATTTCAAAAGCTATGAGTTTCATTTTTTCCTAAAGAAAGCTGGGTGAAACAGTTTCAGTGAGTTTTTAGCAATTTATATTTTGTGTAATATACTATAAAACTCTATAGATCTAATCCAAAGTATGCTAATGTCATTGGCAAAATCCCCATTGATTTGTCTCTGACAAAGTCATTCTGAGAGAAAAGGTAATGAATGAAGAGCAGTAGTATTAACATAACTTGCTTTGTAAGAACTTCTCATAATAATTGAGATAACAACACAGCAGCCATAGGTTGCACAGCAGCCTTCAGTTCTATCTCTGTACGTGAACTTGCTCCTTATGGGGAGAATATTAACCTCATTTTCTAAGGAAACATCTCCCCTGACTCTCTTTACTGAAATGAATTGGTCTTGCCATTTTAGCAGTGACCAAAAATGATAGCATCTGTCAGTCTTCATGAAAATCTCCGTGTTTTGGATCCCAGTAACAGTAAACAATTTTCTGAGAAAAGTCACTGTGGGATTCACAGCAGGGTTTGACAGCCACTTGTCTTTCAGGAGATTGCCCACTATTGAAGTTAACAGTGTCAATGCCCACAGAAACTAAACATCTATCTCCCATTAAAGAAGCCTCAAGCATCTGGATTTATTTCATCAGAAGAGCCCCCAGACTGAACTGTTCTATTTATTTATAAAAGCATGACTGCTTTTAAAACAATATGCTGAATCTGCTCATTATTCTTCTCATGTGCCACTTTCTTCTAAATTATGCGATAATCCAAAGGGATAAAAATGCATACTTGCTTTTTATTGATTTCGTCTTCAAATTATTTTAAAGTGTGAATTATAACATTATTATCTTCTAAATAACAAAGTACTAGCAAGCCATTAATTACTTACTACAACTCGATGCATCATTAAAATGATCCATTTTAATGACACGATACAGTGCAATTATTATTATTTTGTTATTATAATTATATAAGCCTACATTAAAACCCTAGATCCAAATAAATTTTAAATCACTCCATTCCTTTACAGTGTTCACCCAGTTTTAAATTTCCTATCCTTCTCTTTTCATTAACACACTAAATATTTGTTTTGTTACAAGTTTTGCAGAACAAGCTTACATAGAGGATTGAGACAAACTAGTGTGCCAAGTCCCCTGCTTGATGCGTTTTGAAGTGATTTACAAGATGATGAGCAGTTCTCATCAAATGTACATGAGATTTTAGAACTTAATTTTGTGAATCAGCTTCAAAAAGTTCAAGCATCGTAGATGGCACCTGATTACCTAATTGAAGATCTTCCCCAAAAACAGCTAGAGAAGATCAGAGCACAATTATGCTAAACACCAGTATGGGAACAACCAGGCTTGCAAGAAGATGAGGAGCCAAGGAGGTCAAGATGATCATCATTTGTTATTTCTGTTGAAAAAAAGCAACATGTTAAATAGTTTGTATGTTCAGAGTGTGGTTTGGAGAGAGCAAAAGAGACACAGTCTGGAGCAGGTTGCTGGGCAAAGCTCACTGGATCAGGGGCACTCTACAGACAGTGGGCTTGAGTCTAAGTCACCCATGTCTAGATCAGACTTACTCCTATTCTCTGTACACAATCTGTTTGACTGCAACACCCAGCAACCACAGTGGAAATGGAGCAGTTGGAACAGAGGAGACTGAATGAGAGTGGGAATGTGCCTGATTTTAGATTTCCACATCCCAGTGGAGTGAGTAGCCACTTGTAGCTTGTGGGATTGGTCCTTCCGTTCATTCTTCTATTGATTTTGTGGGAGGGAAAAAAAAAATCAAGTCAAGACTCACCTCTGTTTTTCTTCTAAGGGAATGGTTTTGTTCAGCCAACCATACTAAGAGATATTGACAGAAGCCTGAAATAAGAGGTGAACATTCAGAGAAAACAAGCGTGTATCACATTTTTTAAAATCTTTTTCCAAATCTTTCCTGGATCAGGTGAATTACATCTTAACAGCACCCTCAGTTTAATGAGATAAAGCTTCACTAACATTGTAAAAATATAAAAAAAATACAGCTCAAACACTTAATCATTGACAAAAAGAGCAAAATACTGCACATACAGAGGGTTTGTTCAGTAATTTATGATCAAATATCTAGACTGTCCCCTTCTATTTGAATATACCACCATACTGGCAAAGCAGTACGCAGGAGTCATTAGATCTTAACTGAGTTTTCCAAAGGGAAACATTTATTTCACTTGAAGCATTTGTTACTACATTTACCATAAGAGGTTCCTGTCTAGTCTGTATTTTGAACTAAGCAGCTTTGCAACATCTCATCAATTTAAACCACAATTTATCTGAGAACCCACTGAATTAGAGAACACATTTTTTTAGCCAGTATAAGGGAAATAAAAGAACCAGCCAAGGGACTTTACAGAGATTTAGAATGATTAGAGGGACAACTTAAATTCAAATACATGGGGAAAGCATCTCTGTGGCCTGCAGATTAATTTTAAGGAAGAAGGCTCTTCATGTTTTACATTGTTCTAAATGCAGTCCTGCTGCACTGGAGAAATTAGAATTTCTAGATAAAGTATCATAAAGGTTAATATCCCAAGTAAGTTTTACAGATAAGACTACCATTTTACTATTCGTATCAATAAGACAAAAAAACCCAAACAAACCTATAGTTCCTTTGGATCACAAAAATACTATCTAAGACACCAGATTAAAATCATCAGACATGCAATAAATAATATACACATATCTCAGCCCTTCCAGGATTTCCCCTTAGTGAAAATAGTGCACTAAAAATAAAATAAAAACAGTTAGATCTGCATTGCTGTAACACCCACCATATTAACTTTAGAAGGTGGAAACCACCCAAGCCTCTCTCCAGTTTGCAGATTAACAGCATAGTCAAAGTTAAGAAATACAGTTTAATTTGTTTACCAACACCGACAATGTTTTTAATGTCTGAGAAAGTGAAGTTGGCTTGACTGGTTGTCTTAGAGCAGCTGTTTCCTGATGCTGTTACTATTTAACTGGTTTCCCAACAACATAATACTACAGCCACCTACTCATTGTCTCCTCCAAATGACCCTTAGGGCAACACTGGCAAGACGATGAAGGAAATTCAACAACTGGGGAAGTGGCTATGAGACACACTGTTCTGCCTGCCAGAAATCACACTCAACACAAAGCTGGGGGCAGTGCAAAGCAAACAGAACACGTTTTAGTCTCAGGACAAAATAGAAACTAAACACAGTGAAAAGATCTCATATGCTCTCACTGGATCCGGCCTATGGACTGCAAAACCTTTTTCTTATCTACCAGACAGAATACTGCTTTTATGCCTGATAGAGCTTCAGGCACTTATGCACAGCAATCATCAGTCATCACCACCAATCAATCATTTAAATGGTATACAAGAGTTTGGTTAATACTTTTGTACTTGAGTGATTTTATTCATACACAAGTGCCCTTGCAATCAAATCTGAGGCATCTTTTGTGACGGCAAGTATGACACTTCTTTTCTCACAGATGTTCCGTATTTTGAACAGAAGAAGTGGATTTCACAGTCTGAAGGGAAAGAAAAGCCATCTAATGGTTGCAGGAAAATCAAATATCAAATCATCAGGTGGTGCTGTCATATCTTCATGAGGCTCAGAGGGACAGCTGGAACCCAGAGGAAAGCTAACCTGTGTTCATCAAGAATTTCAGTGCAAAACGTGAGAGTAGAGTGAGACTTCTGCTCCCTTTTTCTTCATCACTGTGGATACTCCTGAGTTTTGTATTACTCCCCTTGTAGCAGTGCAGGAGATAGACCATAGGATGATTTTTACCTGTTGGAAAGCTTTGTTTTCCCTCTTGGCAGGAGCCCAGACAGCACCAAGAGTAAGAGTAATGTAATTTTCCTATATTTTGTACTTGCTACTCTTCACCTGGGGAAAGGTACAATTGGAAGAAAAGCCCATTTCTACTCTTTAGTCTTTACCTTAAAGGTGTCTGGTGCAGAGCTTGGCAACTTGTTTGCTAAAAAAAAAAAAAAAAAAAAAAAAATTAAATAAGCATATAGAAACAGTTTGTAACATTAATATCCCAATAAAAACTCTAGAAAATACTATGATAGCTGCTTACTCAGCCATGTCAAATGTAGCATTTGAGGTCACTGCTTACTTTTCCAGCAAGGGGCATCACAAGACCCCATCATAAAGGACAGCTCCTGTAGATGCCAGGTGAAGGTGAAATCGCTATGTGGAGATTGGAGTCAAACAGAAGTAGCATGACAGCAGCTATCTATAAATATAGAGAGAGGATTTGGAACTTGCTGACTTAGAGTTTATTTCCAGGACTGTTATCCTGCACAAAGATAAGAGTTTAGGTTGTACATTTGTGCACTTCTGTCTGTGGCAAAGGAGAAGTGCTGATTTAGCCCTCTGCAAAAGGAAAGCAGCTCTCAGGCTGGTCCAAGTGACAGCCAAGTCTAGAGACTCGGACACTGTGACCCTCCCCCTCAAATCAACATTAATACAATATATAGCTATGTTGATTATATAATATTATGCCTTAGAATTAGAACAAAATTGCTGTATTTCTGCATTCATATATGACTTTGAATTTTCCTCAAAGCATTTCCTGTTAAAGCTTGGGTTCTTTTTAACCTTGTATTTTTCCTTACATAGGAAGATCTGCAAAGATGAAGATGTACAATCCGTGTTAGGACTTGATAAAATTAGTTTCTGGGAGGGTGGTTTGGTCCAGAATATGAGCAGTGTTGTAGGAAATGTAAAAGGGAAGAAGTGGATGAATTAAATAGATCTCAGGTGTTCAGTAAGGAACTAGAGTTTCCCTCCTACTCAACAGTTAAAATGAGTTTCTGCAGCAGGGTCCTTGTCTGGTGCTACATCCATACACCTTACCTACTGTCTGAGGGTGGAGCAGGGACTAGTTTAGGTGGACATTACAAATAAACAAATACATTCCAAGACTGAGCCACATGGCATGTAGAGTTTAAAGACTGACAAAGCCATTAGTTATCGAAACAGTGGATTACTGGACCAATAGCTTTGCTATTGTAATATTGGGTTTTATATATATGCATACATACACTTACACATTCACGTACACATCACCTACACATATACATGGGTGTGTAAGTATATATACAGATATGGATATAGATATTGACAACGATAAAGACAGCCAACAAATGCTTCAAAAAACAACTAACAAAAATTCTATAAAACTGATCCCGCTCACTTTACAGGTAAGTACACTTAATTGCAAGGGATATAAATCTGAGTGATGAAGGATATCCTCAAAAAATTTAAAAAAAAAAAAAAAAAAAAGGGGGGGAGGGAGATTTTGCCTCTAATTTTGAAAATGTGACCTATAGAATTTCTGAGACAAAAAATGGCAAAACGCATAATGTGTCCTCAGTAAACAGGAAAAGTAGAAAAGTCTGAGAATTTGCCTAAGTAACATGCAATTTGGAAAACTTGATTTTACATCACCAAGTGAAGCTAGATTTTTGGTGTTGTCAGCCTTGTGCAGAAGGGTGTGGGAGATATTCTAGCTTTTGAAACAGCTCAAAAGATGTAACTGGAACACATAACACATATATGTACTATAAAGATTTAGGTACAGAATCTACTATTCTTTTCTTACAACATTATATTCTATATATATATAGCAGACATACCTTTCTATCCATTTATCTTTCTTACCTATCATAGTATATATTTAATTTTACAGAACTGTCAAAAAGCACAAAGTAATTCATATCCTGCAATTTACATTTTCTGGCCAAGTAAAAATGGATACTGGAACAAGAAACATTTAAAAAATGTTTTTATTTTATCTGTCCACCTATCTGCCTATCCGCTATTTGTGCAAATATCGTTAAACACTAAGTTTTGCCCTCAGCCATGATTGCATCTTCTCCATATAATTAAGTAGAGATTTGATAGAATTTTGGGACTAAAACTAAATTTACTCATTGTTACGGTTTTTCACACCTTAGTTGTATTCATTTTCTAAGTTTGCCAAGTTAAAGGGCATGCTCATTTGGGAATAATAAGAGAAGATCTGAATATCAGATAATACCAATTGATTTTTGTTTATCTGTAAAAATGACAATAAAATCTACCATAATAAATGACATGGGTAGCTTTCATATTATAAACTTCAGATGGTTGCATCATTTTAAACACCAGCAAGATAATTTCAGAATATTTTACAATAATTAGACTGACTGTTATAAGGAAAAAGAAGATTAAAACTAGCTATTTTTCAAAATAATCCTCCAGCATCACAAGATTTCTACAGAAAAGAATTTATGCAAAAAAATACAAATTTTATAAATTATACTTTCTCAAATAATGACTGAGTATATTTAAGGATTCCTCACTCCTTGGAAATAGTAAGCAAGAGACAGCTGGTAATGCACAGAAAATGACTTAGAAAAAATTAACTCTCCAGAGATGATTCATGGCCCACTCCTCCTACAGCATCAGAGGAAGTCTGCCCACTCCCCCTTTATTATTTTAAATTCAGAGTCAAGGAGCACTGCCCAGACAAGTTGTGTAGAAGAGAGGAGAGATTTCAGGACCAAAATGTCATCTGGTTGTATGGGCAGAGTTTTAGCTTTTTAAGAAAGAAAAAGAGTAATTGTACTCAATTTATAATAATTGTACTTAATTTTAATCACATGTGCTGAAATTAAAACACAAGTGAGCCAAAATACTTGGTGCAATTTATTTTCACTTTTTCTGGCCAGATTCTGCTACTGAAGAGCTATTAAAAGTAACAAAGCTGAAAATCCACAACTTCTCTGCACAAGCATGACACAGGGAATGGGCAGTCATTCTGGGGAAAGGAAATACGATTTCTCATTAAAGAAATGATGAGATCAAATCACAGCTTTCACAGCAAAGCTCTATCCTATGTGAATTGGCAGAAGGCACAAGATGAGCAATACGGAGCAACTTCTTGCACAAACAGTACATCAACTTCTTAGCTCTCTTCATAGTCCTAATTCTTGAGAAAACTAGACTTGTGTTGCACATATATCTGTCCACCTACCCTCAATAGCTTTGAAGATCTTAGCTAATGTCATCCAAACTTCATAAAAGCAGAGTTCTCAATCTCTCATTCAAAAGTTATTTTGAGCTTTATGAACATAGCCAGTGCCTTGCACAAAATAAAACTGGGTTAACATTTCTATTACAGAAGGTCTCCAGCAAAAAGTACAGAAAGGTCAAACACAGAATCTAGTCACTGGAGAAACCACATGTGTGAGATGCCCAGGAATTCAAGCTTCCTCTGTTTTAGATAAGTGCTTGCTTATCTTTATTTCATCTAGATTTCTGTTGCACTTACTGCTTTAAGTACAGGCTTTTTTATTGTGTTTGTCTCAGACTTATTCATTACATAACTTCTAAAACATTTTTCCAAGATAGACAATTCAAAGTTCTCCTGCTTGTAGGCTTTGTACTAGGTAGCTAAAATATTCCAAACTAGAGGTGGGGATCTCATGAGCAGAGGTCAGTTCTGTTTCCAGATACACCCATGGCACATCATCCTGCCACCATCCTCAAGGTTCATGAAACTGCTTTTCCTACTTGGACAGAACAGACCACAAATATCTGCTCCACATGTAGATGTTGAGAAACACGTACTTCTGATGTGTGAATGTGGTATCCATTGCAACAGGCTAAGGCATGCATCAGGGCTGTTGTAATCCACGAGACTATATAGAGCTACAATAGGGTATTTTCTGCCCCAGCACACCCACCATCCCAGCAGAGGACCAAGCACAGTAAGCCAGGGCCGGTCTTCACACTCCCAGCAGTGTACCATATGTTTCATACTGCAAAAAGCCATGAGACACAAACCGTTTGGGAGGAGAGCGAGCTAGGAGTATTGCAAAGAGGACAACTCTTACAGGGGGTTATGACTCCATTGCAGGAAGCTCTGGGAAAGTGCACCCTTAGGTACCAGCGTCAGCCTTAGCAAGAGGTGCCTATCATCTGAGTACGTCCTGCAGCCACTCATGGTATGTCCTGCAGCCATTGAATTTGGAATGCTTAAAAGACAAATTAACCAACCTTCCTATGCAGAATTTAAGGGACAGTACAATTACTGTTTCTGTCCAGAGAAAGGTTAGTATCTTCCAGTCTCCTGCACCGACAGTGTCCATAAATGAATGCTGAAAGAGGAATATAAAAATGAGACAGTCAGATGGTGATAATTCACCAGTATATTAATCTATTTTCCATTGACCCGTACTTCAGGGGTTCCTAAGTGAATACTCTGTAGGGTAAGATTAATCTCATCACTCTACAGAGGTCTGTACCTGAGGTAACCACCCGAGGTTGTCTTTGAACTCTGTGGTTCTCCTGACCTATTTCAGACATTTATTTTAGGATGAGATGAGACTGGCCTATTTCTCTCCATCAGTTGTGAAGAGTATTCAGATGATTGGCTCAGATATCATTTGATAAGATGGTACAATCCATTGTGGTTAATAATGCTACAATGTTATGTCTTGCTTGATACAGGCAGAGCTATCGTTTCCACAATTTCCACAGCAAAGAACTTCACAGTTTAATGAAAGACGCTCTGCACTAAGAGTCTTCCTTTTACTTGTTTATCAGTTTGCCTCAGGTAGAGGAGCACAAGAGGAAAATGAAATAATATTAAATTATAATGATTTCAGCATACCAATAATCAGCTCATCAAGAGCTGTAGTCATCCTAGAAAAAAAAAAAAGTTTAAAGTTTCTTGGAACAAGAGAGTGACATAGAAACCGAAGAGCTATAGGAGAGATGAATCTGAAAGATAAATGCTAATTGAATGCTAATTATCAATGCTAATTTTACTCTATACAGTGCTAATTATTATCATGCAACAACATTTTTTATCCCTTCCAACCCAAGCAGAAAGGCTGCTTCAAGGAGCTCACCCTTAAATACAAAATAATATTTTTTAGAATTTTTACCAGTGGATTTCTTGCTTCTTGTCCTTCCCTTACATATTTATGGAAAGAGAAAAAGATTTTCTAATACCTTTACAAAATCATAAACCAATCCCAAAAATAAACAGTGGGTATTAAGAAAGAAGAGTGGCAGGAAAATAGAAAAAATATTTCCATAATGCTTCCAGGTCATCTCTACAGGCAAACAGAACACATATTTGAATGGTTGCATAAAAAGGAATGAAATATGGGCAGAGTTTAAGCACCGTAAATGTCTGTGGGCAGTTTGTACCGTGATTAGAGAGACGTTTAAAAGCTACCATGTGAGGACTGGAAGTAAAGAACTACAGGAATTAAGCCCCTTGTGGTTTGGACTCTTTTGGTTTTTTCCTCTGGATGGAAGAGGAAGATGTTATTTTGCTGTTTTATTTCTTTTCACATATCCTATTCTATATTTAGTTTGAATGCTTTAATTGTCATATTGACCTACACCATTTCACAGCTGTTTGAGACATGGGCTGTTGCTGTATGAGTTCATATTGAGATAGATTCAGGCCTGTGGCACAGCTGATTTTGCCAATAAAAATTTCATTTAAAATTCAACAAAGATCTGTTTTGAACTACTTTGCACTGAAAATATGAATCAGATTTTATTATAGCTACATAATTTTTACCCATATGGGTCACAGTAGACCAATCTGTTCACTACCTAAACAAAATGTAGAGTGATAGTAATACCCTCATTTTGCAACACACTGCCAAACTCGTCATATATGTTAAATATTACCTGCAAAAAACACCCAAACACCTATTTTCCTTTGTTGTTTGAAGTAGCTTTCACATCTCATGCTTTAATATGTGTCTTCTTTAACCCTCTTGCCAGCTTTCCAGATTAGCACAAGTGTTCAGCCACTTCAACATAGTGCTACAACCGGGATAAGTCACAATTTTTTGGGAACAGGAATTGCCTGTTCTCTGGTTTATTCTGTAGTGTCTCTTTATCAGTTGGCAAGCCTGTTTTTAATACACCTGGAAGGAAATGGCTGCACACAAATCTTTTAAGGTGATGGTCTAGATATTTTGTTTGAATTGTTGAATGTCTTCCCTAATATATCAAGTCTCACTCCTGTTCCCAACATTGCAATTAGGCTTTTTCAAGCCCTCCTTATTTGGCAATAACAAAGCTTCTCATTTTCAAGCTAATATTAAAAAGAGCCAGATAATACACACTTGTTCTTCTGTTACGCCTTCTTTTACTTAAAATCTCCTCCCGGAAGAATTCTGATTTTTTTTGCTTTTTTTCCTACTTTGCTGTGAAATTGATGCCTTCTGATTAAGGAGACTGCCCCTGATAAATACACTGAATTAATTTCTTTAAGCACAAAATATATCTGAAAAATCGTTAAGTGTACTGGACAGATGCTTCTGCAGTAGTGATGCGTTGAACATAGTGATGGGTCCCATTACTAGCTAAAAGTGCACACTCAGGTTGCAATCAAAACATGGATTTAACTGTGCAGTGTCTCAACTCCTTGGTTAGTCTGTTGACTAGACAGAGATGTTTGGTGGCATCTGAGATGCCCTGGGGAGATAGGGATAGGAGGTATCATTCCACATTTCTGCAGTGTGATATCTAATGAAAAACATGAGGGCATCTCACATGACATCAGGCAGGTCCTATTCAGCACGTACAGAGTCCGGAGATTTATTCAGTAAGCAGATAAATGCATGTTTTTAGTACAAGATAAAGGCCTTCTAAGGTCTGGGGTTTGATCTCTGTATACAAACTTACATCCAGATGCCTAACCTTAAGCTTAAAGTTTCTTTTAATACTTCTAATTCAATGTGACTCTATGTGATTTGGACCAGCCTCTATGTGCTACCAAAAGTCAAGCAGGTGAGAAATTTCCTAAGTTTAGTCCCATTTTCTTAATCACATATCTACATGAAATTTTACTAATTGCACATCAGTCTTCTAATTATAAGCTTAATTAAATTGTCTTTTCAAGAGAGGGTACTTTCCCCATTTGAAGAGCTTGGAAAGGCCACAGTGATACATGCAAGCATCCTAAGGGATGAAAAAAAGGTAGGAAGCTTGACCCTTTCTGCAGTACATTACCTCCAACCCAAGAGGCCATGTCTTTTCTTCTGCAGGTTCCAATTTCTGAAGAGCTAGCAGGGCACAGGTATATATGGAATGGAAGAAGATCAAGTGGTTTTGTAACAAAATAGGTTTATATCATGCCTGGAGCCATATGGAAAACAGAAGTTTGACAGGTAGGAGGAACACATGCCAAATACAGGGTGGGGGTGGAAAGGGTTTTAATAACAAGTGCTGGGGCGAGAAGGGTATCAGCACGCTATGGAAATTTTGTTATATAATTTCAAATTTAATGTTTTTTCAAGCTTTTTTATAATCCATTTTCAGTAGTAATTTTAAGTCAAAATTAAACGCCATCATCTGGGTTACATAATCAAGGTAAAGCCATATCAAAGAAACAGAACTTTTAATTTCTCACATGACTTGATGGGCATGATTAGGTTTATAGAAGTTTTAGTTAAATAGCATTAAGAATAGGCATTTATTTTGTTTAGTTCTTTAATAAATTTTAAAACTAAAAACTTAGTGTTAGTCTCTAGCTGATTGAAACCAACCAACATCACTTTCCTCCTTGAGGAGGCATACTCCCCATAATTCATGTACTCTTCTACTCCTTCCTGCTTTGTGAATTGCTCTCCATCCAGCAGGAGCATCTCTGTTCACATAGGACCTACTTAAACTCATAAATGTAATGTTCAGTAAGTGTTTGGTTAGTGCTTAGGCATTTATCTGATGTCCAAATCAGCAGGCTGTTTAACATCTGATTACCAGCCTCCACATTCTTCTCTCAATAGCTATTCATACTACTTTTCTAATGCATAGTCATGTAAGTCTGTAATAAAACCTGAGATGCTGCATATTTATTCCTATTTTTCATGGTTTATTATCCTGACATTTCAAATTGCTCTGCTTAAACTTTGATAAGTGTTGCATGATAGAGAAATCAAACTTCTACATAAAAAATTTCTTCAATTAAATGTCAAAACAGACATAAAAAATAATTTTAAAGCCATCCATGCTTCTTTCTAAATACCCTCTGCAGGGGCTGACTTGGGAAGGAAAGTCCTACTCAGCATGGCCTTCTTGCATTTGAACCTTATTTTCTAATACCGATCCTCATGGTAGTAGTATTTCAATGTCTATTATATGCTGAATTTGATTTGTAAGACCTACAAATTGCTATTATCTTTTATCTAGTGTCAAAGTTTATTTAAATACATAATGGAGTGTGTAAAATCAAGTCTTGCAGGGTGCCATCTGTAAACATAAAGTCTTTATCTGTTCGTTTTTCCCTTCTTCTTTTATAACTCCATTCCCGTTTTCCCTTTCCTGGGTTGTGTCCACATAAACTGGCTGTGTCCCAGAATAGCCATCCTGAATATTTATTACCCGTGTAATATTTTGCACTTTGTGTCTTTGTTTTATTCTGCATATTTGAACTATTCATATAATTACTACTGCTACTAGTATAGGTCTACTTTTGCCATATTTCTCCTGCCTATCAAATTTCTCTGATCTTCTTTCTTTTCATACATCTTTTTCCTGAGCTTGGTTCCTCTGGCTAACGGCCTTTTCTCTCACAACGCATTACTCCTCTGGCTCAATTTTCCCCCTAGATGTCATTCCCAGGATTTTTCTCCTTTTCAAACTCTTTTGTTCCTATTCCCTACAAATCCCTTGATCCCCTGCTTGCACTCACTACCATATATTCTTCAGTCCCTTGCTGTTTTACCACATCCCCTTCAGCAGACCGATAATGCAATTTTAAGTGAAACTAAGAAACTTTAATATCACTCTGATCCTTCTACTGTTTAGGCTTGTGGATAGAGCCAGAAGCAAGATGGGAAGGGGAGGGAGGGAGGGAAGAGAGGAGAACAGCTGAGCAGAGACAGAAATGCAAACTTGATAGCACTTCACAGTCTGTTTATTTCCCAAAGAGTGTCCACTCAGCTGGGTAGCAGAGCAATGTGAGCCACCAGATGTGCAATTCTAACACTGGTGTCAGCAAGAGCTGCTCATCCAGGTTTTGGCCAGCACATGATTGTGGGCGTCATTGCCTTTCTGTGCAGCCAAGATGCACCTCAGTAACTTAACAATGCAAGAAAAACAGAACAGGATAAATAAGCAAAGAGTAGAACTCTCTTTTGTGAAGACAAGACCATCAAGGAAAAGCTTAACAAAGTCAACATTAAAGTAACAGAAAGGTGGTCATCTAGCTTGCTTAAGGGAAGCTATGTATTTATTGACATGTAAAGGCAGGTCCATACTGCAAAAGGTTGATCCCTGCTGGAAGAGAGACCTTAACTAGAAAGTCCAACGATACATGGCCCTACTTCTGCAGTGCCCTAGCTGTCGAAGCAAAAAGCCAGACAGCTCAGGGCCAGCATCCCTTCTTCTGCCTATCTAGACTTGGCTTTACCATGGATGGAATAACAGCTCAGGTATTCCTTAATCATGTTGTGAAACAAGAATGGCATTGATTTGCAAATTTGCAGTTTTGAGTTTCTAGATCTTGTGGTGTGGACATTTTCAAGAATCTATAAGGTGAATAATAAGTTTGTTGCTGTATAAAAAGCTGGTGGGAAAATTAGTCTCCCTTAACATAAAATTTATAGAAAGAAAGTAAGGATATATTCATTTCATTTATGCTTGTGAGGGAAACAGGTGAGAATGTGGCCTAGAAAGGGGCTTAACCCCTGTGCAAGCACTACAAAGATTAGGTATTACATTTATTTAGCAAAATTCAGACAGAAAGATTATTCACCTGTTATTTCTTTCAAAAATTTGGCCTGCTGTGTTATATGACATAATTAACAAAACATTACAGCATGTTTCAATGAAGCCAGCTATGTGCAATTTTCTCCAAAGTGTGATTAAAGAAATGATTGGAGGGCAAATGGAACAGCTTTTACTGAGACAGCTAACAATGAGACATATTGGATTCTTATTATGTGCTATTAGCTTTGGCTTTCAGGTAGGAGAAAAATACATTTTAGGAACCATTCCATGTCCTATTTTAATAATTCCTGAAGCACACCAGTCAGTGAGAAAGTTGACTATTTGTTTTATTTTACTTACTATTTTCACAAAAATATGGACTCTGTGAAAAGCTAGTCAAAAAGACTTGTTTAAGAGGTCAGCTCAGAAGAAATCTCTGGATATTCCACAAAGGAGCAGAGACATTAGCAATACATGGAGCTGGAGTTAATGCCCTAATTTAGGGCTTGAAAGCTGCGTTTTGTTCTTGGCATTAGAGTGAGATACTTGTAAAACCTTTGGCAAGTGTTATACAGCTTTCAAAATCCCTGGCAGCTAGGCACCTATTGACTTAATAGTTCTGGGGCTTTGTGTCTTTGCCTAAGTTTCCAGTGTCCATTTTGATCAAAGTGTGAGTTTATCACCGTGCTGAGAGTGCCTGATGATCCAGCTGACATTGCCCACTGTGCAACAGATGCCTTGGGTGAGGGATCCAGTCCAATCTCCCCTGTGACAGTTTGCCTTGTACTTTAAGGCAACAAGCAAAGTATTACAATTTCCATGTGGCACGCAAGGTTGTCTTTGTCTTTCTAGAATAAGAACCTGAGCCTGTTGGGAAGAGCTCCTTAAGAGTAAGTAGATGCTCCCTGTTAAGGAGGCAAGCCTCTGTTGGGCAGCCACCCCCAACTTCTGCCAAACTTGAATCTTGAGGAGGTTTTTATGCTGTCTGCCTGATCTTTCACAAGAGCTCATGCTCCCCAGCTCCCAGCCTTGGGTTGGCCTCATACCATTCAAAATGCACCAGTCTGTGGCACTACACGCCAGAGATCATCTATACAGGCTGTAGATACTATCATAACACAAATAATGGTAAATGTGCCATGTAAGCATGTTGTGATCCCTCCCTGGAGTGCTAAAAGCCTTTTGCTTCTCTCCATTACTCTTGTGGGTAAGGATGCCCAAAGTATTATCCTAGACAATTGATTCTCAATTGTGCTCCTCTTTTGTGCGGACACTTACTTGTTCCTTTCTGCTTTCAAATTTCAGCTTTCTATTTTTCCTTCCACTTACTGACTGTACAGTACTTTCTGCTTAACTGAAAGCTTTTGAAGCTGAGTAAGGCTCTGTATCAGATAGGCCTGGAGGGTTAAGATCATTTTCCTTGAGGAAGAACTGAATATTATTTCCTACTGCAAAAGAACTTGAAATCGTCTTTAGGAAATTAAAACAATTTAGCACTGCAAAATGTACATTGACATGAAATGCAAAATGCATCATGTAAGGACAGTCAAGAATCATAAAAGGAACCACTTGCCTCTTCTATCTAACATCTCAGTCCTTCTCCTAGAAAACAACTCTGTACTGTTTTTCTCCTGACCTGTTAGAGAGCCTGGTCTCATTGAGAACACTGTATGCAAGATTAGGCCCAGGAGTGCTTTTTGGTCTCTTGATTTCTTTTGAGCTTCTGCTTATCCACTGTCTGGTTTTCAGATTTCAGTATAAGAAATAGTGCATGGATTCCCCACAGATATCCAGAGTGTTTTACCGAAGTGCTGCAGCAAAAACTAGACAGCTGTAGGTGTGTCGACTTCCATGGAGTGTGCCAGCTTTCACCTGCTGAGTCTAACAGCTATTGATGGTCGTTGAGAACTTGCTTTGAAAGATGAGTCTGCTGAAGATCATGTGTGACTTCAGACAGGATTAGGGAAAGAAGATTACTGATGCATGGGCTCACAACGGAGGCTGGGTTTGGTTTTACAGCAGCAAATTTCACCCCTCTGCACCTATGTGCCAAGTTCACACCCACCTGTATTTTAGATTTTAATTTTATTTGCATTATCCTGAGTACTTATCCACAGTTGAAGATCCCTAAGAAAAACGTAGGAAAAGTGAAGACTGGGAAAAAGCCACTCCCATACAGGTCAAACCCATTGCCCAACTCCTGAGTCATTTATAACATCTTCTATGTAGATGGTTCACTACCACTTATCTTGCCATGTCAATGCCTACTGATCGTTTTTAAAACTGGCTGCTTTTTGTTGAAATAGCCAGCAGTGGTAGAGCCACTGGGCTTTGATTTCCTCTTGCAGGGAAAGCTCAGGTCTCAGTTGTTACCTTTGATGTTTCCTGTACTACTAATGACTGCCGTGGAGCTCTTCTCTGTGGGAGCCATGACACAGAGAGCCATTTCACTACTGCTGTGAGACACATTTAGTTGAGTTCCTTGAGTATATGTATCACTAAAAGAGAAGGCTTAGATAAAGCAAGGCACATAATTCTATACAGATTTCAGAAAACGTTTTATACCTGAGTAAAATAATGCACCTGAAAAAAAATACTGGTTTAGGGAAGAAAAATAGAGGGAGTCATTTAATGTTCTAAGAGAAACAGTAAGTACTGCAGAACTACTAAGACATGCATAAATGAAAACAAATTAAGACACTTGTTATAACATCTAATACAGATTCATGTTCTGAAGAATCAGTTATGAAGGTATTTCTGAAAAACTCCCTTTTTGTATATGTAATCTCAATAACTATCAAGTTTTTGTTACCTCCTATTGATAAGAAAAATTTACAAGAGCACTATGAAAAACCATCCAGTGACATCAGGTAGGAGCATATATATCTTAATTGCATGACAAGGCTAAATGTTCTGACACAACCTTCACTATCACTGGGATCCTTTTTCGATATCAGAATGCCATTAAAGGTGCTGAGTAGTCACAAATCAGCAACAACAGACATTTCTTTTGCAAGCTTTTGGAGCTGGATTTAGGTGCCCAACTGTAGACACATGTGACAACATTAACCACCACTTCTTACTTCTTCATATCAGTTATTTTAGACCTATCATCACTCTTGGATACCGTAGACCATGTGGTTCTGCTGACACGTCGTGAGAGTGTTCTTGCAATATATAGATACACTCTTAAATCATTATTTTCCTTTCATTCCATATGGTCTAGGTGCCCTTGACATAATTTAAAAGTACAGTGCAGCAGCACAATTTAAGATAAACCACTACCAATAAGCCAAGCAATTTAAAATCTCATATCCCCTTCACCTTTGAACAAATCCCCCCAACTTACAATTCCTCACAACCTTCTGGAGGAAATAAATAAATAAATAAATAAATAAATAAAAAGGAAAAGGAAAAAAAAAGGTATGAACTCAGCAATGTGCCTTGAAAATTCATTCGGCATTATACTGCTGTTCAGTAATAAAACAGTTACCTGAGATATTTGATCTGTAACACCGCTGTATCATAGAAAACAAGTTGCAGAGACCACAATCATTCAAATGCAGACAATGAATTAAAGAGATAATTTTGGATAAATTTACAGTGATGCCAGTCTGGAAGGTTGTCTGTTCCTTCTGCCTCACAGTTTCCCTCTTCAGTTTCCTCTGCAATGGACCTATATATACCACTTCTTAAATCCCAGAATTTCCCCCATATGAAGTTCTCTAGGAGGCTACTTTGTCTTTTTTTTTTTTTTTTTTAAATCTTCAGCTTTACGTGAATTGTGTCCTTATCAAAAGCCAGTGGAGCAGTTAAGAGTCTGTTCACAGGACGAGCTCAAAGCAAGCCCTTCATGGAAAGTTACACACTACAGTGCCTGTATCCTTCCAACAGCAGCTCTATATCACTGTTTCAAATGATCCAGCCATAGCAGTCAATCTGTTAGCATTTTATACTTACTCTTCCTAGGTGCAAACAGCTAAGAATTGGGCCTTCCATCACTTGCAACTTTTATAAGGCTTCGACAAACTGGGCAACGTTTTGCCCCTTGTTTCACCCCTGAAGCAACATCCTTGCACAGGTTCACAGCAGCGCAACTGAGCACAGCATCTGGCAGAAAGCCCAGAATTTGACCCAGCAGGTTTATGGCGTATGGAGATGATATTAACACACATCATGAGCCAAATCTGCACTCTGGCTGCCTAATAAAAATGCTACCACCTCTATCATTACGTTTAACCTCTTATATTAACAATAAAGCAGGCCAAACTGTTAGCCCATGAAATTTACTATTTATTAGCCACAAGCAATTTACATTTTTAAACTTCTTTTTACTATCACTGACTTTTTGAGTAAGAGGAACTGAACGGTAATGAGTAGACAGCAGCATTTTACAGCACATTTAGAGTATTTATTAAACTTACCATGTGGCTGAAGATGCACTAGAGAAATTATTCAGAATTATTCAAAAGTAATTTTCACCTAAAGTTAGTACAAGGGGTTTACTCAAGTATAGACATCATAGTACAGAACTGGTTTTCAGTATCACGATTAACCCACATTTTTTGCAGATAGATCTTTGTGAATTGGTATTTTTTCCTCACCTAACTGACTAAAACAAAGTATTTTTTTTTTTTTAAAAAAAGTCAACCAGAGCATTCCATTTGGATTGAAAAAATTATATTTCATTTTTGCTTGGGACTTCTTTGCAACTTCTGTCATTAAGTTTAAGCATTTTATTAAAGAATGTCAAGATATTTTGAGAGACTGAATGATTTCAGAAAATGTAAAAGATGAAAAATACCATTCATTAGATGCATGGCCAGCATGCAGAATGGCAGAATGGTCACAATTTATTTTCTTGCCTTTTCTTAGCTAATTCTATTAACCCAAAAGGTATAATAATATATGAAGTGAAACAAGCATTGCTCATACATTAAATTGCTCCCTGGCTCTAGCTAAACTATCCTCCCAAGCCCTTCCATACTATCCCTTCAGCCAGGTTACTGTATTTGACTAACAGCTGAACACAACAGCACAGTGCTGGGCTGAATTAACATCAATTAGCATTTAAATTGCACGTTTAAATGAGTGCATTAATGGATACATGCAATTTATAGCTCTCTCCCCTCCACTTCTAGCCTTGTCTAGTGCTAGAGATTTGTCAGACAGGCGGTATCAATCTGCCTAATCTCAAGCTTAAAGTGACTGCTCTCCTGCATACATTTATCTGACATGCACTGAATAAAGGAAAATTCTTATAGGATGGCTTTAAATTTACAAAGCTGTTTGACATCCATGTTATCAACTGCATCTGATTTTACAGCTGCCTTCTAGAGGCCAAATATTACCTGATTTACAAGCACTTCAGTTGCGCTGCTCTTCATGCTAGACTGGGGTAAATTTGGTCCCGTGTTTCACTGTCTACTCATATGGACCACAATAAATTATGGCCTGTGCCATGACATCTCCTCCTTCCTTTGAGGGGAAGTTCTGAATAACAAACCACAGTTACTGAAGAGTGGTAAGAGTAAAGTACCAGTGAAAACTGCCTAGCACTAATTGCTAGTGCCATGAATGAATTCATTCTAGTCTGTCTACCAAAAGTTTTAGTGAGAGAGATTCTGGAGTTTTAAATTATATAGAGTTTATGCTCCCTGAAATGAATTTGTAATACTGTTGTATGTTGAGAAATAGCTAGTGTCA